>QNUK01000324.1:0-447500 GCA_013621035.1 Clarias magur | reverse complement strand
TGCTCCAATCTTCTGTGAAAGCGTTCCACTGGGTGTTGGAGCGTGGTCATTCAGTTCACTCAGGGCTCTGTGCAGGATATTCGAGTTCTTCCTCCAAAACCTTAACACACCTTGTCTTCATGGAGCTGGCTTTGTACACAAGGGCACAAAGTCCACAAAGTCAGTTCCATAAAACCTGCTGGAACAGGTTTGGGCGTCTTACACGGACTTCCAGTGAAGGGAAATTGTAATGCTACAGCTTAAAAAGACATTCTGTACAGTTCTGTGCTTCAGGCCGGGTGGCAACTGTGATGGTCAGATGTGTGTGTGTGTGTGTGTGTAGTATGCATTTTTGTGTCTTTATGTAGGTCGTTCCATCACAGTTGTGTCACAGGCATTCCTCAACTTTTATGTCATACTGTGAGTGTGTCACAGGCATTCCTTACCGAAACCCCCAAACAGACTGCAGAGCGTCTGTGTCTGCAGCGACGGTGAATACGGCGAGTGAATGAAACCCCCAGATTGGACTGCAATGCGAGTTGACCACACACTCCATTCGCAGGTAACGGTAACGTGCAAGCGTCAGGATCTGCATGTGGATGGAGCCGCGAGGTAAACCTCTAGTTATAAATAAATCTTACAATTTCTATCACTACATCTGTTTTTTATGAACACACTTTCCACATTAGAAAGAAAGAACATACAAACATTATATTTGAATATTAAGGTCAGTATTTAAACATATGCAGTAATAATGTTTTGGCTGTATCACTTGTAATTGCTGAAAGCTGTACTGAAAGAGCACATGACGTCCGAGTGACTACTTTATAGGTTTGATTGTTTTTAGTTTATACTAGTGTAAAAGTGTCAGGTGTGTTATGTGATAAAAGTGTATCAGCGAGAACTGAAGGAAAGGTGTTTAAGACCAGCGACGGTCTATGGCTGAGAGACAGCAGCACTGGAGAAAAGACTGGAGGCAGAGCTGGAGGGAGCAGAGATGACGACGTTGAGGTTCTCTTTGGGGGTGACAGGGATGGACAGGATCAAGAATGAGTCCATCAGAGGGACAACCCATGTTAGATGTTTTGGAGGTAAAGTCAGAGAGGCCAGATTGAGGTGGTCTGGACATGTTCAGGGGAGACGTTGTGGATATATATTGGTAAAGCGACGCCGAGGTTGGAACTGCCAGGCAGGAGGAGGTCTAGAGGAAGCCCAAAGAGGAGCTTTATGGGCGCAGTGCGAGAGGACATGAAGTTAGTTGGGCTCTGAGAGAAGAGGACGCAGAGGACAGGGTGAGATGGAGGCAGATGATTCGTTGTGGAAGAAGACGTGTGAGCCCTCGTCGTTGACGGTCAAAGGGTTTGTAGAAAAGGTTAAAGTTAAAAATAATCTGCTGATCTTTAATGTAATCAGTGATATTATTATTATTATTATTATTATTATTATTATTTCAGGTTGAAGTCCACGTACATGTGTGTGTGTCTCTCTGTACAGCAGAACTCTCTGTCTCACTTATTAACACCCAGAAATCACATTCTGTAAGGTTACGCCTTGTTCACACTAAGTTCTACTTCTTTCGCCCAACACACTCCCTGTTCGGTAATCGCAGAGTGAATCACAGATGAGAAATGGAACAAGTAGATCAGATAAAGATGAAGTTTTGTCTTAAAACGACTCCAGCGCGTTTAAATTCACTTGTACCACTTCAGCGCTGTTATTTCAGCCAAAGTGAAAATCTGAACTGATCCCAGTCAAAATGTATCCATGAATTAATTAATATCTATTGGTGCACGTGTTTTAGAGTTAAACATTTAGATTCAATTTATGTGCAGGTTAAACTTCAGGCAGAGATCTAAGTCGTGCAAAAGATTCAGACAGGAACGTCTTCTGTCCAGACAGATTTGACCAATGTACAGACAAAATCTTTCTTTTATTCAAATATAGATATCTCATAGTTAATGTCATTTTTTTTTTCTCCCTCCAGCTGACGTGTGGAGTGTGTTTTAATATGGAAAAAGAAAAATAGATTTGAAATGTTAAGAACGAATCAAGTTCTTTAATAGGAACTTGTTTACAGTGCACCTGATGTCGGTGCTGCATCACACAAACTTTACTCAGTCTAAAAGGGGAGAAAAAAAAAACGTCGACGTCCAAAATGCGGCGATCTGATTGGAACTGCGGAGTGACACGTAGGCGGGACTGGCGGCAGTTCCTTTTCTCCCTATTGGTCCGCCCGGCGTGTCGATCACTAACCACAAGATGGCGCCGCTCGGCTCGCTTTCCGAAAGGAAAGGGGAGCCGCGACGGGTCACGTGACCGCCCCTATATCAACACACCGAGCGCCATTAATGAGGAAAGCGACTCGAGATCCGGAGGTGAGAGAGTTTTCCTCGGGTTTATTGAGCGCTCCGCAGGCGCGTCGTTCTGGTGCGGAACGACGAAATAGCGACGCGTTACGGTGCTGAATACGATGTTAGGAATTTTAACGGTGTCTGATAAGGTTTGGGACGTGTTGATTTTGTTGTCTGCTTTTAGCCCGTGAGAGAGTTGCTAGCATGTTAGCTGGATGTTAGCATGCTAACGGGAAGGAATGCACGGCCCGGGGTTGTTTTTGTCAAGCTTTGCGGCAGGAATTCGCTTTATTAAGGAGGCTCAGTCGTTGATTTAAGTCGTTTTTTTTTTTTAGCTCGTCTAAGCTTTAAGCTGAGTATTTTAGCTCGGATATTATACTTAACTCCAGGCCCTGGTCCGTGACAAATGACTAAATTTTTACTTTTAAATCGATTTCCTTGTTATTTTTGCGTTTGAAACAGTTCAGTAAAGTCGTACTCGGTGCTGACATGTCGTGTCTGCAATCACAACTAACGCAAGATGCACTTTGTTTTTCTTCGTTTTTTTTTTTTTTTTTTTAATACGGAAGGGTGTGTGTGAGAGTTGTCATGCTGTGTCATATGAAGCTTCGTTGCACACCCTGAAGTGTGTGTCTGAATTATGAATGTCATTGTCATTTTTTTGTTGTTGTTATTTATACGTGTTCAAATGCCGCAGTTCCTTTGTCATCCTGCAGGTGGTGCTCTCTAAACCATTCGCACGATTTGAGGAGGGGAAGCAGCACCACCTACAGGATCATAGGGGACCTGCGATATTATAACCACCTTGAATGCAAAAATGTATAAATAATAATAGCTTTAGAAAAACAAAGATTTTGGAGTCAAGCTTGGCATTACATGAATTGAAGAACAACAATGGTGCTACATCAAGAAGTTTTATTTATTTAAGTTATTTTCTTATCCACCCCATTTTTATAATCCTGCAGGTGGTGCTCTCTAAACTATTCACACATTGACGGTAGTTTGTTTAGAATTGTAACAAAATCTAATATCAAATTCTGGACATCTATAAACTTTTGATACTTATCGAAACAGTACATAGATATTGTTATAATATTGAATCTGCTGCTTCCAGGTGATTCTCTTGTCTAGTAATTTGATTAGGATTTGTTACCATAGGAACCGTAACATAGTTAATAATAGAGGTTTACCCGCGGCTCCGCCCATGTCTGAAATCGTGCCCGACTCTTTCTTTAAATTCGGTCTATTAATGTAGAAAAAAAATTCTTATTTATTATTAACGTGTTAAAGTGCAGATATGTGAAATGCACACTGCTGGTGATGATGGTTTAAACACCTCAGGCTGCTCGAGACAATGTGCAGTGTTGAGCAGCCCGAGGGGTTTAAACACAAATGACACTTTGTTTTTCAACATTGCTTTTTCACACGGAAGGGTGTGTGTGCATGCGTGCTGTCATGCTGTGTCATATTAAGCTTTGTTACACACCCCGAAAAAGTGTGTGTCTGAATGATTCATGTCATGGAACTGCGACCGTGTTGACACTGGAGGCTTAAATTCTTGGGCTGGTAGATGCAGTATAATGGTGATCGGTCATGATGGACTGTGGGTGTTTGAAGCGATGGCAATGGTCCTTGATTGGTCGCAATCAGCGATAAGTCTTTGGGGTCAGTTGTGGAGGTCAGCGATTATTGGTTTAAAGGTGGTCTGTGATCGGTTTGACTTTAAGAGCGAAGGTGATCAGTGATTAGGATCAGTGGGGGTCTGATTGATTTAGGAGTGATTTGGTGTTGGGGAGGGCGGAGGGGTGATCAGTCACCTACCGATACGATATAATCAGAATATTTGTGTTAATTCTGCAAGTATTTATTTATTTTTTTTTAAATCTTTTATTAAAAAACAAACAGAAGTCATAAAGGACTCTAATGCATGATCAGATCTAATGACCGGTATGACGCTGCCTACAGTAAACTTGAATCCAGTTTCTGCGCTAGTTTAAAACTCTTCTAATGGAGGTTTTCCCCCCAAAATGTCAGCATGCATTCGAAGGATCGAGATTAGGGACACAGATTTTCTCTGCATGACTGAAGGATGAAATGTGGATCGGAATTAAGAATTGAGCACTATCCGGACGGGACTAGTTTTACTGGGGGACGTTTGAGTTTTTGAGAATTGAGATTTTTTTTTTTTTTTCAGCCGACGTCTGTCATTTCATGTATGGATTCGGACGGGACTAACATCTCCGTGTTTATTACGGAGGTGGGCGTGTCTGCGTTTTTCATGTGGGCGTTGCGCAAGACCACATGTTAAGGATGAGGATTTCTGTTGGAGCAGAAACTCGAATCCCGGCGCGCTAGAGATTGTACGGTAGTTCACGTTGACCAAAACACACAAGAAAACGCGTTTCGGAAGAAAACGTTTTCGGCAAATACAGACATTTGCATTCGGACGGGATTAGATTTCTCTAAGAGTTTGCTGAAAAACATTAGGTAATTTGATCTGGAATTTTTAGAGGTCGTGTGACAAAAAGACAGACATGGCAGATTCGGACGGGATTAAAATCACAAAGCCCCTCTGTGAAACAGAAATTTCTCTAATGTCCCCCAGTAAAACTAGTCCCGTCCGAATGGTGCTTTTAGTCGTCAGGTTCTTAATCAGAGTTTTAAGATTTCAGTAGTACGAAACCTGGTTTTCAGGTATATCTAGGTGTATCGTATGAACTGGGTACGTTCATGGGCTGCCTCTCGAATCTGCAGGGCTAAACATAGCCTTGGAGAACCTTCCAGAAGCATCCGAGCCAACGCTCATGGTGTCGGAGGCTTCATCCCCTCGGCGCGACCGTTAGAGAAGAGAGACGGTTCTGCTTTCCTAAAGCGGTGTGTGTGTGTGTTTTAAGGAAAAAGTTTAACCTGCCGGAGCCGTAGTGTGCTATTCTGATAGCTCGAGTCTAGAGGGGTATTTATAGATCAGCTGACGGTGGTTGTTTTTAGCGGGGGGGGTAAATATCCTGTGCAGCATTTCGAGTCTGTAAAGGTGTTCGGATTGTAAGAGTTTTTTAAAATTTATTTTATTGCATGCATTAAAAAAAGATTGTGGCTTAAAGCGTAATGTCACAGAAGGTCGATGATAAGATCTCGTGGTGTTCTCACCGCAGTGCACGGATAGTTTGAGTCAGCAGTGCAAACAGGGTGCAGACAAAAATCTTGTCTTGCATTAGAAAGATTGCTGGATGTTTCTGTAAAAAAAAAAAAAAAACCTTTTTTTTGTTAATGAGAAATCCGATGTATCCCAGAATGCACTGCAGCTATACGCGTTGTGGTGATAAACACTCTGAAAGCTGAGAGATCCACGAGATAATGAGTCTGATTTTGTTGATGGTAAGAGCATTAAATCGTCAAAAGATTAAAAAAATGTAAGACATAAAACAATGCTGCACAATCTGTGCTAATCAGCACGGCATTGTGGGTAGCGTAAGAAACCGCGGGTTAACCAAAGTGAAAATGTCGCAGTCTGGTTATTCCAATATAAATCGGCCTCATTAAAGAGAGTTTATCGTGCACTTTTAGTCTATATTTAATTGTATTTTTTTTCCCCCCTTTTCAGGAACTTTTTTTTTCTTCCCCCTCACAGTGCTCCTCAGCGATGGATTCGAAGCCTCGCCGGTTGCCGTTTACGGTCTCCAGCTCCTCTTCTCTCTCTCCGACGTCGTCCTTCTCGTCCTCGTCCTCGGCTCTGAGCGCCGGCCGGCTCTACAGCAGAGGGACCGTCCTGGGGCGCGAGCGCTTCACCAGGGGCACCACGGGGAAGCTAGACTCGGAGTATCAGGTACCGAAACCAGACGCGGAGCTGCCAGAATCTCCCGGGTTCCTGTAGGATGGCGAAAACAAACTTTCAACATGTATCGCAATAACTTAAATATATTATTTTTCATTTTTAAAATGAAATCTAAGTGGCAAGAAAAAAGTTGATTTAATTAACCTCCACTGGTCTTAAGCAAACCCAAATTTGAAATATGAAATAAAGAGAATATAAACATAAGCTAAACGTAAGTAGAGGGATTAAAATCGATTCAGTTTTGTATCATGACTCTTTAGTGTGATACGATATCGCGATACCTAGGTGCCGATTTGATTGAAAGTTGAGTTTTAACTCAAAAGTTTTACACCATGGCTTCATTCTCTTTATTCACCTTCACAGCCGAATTGAATGTGACTGAGTGTATAGTGCGTTGCTTATAACGTTCGAATGTTCGTAAGTCGGGGACTGCTTGCATTTCTGTAAGAATCACAGTACAAGTGAAGAATCGGCACCTGGGTGTTGGGAGGTCCTCATGTCCTTAATGAAATCTTGGTTTGTCCACAAAATGTATTCTCTGTAATGCATGTTTTTTTTGTTTTGTTTTGTTTTTTTCCCTTCCTTTTTTCTTCGCCCTTTCCTGTGGTGATACTTCTGATAGCAGTTACCACGACTTTTGTTAGTTCACAAACCTGTGAGATTTTTTTCTTTTTAAAGAATAAATGTTCAGCTTTGAACATTGGTTACTGTGAGGAAATGCCATTCGGCGGGTTTTTTTTTTTTGGTAAATTTTTATTATTATTATTTTTTCCCTCACATGACCTTCCAGCCTAAATTCCTCCATACAAATCCAGTGTGATAAAATATAATCTAATAAAATAATGTTTGTCCACAGTCGGAAGGCAGAGTTGGGTTGAGTTTGCCCGTCCAGCCCGGACTTGCTCTCGCTCGGCTTGGAGCGCTCTGCTAGATAATGTTACAGGTTGTTTTTAAACCTTGTGAGTGTGCCAAGGCTTACACGCGACAACGGGCTTCACTCGTTCCTCTTCAAGATGTATAACAAACTCTAAACACATGCAACGTTTATTTATTTTTTTATATATAAATTGGCGGTGTGTGTGTGTGTCTTTCTCTGTGAGGAGGATTAACACGTCAGATGAAGGACTCTGGTCCTGGCGATTTGTTAAGACATGGTGTGTGTGGTGTGTTTACAGGGCAAGTTAATATCTGCGTGTCGGGAGCGAACACCTGCCGGCTATTTTTGTCATTTGCATGAACCGTCTCTCAACTCGTTGCCCTTTCTGCGCATCACGTTTCCCCCCCCCGCGCCATCAGTGATCACAACAGGAAGGGATCTGCTGAACACTTCGGTTTATCGCCGCGCAAGCTGGCTGTTATAGTTCTGTTTAAGGACGCATTTATAAAAACCAGCCTGCTGTTCTGTTCTGCTGCGCCGAGCGAGCAGAGATTCTGTGCCTCCTCGTGCTTAAATCCACATCATTTAGACAGCGAAGGGTTCACTTTTACATTATTGCACACACAGGATGTAAAGGCATGGAACGCTCAAGGGTGCGCTTTTATATGAAAATGCGTCCTGGAGAGTTTTTTAAAAACTAATAAAAGGGGGGAGAAAAAAAACAACCGTTGTGCTTTTTATCTGTTTTTTTTTTTTTTTTTTTTTTCCTATAATACCTTAAACAGCAGGTTTATATAAAACATTTCAGATTGAACCACAAACGGATTAAACAGTTTCCTGTAAGTTGTTCTGCGCTATAAGAGGAATAAGGACATGCAGCTTACAGAAAAATAATGAAGGTGGCAACAGTTTCGCTGATTCATCACGTAACACCACACCCCCAATTGTGTGTTTTTAAAAAAAATTTTTTTTTTTTAATCTAATTAAATTTTAATTTTTTTAAAACTCCTTACAGGTCATGTCTGCCCCGTCCCATCATCAAACACCCTTTGAGTCAGATTTGCACTCGTATCAGAATCAGATTTCTCTCATTCCAAAATGTCGTAATTAGTCATATTTGGTTCATTAACAATTAACTTTTTTGAGACTGGTGTAAAGGGTGGGGTTTCAGAAAAAGGCCCCTCAAAGGCTTTAAAAAAACGTGCACGGCTTTTGATAACGTAAAGCTCATGTAGAGACTCGGTCATGTTCGGTGTGAAGTTCTAACGCCACCCGTCCTGTGCCGTTTCAGAGCCCTCGTATCCCAGGATCCAGCAGGGACTACAGCTCGTCTGAGAGCTGCCACTCCAGATGGAAGATGTCCATGCCGCTGTCTTCCTCTTCCTCATCTTCGTCCACGCTGTGCGATCGCCCGTGGGCGGAGTCGACCTACGGGGGAAGAAGCAAACCTGTAAATGCCACATCTCGTTTGTTTTCTTTAGATTTTTCGACTAGTAGCTTCCTAAGAGCTGGAAGTTTGTACCTTACTTCCCTTGGGTGACTTTTTTTTTTTTTCCTTTCCTTTTTTTTCTTTTTTGTCCTCTCAGGTGGAGTCAGAGAGAGGGTTGGGTTCGTACTCCAGTCTTCTCAGTTCACCACAAGACGATGAATCTAAAAGAGCCAAGCTGTCGTACACCAGTAGATCGGGCTACAGCAGAACGTCATCCACGTCTACAACCAGCAGCACCTACTCCAGCATGGGAGGCACGTCAGGTACTCTTAAAAGGAAGAAAGAGAAAATAAAAACCAGCGCTGTTATACGCGCTTATCAGTGTGCAGCTGAAGTCTACTTAATGAACACGATCTCATGTCTTCATTCCCGAGACCCTTCATGTGAAACGCATAATAAAATTTAGTTTATTCCAAAACTCAACACATGTACTTCTTTCTTTCTTTATTTATGCGCTTATGAGTGTGCAATTGTCTTATGAAGTCGCCAGCACGTCTAGTACAGTGGAACCTTGGATTACGAGCATAATTCGTTCCGGAAGTGGACTCGTGTTCCAAAACACTTGTAAACCAAATCATCATTTCCCATAAGAAATAATAAACTCCAATTATTCGTTCCACAGCCCCAAAAAATAAATACATAAAAATAATTCATACAATCTATAAAATGCAAATTCATCTGCACTTTACCTTTTTAAAAAAAAAAAAAAAAGTACAAATAAATCCTGACATAAGTGTTTCCGTTGATGCACGCAGGTGCCGTGTGTGTGGAATTGGCCCCTTCCCTCGCCTCGTTTTACACAGTAACACTCCTCCTCCCTTTCCCCACCTCGCTTTTTAAGACCCTCCAACACCTTACCCTTTTGAAAAGAATTGCGACAGAGCAGAGTTTGTGTGTTTGCGAACCCAAGGGGGGGGGGAGGTTTGGGGGGGGGGGGGGAGGAGGTGAGAGTGACGCAAGAAAGTGACACTCGGTGTCAAAATAAGGGTCGCAGGCGTGATGCATGATACTCGGCGCTCGTAAACTAATACTTGCTCGGTTTCCGATTCAAAATTTATTACAAATCTTTGCTCAGTTTGTGGAACACTCATAAAACCACGTTACTCGCAATCCGAGGTTCCACTGTACTTAAAGTTCATGGCTTGTCTTCTGACCTTGATTAGGATCTGATCTTTACATTTCCGTCTTGCCTTTTGTGTTTTTTAGATTCTTTATGGAAGTCCAGCCTCAGCCCTCTGTCCCGGTCCTCTTCGTCCTCCTCGTCTTCATCAGACGATCTGTGGGCTCGCAGAGACGTGGACAAGAGGACGGACTCGGGCCTGTCTGGTCTGGGAGAGGCCAGCTACAGGCCCTCACCCCTGACCTCCTCACTGTGTGGGTACAGGTTTAGGGCGTTGGGATGCGCCGGTGGTGCAGTTTGTTACTAAGCTGTCATTTCCGTCCGGTTCTCTAACTTCCCATCATGCCTTGTGTTTCAGATCATCACCCAGAGCGCGTGACCTCCACCTACGCCCAGGGAGCTCGACCCAAAGAGAGCCTGTACTCCTCGTCCCGCAGGGAGAACGGCACCGTGTCCAGCCGGCGTCTCTCCTCCGACTCCGTCCCGTCCTCGTACAGGCTGGTCTCCGACTACCAGCCCAGTCCGCGTCTCACCCGAGACACTCCCACGAGAACCTCCGTCCCCCTTTCAGACCCGTTTTCCGTCTCCTCCTCCACCCCCTCCTGGAGCTCATCCCCGTTCACGCCTCAACCCATACGCGGCTCTAGCCCGCCTCGGCCCGTCCCTGCTCCTGTGGCGAACCCCGCCCCTGAGAGCGGCGACTCGGACGGCAGAAGCACGACCCGCAGACTGCTGTCCCGCCTCTTCTCGAGACGCTCCAGCCAGGAGTCGAGCTCCGGCTCCAGCTCGGCCTCTCGATCCTTCGACTCCGGGCCCGAGGAGTCGCCCTCCTCCTTGTGCGAGCCCCCGCTGTCCGGCAGAGACCGAGAGGGCTCCGAGACGGAGCTGAGGAGCTCCTGGCTCAACTGGAACCGGTGCAACCCGCTGTTCTCGCGGCGTAGGAGAGAAGGGCGAGACGAGAGCTCCCGCATGGATGCCCACTCGTCGGCGCACATCCCTCTCAGCAGCCCGGGCGGGGGCAGGAAGACGTTCAGTCAGGAACAAGACGCGGGCGAAGAGGACGAGGAGGAGGAAGACGAGGAAGAGGACGACGTGTCGGAGGGAGCCACGGCCGCGCCTCCGACCAGAACCTCGGGACTCTCCTCCCTCCTGCAGGAAGCGGCACAGGCCCCAGGGCGTACCCCCGGCGTCGCCCGGGTGATGAGCGGTCCTCTGTTCCGCATGCCGCAGAACGTGATTATAGGACTGGACGCGGCGGTGGACAGACAGAATCAGGCCGAGGCACAAGGCAAAGAGAAACCCGCTCCGTCTAGAGATCCGGAGAAACTTCGGAGGATCCAAGAGAGGTCAGGGCGTTAAAGAGACACGGCTTCCCAAAGAGTCTGAGGAGTGTCTGATCCAAAGTCACCTGTAGTGCATGAGGGGGGGGGGGAATCATCCAACATTCATTCCTGTGTATTTATTTATTCATCTTTTTAAAATTTATTTTCTCCGTAGCCTGCTGCAGGAGGACTCGGACGAAGACGAAGGAGATCTCTGCAGGATCTGCCAGATGGGCGAGACATCAAGCTCGAACCCTCTCATCGAGCCGTGCAGGTGTACGGGCAGCCTGCAGTACGTTCACCAGGACTGTATCAAGAAGTGGCTTCGGTCCAAAATCAGCTCCGGTCAGTACTCTACCGACGATTCATGCAACTAAAAATTCGCAAGGCGGCTTTACAGAATCAAAAAGTAACTCATAAGAAAGTTGTGCGAATCAAAAACGGATCAGATGAGCGAGCCGAGGGTGAGTGCGCCGAGATGGCAGTAGGAAGAAACCGTTTAGAGGAACCAGACTCGACCGTGGAACCCGTCCTCATGTGGGCGGTAACAGATAGCAGGGATTGACGTGTGTATCAGGCAGCCGGAAGTTCAATATAACGTTTGATGTCCAAGTCAATATGGAGTCCAGTTTGTTATTGGAGGCTCAGGTAGGGAACTGAACAATTGAGCACCTGAACCTGCATCAGACCAGTCGAGAGGGCAGAGCGAGGTCTGGATCACATGCGGCTCAGGAGAGACGTGTAGCTCGACAGGGAGACGGAGAGATGTAGCAGTTGGGTATGATCAGTCACGTAATGTATAAGGTGAGTGAATATTTAGTGCAGAGTGCAATCAGGGACTCGGACAGGATCGACTATGACGCACAACTAAAAGCGAGAGCCAGAAGAAAACGTCCATGAGGTGGAACTGGGACGTAAAGCAACTAATCACTTCAGTCCACAAACCTGAGTGATCACTTGCTGAACTTGCCCGCATCATCTCTGATTTATTCTGCTGTTTTGTTTCCTTCCTCTTATTTGCATCTTTTTTATTTCTTTCTCACTTCCAAATATTTCAGTGCCTTTCTTTCTTCATCCCCCCCCCCTTTTTTTGTGTTCTCTACAACCATTTTAATTCCTCGTCTTTTTCTTTTTCTTAATTCTTTGTTTTTCATTCATTAGCATTTTTTAAATTATCTATATTTCTTGGGTCTTTGCTTGTCATTATTTTTTCCCCCCTCCATCTTTCCTGCCTGCCTTTCTAATCCCTTTTCATTCATCTTCATGCTCCCCCCCTCCCTCCCCTTTTCTTTATGCTCCAATCCATGAACCTAAAATTAGACCTCTCTCTCTTTCTGAAAACTTTGATTAAATCCGATACGTCTGCCTTCGCAGGCTCTACCCTGGAAGCCATCACCACCTGCGAGTTGTGCAAAGAGAAGCTGCACCTGAACATCGAGAACTTTGACATTAATGAGCTCTACAGGTCTCACGAGCGGGTAAGAGGAGCGAGTCTCAGCAATTTGTCATACACTGAAATTTCGTTAAAAGATTATTTTTATTTATTTATTTTTTTAACTCTGTGTGATTTTTAGTCAGAGTACGAGTTCATCAGCTGTGGCCTTTACCTTGTGGTTCTGCTGCACCTGTGTGAGCAGAGGTTCTCCGACGTGCTGGGCGCGGTCAACGAAGCCGGGGTGAGAAACCACCTTCTCCTGGTTCTAAAGACGTTAGCGTGACTCCTGTTACTGTTACTCCTGTTTTTTTGTTTCTTGTAATATTTTCTCTATAAGTTGCAATCTCCTCCTCTCTCGCTCAGTTTTTCAACTTGGCGAGAACTCTTCATGAACACATGGACAATCTCGAAAGTACGTTTAGTTTTTTTTTTGGTGAACAATTTTCCTTTATTATGTTGGTCCAACACATTTTATATACTAGTGATTTTTGAATCAGGAGATTATGTAATAGTAATAATAATAATAAATAAGCCTGTGTAGATTCAGAGGGTAAGTACTGTTTCATCATACAGATTAACTAACATTCAAATTATGCTTTTTAGAAATGAGGAATAAAACACTGTGCGTGTGTGGCAGCAGCGTTTTGTTCCTTTTATATCACAGCAGTGTGTCAGTCATTTTTATTTATTAATTTTTTTATTATTAGTAGTAGTATTTTTTGGTAGTGTTTGATCAGTAAATAGTGACCTATCCGGTTATGGTTATGTAAATAACAGTTATTACTGTAAATTATAGTAGCTGTAAAATGGGTAAAAAAAAAAAAGTCTGTCCTGATGACTTGCTGTTACAAAACACACACTCGTTCCTTAAACCTCTTTAAATCAGATTAAATCAGTGATGGTGTTTTACTATCTACAGGTAGTCCCCAACGTATGAACATTCACAACTTGAATTTTCACAGATAAGAACAAATCAGGAACAAATTGTGGAAATATTTCACGTTTATTGTACAAAAAAAAAACAATTTGTACAAAACCAATATTTACCATTTATATACAATATCTTAATTCCGGGAGCATGATGATGGAATGTGGCTGTCCTGATGGGGAATAATCCTGAATTTCTGAAAATGCAGCGTAAAACAGCTCTGAGACAAAATGGCGTCCAGGATTCCCCTCGCGATTTAAAGGCGCAGAGACGACATGAGGGATTAATTTTCTTGGGCGCGGTTATGGTTTTTGGCCACATGATGGCAGTGTGGGGAAGTGGGACAGATTTAGTCGATTTGAATTTGGTATGCTTGATTTGTATATTGGATTCACTTTGTCAGACATGAGAACAAATTCGAGTTACGGACGTGCTCCTGGAACAGTTCGTAAGTCGGGGACGTCCTGTGTATAAAATAAATGTGTTTTTTTTTTTTTGTTTGTTTTGTTTTTTAGAATTGAACAATGCTGTGGTATGACATCCTATAACAGTGTGTTTGGACACGCATGCAAATCTATACACATGCTAGAGATTTGTTTTTTATTTTTCCCCCCTCTAATTCATGCATGCCTTTTTATACTGGAATTATTCAAAGGTAATACTAAAAATGACTTTAATTGCATCGTTACCGTCCCTCAGACTCTTACGGCGAATCCGACGAAGACGACGCGCAGGACAGCAGGCCGTCCATCGACTTCGGTGACCTAGAGGACGACGAAGAAGAGGAAGAGGAGGAGTTTTAATCGCAACCAGGAAAACGGATCCGTCTCGAGCGGTTCTCGGGGCCGTTAAAAAAAATAAATAAATAAAATGAATAAAAATACTGAACGGGGCCTTTTCACATTATGCAGATACACCCGTCTCAGGGGCGTGTTGCGTGCGCGCGTGTCTCGCCTCCCCTTAGGATTTTTGATTGAGAATTTTCCGTTTTTAGATTTATTACAATTGTTTTTTTGCATCAGAGTTTTGCTGAGCACATCCTAAAGCTTTATCGAGTGAGAAGTGAAGGACCTGGTGTCTGCCGAGTTGGAGGGTTGGACGAAGGTGGGCGTGGCTGATCGATTGCGAGGGAAAACCTCAACCTGTGTGTAGCTGTTCTATAAGGCGATGAGTTTGAACCTGATGATATTAAAGAAGGCTGGAAAAGAATAACTCCCCTTTAATTTCGTTTTGGGGCAAACGGGTGCTCTGAAGCGAGTATTGATTTAAAGGGTATGAGTGCATGGTCGGCTGTTTCACTGTCTGTCTAAATGTTGAGTTCTAATTTCTGCTTCCACATTTTTCTCTATTATTACAATTAAAGTTTTTGATGTACGGAGGTACAAGCCATGCGTCCTGCAGCTTTCTTTCAGCGTGAATCTGAGTTTTATTTACATGTTGAAGTTGAAGCTTCTGGTGAAACGAGTATTATCCGAGTTATTTCACAGCACATGAATGAATATTTAACTTGTTTAATCACTCTAAAGTTTATGAATATACTGTGTACACACTAAAAGGCCTACATTATTGAGAACAGGCCAATGGTTTGCACACCCCCTGATCATCACACTCGGACACTTGTTAAAGCACATATTCCACTGCAGGTTTGAATCGCTTGAATTACAGCTCTGAGTGATTTGCATTTGTTACGAAAGGAGCATTATTGAGCTCACGTTTCAGTAGGGCTCCTATTCGTCCCAAGGTTCATCATTGGAGGGTGTGGGTGGTTTCAGTCAGGGTTCTGTGCACGACACTCAAGCTCTTCCACCACACTATGTCTATATGGACATATGGGCATTGTGAGGACGGGCAGGTTCGGTCCTCTTCTTTTCAGTTGAAGCAAACTAATGCTACGTCATACGAAGACGTCTTAACTCGCCCTATCATCTGGAGATGCTGTAGCCTCTCGCGGCCGAGGGCCTAGAGAGAGCAGATTGGTGGAGCTCTCTCAGAGGGGTGGGATTGGAGGCACTTGGTGTTTTCACATTAATACAGCTAGTCAGACGTGTCCTGTGAGCTCACTCACGCAAACGGACGGAGCGTTTACGCCACCCCTAATGGTGCCTGAGCAAGCAGTTCGAAAAGATGCGGTTCGGAGGAAACCCGGTCTGTGGCTCTCGCTATTGAGTAGTCGCAGTAGCTTAATGTGGGAGCCCCCAAGCGACTGGGAGGGGATACTACTATATTGGAGAAGTTGGGGGGGGGGAAACTGCTGGATGTATAGCGTAGTTCAAGCTGGAGTGGATGTCCATGCTGCTAGATTTGAAAAAGCTGAGAAAAGAAAGAAGAAAAAAACATTATTTTGGGCTTGCTTGTTTTTAAAACCAGTCCTTAAAATATGCATTTTAGTATCATTATAGCTTGAATGACAGTTCAGCACATTGTCCAATGACCAGTTTTCAAAATCCCTACCTATATTATAACATTAAAAAAAAAAAAAAAACGCACACCTGGAAGCAGTGATTATGAAAACGGATTTGTGATTAATAATGTTATTCTTTTTTTATAATGTGTAATTCTTATTAAAAAGTTCTTCTAGGTACTTAATTAAATTAGTTTAATCCAAACTTTCCATTCATCCATCTTGGAACCTCTGTGTTTCCAACTCTGTGGCGGCCAGTGGCGATTACCATTGTATTCATCTTCCTTTTTACGACCGTTGTAGGACCTCAGGGTAACATTCACACACTACAAGCAATTTGTAAACGCCAGTTAGCCGAACCTGCATGTCTTTGGACTGTATGAGGAATCCGGAGTACCTGGAGAAAACCCACCAAGCACGGGGAGAACATGCAAACGCCATGCACACAGACTCCTAGACAGGAATCGAACCCGGACCCTGGAGGTGCAAGGCGACAGTGCTAATCACTACACCACCGTGCCCCACCCCAATCTAAACCGTAATAATGCAATAACAGAAATAGTAGGTCTATAATAATAATAATAGAACCGAATTTGTTCTGATGGTAGAATTGTCAGGGGGAAAAATCTCTATAATCAGCGATCGTAAACTATGTATTACAGATTAAAGATCAACTCAGTCCCTTGACTGATCAAGTCACCAGGGTGATCTGAGCGTTGAAGAAACGGGTGCCTGTCTCCAAGCTGGCCTGTCACCTGGCGCGCCACCTCTGTCCATGCCTCAATCGTTTCCCCACATTTGCGTCATGCTTCACCTGCACCCTGCATGATGGTCTTGGTCAGGGTGCCATGCCTTTAGACATGTCAACTGATGGCCGCTAGGACGGGTTCTTAGGGACTCGGATGGTTCGTGTGTTCTTGACTAAGCTCTGGAGATGTTGGTCTTGTGTTCCTTGTACATTATGTATAAATGTACCTTACATTTACATTTCAAGCGATCCCAGGCTGAACACTTGCTCTAAATCACCTCCTACATGATATCCTGAAGCCTCCATACAAACGGTCAATTACCTGATGGTTGGATCAGCAGTTTCTTGGCCCGTGGATTGGTCAACAGGCCATGTGGGGTGGCCTCTGAGATCCTCAGGTCTAAGCCCGTTCGATATCAACCTGTAGGAGCACATGAAGGGAATTCGTACAGCACAAGATCATGTTAAAGCATAGATAGCCAGCTCAACTTAGAAAAGGGTGGTTAATTAGGCGATTAGCTAATTCAGGTGTTGCAGGATTTGGAAAACACTAATTCCTTTGATAATGCATGTATAGTCAAGTAGTCAAGTAGGCTTTTATTGTCATCTCAACCATATACAGTTCAGTACACAGTGAAACGAAACAGCGTTCCTCCAGGACCAAGGTGCTACATACATGCCATGACATAAATTAACAACACAACATAAATTTAACAACGCAGATTTTTACATTTTTCAGTGAAACTATCAATTTCTATATAAAAAAGAGACAACAAAGATTGCAGACAACAAAGTGCACGTGCAAATGTACAAACGAAGTGTGTGTTTATCAGTCCAGTCTCTTTGTGTTGAGGAGACGGATGGCTTGTGGGTAAAAACTGTTCCATAGTCTGGATGTGAGGCCCGAATGCTTCGGTACCTTTTTCCAGATGGCAGGAGGGTGAAAAGTGTGTGTGATGGATGTGTCCGGTCAGCCACAATGCTGGTGGCTTTGCGGATGAGGCGTGTGGTGTAAATGTCTTCGATAGAGGGGAGAGAGACCCCGATGATCTTCTCAGCTGTCCTCACTATCCGCTGTAGGGTCTTGCGGTCCGATATGGTACCATTCCCAAACCAGACAGTGATGCAGCTGCTCAGGATGCTCTCGATGGTTCCTCTATAGAAGGTGGTGAGGATCGGTGGTGGAAGCTGTGTCTTCCTCAGCCTTCTCAGGAAGAAAAGACATTGTTGGGCTTTCTTATGCAGAGAGCTGGTGTGGAGGGACCAGGAGAGGATCTCCTTCAGGAGGACGCCCAGGAATTTCGTGCTCTTGACGATCTGAGCCGTCGATGCTGAGCGGAGAGTGATCGCTCCGCGTCCTCCTGAAGTCAACAACCATCTCTTTTGTCTTATCGACGTTCAGAGCCAGGTTGTTGTCTGTACACCAGTCCGTTAGCCTCTGCACTTCCTCTCTGTACGCCGACTCGTCGTTCTTGCTGATGAGACCCACCATGGTCGTGTCATCAGCGAACTTGATGATATGATTGGAGCTGTGTGTCGCTACACAATCATGAGTCAGCAGTGTGAACAGCAGGGGGCTGAGCACGCAGCCCTGGGGGGCCCCAGTACTCAGTGTGGTGGTGCTGGAGGTGTAGCTCCCGATCCACACTGCTTGAGGTCTTTCGGTCAGAAAGTCCAGGATCCAGTTACAGAGGGAGGTGTTCAGGCCCAACAAGCTCAGCTTCCCGATCAGGTGTTGGGGGATGATTGTGTTGAATGCTGAACTGATGTCTATGTACAGCATTCTGAGATAGCCACGATAGCACTAAGATACCAAAATGAATATAGACTTATCAATAATTGTGGATCAAAATGTTCATAGTGATGATTATTAGGGACGGGAATCATCATTTCCTGATACGAGTTTTAAATTAGTTTTCTCACTTAATAACCAAGCACAGAATTTAACATTTAAATTAAATGAAACAAAAAAGCCACATCGTTACTGAGCAGCGCGTATCTCTGTCATCCGCCATAATTGTTATTTCTAAACAAACGTGGCAAATAATTCACTCCCACCACGCCGGATGAAAATGTGTACAGTAAATATTTCAGAGTGCGCCACCTGGAGGATTATGAAGCAGCAGTGACGTTTTACCACCTCAAACACCTCTCAAGTCTCAAAACTCAACTTGACATGGCGCGTGCGAGTTGAGTGACCACAAGCAGACGAAGCAGCAACTAATTTGCACGCTGTGTTTTAAAACTGGGGTAAGCGTGTGGAGTGAGTAGGTTTGTAGGGGGCAGGGGTACCTCAGTGGTTAAGGCAGTGGACTATGGAACAGAAGGTTCCAGGTTTAAATCCCATAACCACCAAGTTGCCACTGTTGGGCCCTTGAGTACGGCCCTTAACCCTCAACTGCTTAGATAGATAAAAATGAGATTAAAACATGAGTTGCTCTGAATAAGGGTGTCTGCCAAATGCAGTAAATGGTTTAAGACTAATTCGTTAGGAGAAAAGGAGTTTGGAGAAGAAGGCCAGTCAGAGGATTTTAACGTGTGCGATTTTTTGATAACATTACGCCATGAACAAATATGTTTCCAGTGTTTCCCACACATAGAGTATACTATGAGAGCACATGTGACAAATAATTTAATAACAATAATAAAAATGTAGAATTCACAAAATGCACATATATTTATTATTATTGCTACTACTATTATTTGGTCACAGAAACAACCTGGAACAACTGTAAAAACGTGCGGTCTTATGAATCCGTGCTCATTCTTTTTTTTTTTTTTTTTTGCTCAGTCATGTGTTAATATGAAAATAATCAGTGCATTTTATTGCCAAGGTTGGGCTGAAAATAATAGGATATGTCCAAGGATAAGTCTATATTGCACAATCCTGGCCCCATATGTACAGTATTTATTAAAGCATATTAATGCAAAAAAAAAAGAAAAAAAAAAGGCTAAATGCTCTGGTTTTTAAGGGCTGCGTGCTCTTACAAACAGTGCCATCTTACAAACAGTGCCATCTTACAAACAGTGCCATCGTTATACACAAAAGTGTTTAGTTCTTGATTTTTTTAATTCATCTTACTCTTCACATGTGTGTAGATGGAGGGGAGGTTTGTAGGTTGGGTCTCTGAAATGTAAAATGAATTATAATATAAAATAAATAGAAATCTTTATTTATATTATTTATTAAATATTATATTATTTTTAACGGTCATATGTATTTATTGTTTGTTGTATGTGCTGGCAGGTAACGCCGGCCCGCTCAGCTGACTCCCACCGCAGGTACATTTCACGTCTGTATCATTTCTGTTGCGCCACTCGGAATCATCTGCGCTCGGTACAGGAGCGTTTATATCTGATATATATCTGATACTATATCGTTTATAGCTGATCACCGGTCACGGTCGAGTCAATTGGAAACCCGTCAATTCTGGTCCCTGCCTGATCGACCCGTTCATATTCTCTATTATAAAAGTAAAAATCCATGCATCCATCTATTTAGGAACCTCTGTAGTCCAACTAGGGCCCGTGTGGGCCAAGGGTGATTACTATCTGTATTTATTCCTATTTTTACGACTGTGGTGGGACCTCCAGTCAACGTTCATATGCTCATTCACTCACTATGGGCAATTTGAGAACGGCAATTAGCCTAATCTTTTCCGTTCTGGCACCTAGGTGGTGGAATGAACTTCCTCTAGATGTCCGTAAAGAGGATCTTCAAACGACGACTCAAGACGTATCGGTTTCTTTCGTGATTTGGCAAATTCTTCCCCGCACCCACACAAAAAAACAAAAACAAAAACAACAACAACAACAACAAAAAATCCCGTTCCCAACAGTGTTTGACTGACGGTACTTAGTTAGTAACATAGTAACCCAGTGTAAGGATCTATCCTATTACAGAAACCACAAAGCACTTTTTCTGGATAAGAGTGTCTGCCAAAGGCCTAAAAATTATGCATGTCTTTGGACTGTGGGAGGAAACCGTCATACCCAGAGCCTCGAGCTTTGTGCGTGCATGTGCATTTTCTTCCCGTGCTTGGTGGGTGTACTCCCATAGTAGTCCAAAGGATAGTCCAAAGACAGACAGAGTGAATGTTAATAATAATTGCCATTCCCAGATCGCCCGGAGTGTGTGAATAAGTGGGTGAATGTTGACCGGAGATCGTAAAACTGGGAATAAAAACGATGGTAACCATTGGCCTCCACGGTCATCTAGAGGTTCCTAGATGGATGGGTTACTTAATTCCATACTTAATACCAAAATAATAAAATAATGCATAAACACACATATGGAAACTGGCACAGTGGTCTAGTGGTCAGCACTGTCGAGCTGCACCTACTGGGTCCGGGTTCGATTCCCGCCTCGAACATGTGCATGTTCTCCCTGTGCTTGGCGGGTTTCCTCGACTCCGGTGACACCGGTTTCCTCAAACAGGCAGATTAGGGGGTATAATAGTTGTTGCCCATAATGTGTAAATCAGTGTGTGTGTGTGTGTGTGTGTGTGTGTCCTGTGGTGAACTGGCACCCCGTCCAGGGCGTACCCTGCCTCGTGCTCTAGGGTATAGATGACGAGTGTGTGTGTGTGTGTGTGTGTGCGTGTGTGTGTGAATGTTGACTGAAGGTAAAAAGGGAATAAATACTCTGGTTGGACTACAGAGGCTCTCAGATGGATGATGATGAGGTAATGTGTTTAGTAAAAACCCGGTAAAGAGCGAGCATGACGGAGGGGGGATTCTATTTCACTCTGGCAACCCCCTCCCCTGACTCGCCGTATGATTGGCCGGCAGATGGCGCGATGACGTCATCCCCGCAGCCTGCTCCTCCTCCTCCTGCTCGCGCGCGCCTTGACCGTGATGTTCAGCGCCGCGACGTGACCGGAGAGGGGGAGGGAGGAGGGGGAGAATAATAATAATAATAATAATAAAAAGACAACAGGACACGAGAGAGGAAGAAAGAAAGAAAAAAAAAAATCACACACACACACACAACAACATCATCATCATCATCCAGAGGAAGGCGAGGTGGCGCTGGAGGAAGCGGTGATGTCTCTCTGGCCATGCCGCATCCCGCCGCGTACCTGCTGCTGCTGCTGCTGCTGCCGCCGCCGCTGCTCTCCATCGCGCGCGCCGAGGCCGCGGAGCTGAGCGCGCGACGGCACAATGCGGACACGCCTGCGCGCAAAGCACGTCGGGAGGAGACGGGGACCGCGCCTGCGGGTAACAATAACATCCCGGAGTATAGGATACTCATCATCATCATCTTCATCATCATCATCATCATCAGGGCCTCAGTGCTGTGGTTTTTTTCTTTTCTTTTTTTTTTTTCATTTTCATTTTCTCCATCCATTCTAATAAACTAATAAAGAGATGATTAACTGCATGCCAATTAATTGCATTAGTCAACCGCATTACTAATTGCATTAAGCAACCTGCAGGCTACAGTGATGTGATGTCATGTGATGTGATGTCATGTGATGTCATGTGATGTGATGTCGAGGCCACGAGCACACGCCGATGTGTTTACTGTAACATCACGCGTTCAGGGTTCCGCCGTCTGCGTTCATGAAGCCTTCATGATGCACAGCTCACATGAGATGCTTCACATGCAGGGTTCGCTTCACACTCCTGCGTCTCCTAAAACCTAAAACCTTTAAGTTTATCAAAATATCTTGAACAGGAGATCATACCGGGGGAAAGAACGACAGATCATAGATTCTGTGAATACCGCCACTGGAATGCTCCACTTCTTTTCAACAGGTTCAGTTACCAATATTTTGGCAAATCATTTAAATAAAAAAAAAAGAAAAAAGAAATGATTCTGCTAGATCTGTGAAAGTTTCGGGAGCGCTGAGTTTCTTGCGGCTGACGTGCTTATGTTGATAAATGGAGCTCCTATAAATAGTTCTCATTGAGGCATTGACTTCTTATAAGAATAGTAATAATAATATAAAGGGTGCGAGTTTCTATGCTCTATGGTCAACCTTGGCATAGGAATTTAATTTGTTCCTAAGGCGAAGATTTGTACTGTGATACGAATTTTCCCATAAGAAATAATGTACATTCAGATAATCCGTTCCAGCCACCTTAAAATGTTAGCGTGAAAAAAGAAAAGCGTGCATTAAAAAAAAAATAAAAATCACGTAGCTTTTGAGCGCTTACCGTGTTGACTCATTCGAAACAGGTTTCGATGATTGAATTTTTTTTGGTTGGAACATTTGTAAACTCGCTTCGCCCGGTTTTCCACTGACGGAGACGAGTTTTGAACGGCTCCCGGATGCACGCGCACAAATCAGCTGGTGTTCGGTTCGGTTCGGTTCGGTTCGGTTCGCTGCAAGTGCCAGTGCAAATTTCTAATTGCTTGTTCTTATGCTGAAGTTTCATTGTTCACATAGATGTTTAATGATCTCTCCTCTATGGGAGCAGCCGAAAGACTAAATTGTGCGCACAATTTAAAGGTAAAGCCAGTGCGCTATGTAAGGTGTACAGTCCCTTGTTCCACCCGCCAAGTAGTGCCCTTGATCAGAGGTTGGAGAGGGATTTGGAACTCAGCCTTGTGTTAGAATCTGGGTAGATGTAAACAAAAGTGCACAGAACGACTTCGAAGCGGTTACTGCAGAGACGGCGTGTTGCTTAAGATGACGTAACGCTCTCAGGTGTGTGTTCTTACTGAAAGCGCAAAGTCCCAAATTCAGCTTTATCCTTGACTTTACCTCATGAAGTGACTCATCTAATGATCATCCTGCTGCAGTCATGTGACAGTCTGTGAAATCGTGTACCCATGACATCACTTCCCAGATGTGTGTGTGTGTGTGTGTGTGTGTGTGTGTGTGTGCCCGGGTCGCACACATGTGACAGGACCAACTAACTTGAAAAAGCTTGTGTTTTGTTACTGAAAGTAAGATGAATCATATTTAACAATTCTAGTCGTTTAATAGCATCTTGCATTTTATATTCCGTCTGTTCTGACTGCATTTCTTGAACAAATTTATATAAAATAAATTAAGAAAATATCAAAAATATCAGCTGTTAGGTTTTTCTCTTTAAGGCGACTTTAAGACTATTTATAGCACGAACTGACTAAACAGATCAAATGACTCCATGCTTGTTTATGCCGTTAAAAACCTAGCACGGACAAATAACGATTAAAAAAATTCCAACGTAGAACAGCGCCCCCTGCTGTGTTGCGTTGTTGAAAAGACACTTTCGGCCTGAAAGAAACGTTCATTAGCGACATGTGATATAGTTCTTTAGCTCTTTTCCCAGGACTGACGCTGGTCCGAAAAGCTAGGTCAGATTTGGATTTGTCTTTTATTTATTTTATTTTATTTTAATTTTATTTTGAAATTTTATATCTGATGATCTACTCTTTTATTTTTTTTCGGCTGACGCTGACGTGATTCTTTGATGGGAGTCAGACGATGTCTGTGACATGCCAAAGTGTGGTTTTCAGCATTGTTTACAATTATTTTAGCCAATTATTCATTTATTGCAGTTTACTCAAGTATTTAATTTCATGATGAAAGGCAACACCTTAATGTACAGGCACGTTACTCCGTAAATGAACCTAAAGACTGTAACTCTTACTCGTCTCTGGCGTCGCGCTCTTCTTCCTCATGCGCAATGCGCACACTTGGCACTTTGATCTATTTTTAAGTGTCTCCGGCGGAGACCTGGGGCTCTTTCTCATTATTATTTCATGTTGATGATAAGGTTAAAGCAGGATACCGGGCGCCATTAATAAACAACAGACGATGACAAATGGCCATGAAACACTCGAATGGCTATTTTAGTCCTCTTCATAATAAAAATGAAAGCGGTTGCAGAGACCGCGCCAGCCGACGCTGAGTTTCCATAAAGCAGATACTGTACAACAGTCAAGCTTCAGTTTGCTTTAATTACGCCGAACTGAAAATACCTCCCCTACCCCTCTCTGCTCTGCCCTCTAGAGGTGTTTTCGTCTCTGACGCTGAAGGTGTGGGTGAAGGACGCGTCCAGTCAGCGGTACCTGGGCGGCGCCGCGGTCCGGGTGTTCGCCAACGGATCTCTGCTACAGTCTAGCCGAACCGAGGAGAATGGAGAAGTGCTTCTGACCGTACCTTACCAGCTGGGCGTGACCCTCACTCTGGTGGCCAGCATGGAGGCGTACGTGCCCACTCAGCTGCCCTGGAAGACCACCAAAATGCCCAGTGAGTCTGCTGCACACGTCCGTCTGACATAGAAATGCTTATCTCCAGGGAAAATCTTTGGCATGTTATTATTTTTAAAAAATGTCGGCAATTAGATTTCCTCCCCTAATGTGACCTCGTATAAGAAGCGCCCATCCCCCGGCTTGTTCTCTGGAGGGGGGCGTGGCTCAGGAGTTCCTTCTTTACATAGACACTGTATAGGCGTGTTGGGTAGAGGAGTGTAATGAAGGGTATGAATCGTCTAAAACCGTGTTCATTTGCTATGGGAATAGTAAAATATGGGGCCTTTAAGATGAAGTGACTGTTTATCGATGATGTAACATAAATAATAACAGGAACTAACATATTTCAAAGATGGAACGTAGCACCAGTACCAGCAGGTTAAAAACCTGGGACGTCTTATTCTTTAAAGAACAGAGGCTACATTTAAATCTTATTCTTTATGTAAAAGATACTTTTCCAAAAAAAAAAAAAAAAAAGAAAAGGTTTTACTATACAATTATGAACAAATAGCAAACGAAAATATCGTGAATTCAGTCACTATATCTTATTATAAGGTTACAAAAAATGGCTTTTTCTAAAACTATTTAAAAAAAAAAATTGTTTTAAAGCTTTAAATGTTCTTATTCTGTTGGGAGAACTTTTTGCTCTTTTTTTTTTTCTAGAACCGAAGGCTTAAAATGAGCAAAACTACCAGGCAACAAGAAAAAAAAAAGGAAAACTGTGAACTGGTTCCAGAAATAGGTTCAGTAATCTAATGTTGGGTTTATTTGACTCGATTCACAGTATTCCCACTTGCTAAGACATCGCTTTTCCCCGTCTTCACTTTAAGCTCCTTATCCTGTTTGATCATTTCTACAGCAGTACTCTGACTTGAGCGTCCAGGCTACCAGAAATACATACTGCTCGGCCAAGAAGGACAAAAAAGAAATAGTCCCCCTCTCTAATAATTCCTTGGACTGCCTTTTGATTTGATTACGATTTACTGTGACGGGCTTATGCGATGTCACAACATTTATTTCACTCCAGAGTCGCATTAATTTCTCTCCAAGATCTTGTACTGATGATGGAAGAGTTGGACCGCTGTGTAAAAGTCTTCTCCAGCACATCAAAAAGACTCTCAAGGCCAGTCAATCCATGTGTGAAGATGATGTCTCCCTGAGACACTCCGTCATGATTCGAGCCTGATGAATCTTTTTTTTTTTTTTTGGATTTCCCCCCGATTTTCTCCCTATTTTAGTCGTGTCCAATTCCTCCCCGTCACTAGGGGGCTCCCACATTAAGGCTACTACTACCACTCAGCGGGAGGGCCGAAGACTATCACGTGTTTCCTCCGAACCAGGTGACGCCAGCCGACCGCATCTTTTCGAACTGCTCGCTCGCGCACCGTTGGGGACGGCGTAACACACTCGGAGGACGGCGCTATCCGCTCCCTCCGCTGCGCGAGCTCACAGACGCCCCTGACTGGCTGTAGAGCCGTGATTAATGTGGGAGCACTATGTACCTCTCATCCCTCCCCTCTGAGAGAGCTCGGCCAATCAGCTCTCTCTAGACCTCCGGCTGCGAGAGGTTACAGCACCACCTGGGAATCGAACTAGCGATCTCCGGATGATAGGGCGAGCGCTTTAACCACTGCGCCACTCGGAGGCCCGAGCCTGATGAATCTTGAAGCATGGCCGTGCCATGAGGGAAGAAAAAGTCCATTGATCCAAAAGCTGGCCACCTGGTACATCAGCTGATCTCGTCTTTATGGACACACGAGCCGAGCTCTGACCAGCAGAAGCAACCCCAGCTCATACCGCTGATCCCACAGGCGTGTACCGTAGGCACCTGGCATGATGGGTGCATCGCTTCATCCACCTCTCCTCTTACCCTGACACGCCCATCACTCCGGGAAACAAGATAAATCCGGACTCGTCAGACCACATGACCTTTTTCCAATGCTCCACAGGCCATTTTTTTATTCTCTCAAGCAAAATAAAAACTCTTTTTCCTGATTAGTCTCACTTTCTTAAGGCTACGCAGCTGTTTAGTCCCAATCCCTCGAGTTCACTTTGTGTGGAAATGCTCTTACTGTCACTATTAAACATAGCCGAGAGTTCTACTGTGTGATTTCACTAAGTGTTAAAGTGATCTCCCGTCACGCCCAATTTAAAGACCACAACTCTTCCACCACTATCTTTCCAGGTGTTTCTCAGTTCTTACCCCAATTTTAGTAGTTTCAATAATCTACACGACTACAGGATCTGTCGTCTGACATGGTTGTTTAAGAAATGGAAATCTCCCCACTGCATCAGTTAGGGTTAAATAGCATGTTGCAGCTGAATCATATTAATCACTGCTTAGTTAAATCCAGGTGCTTACTTCTTCTTCTTCTTTTTTTTTTTTTTTTTTTGTCAAGGCAGTATGCGTAGTGTTGCTTCATGAACTGACCTGATGCATTTTTTGCATGTTGTCTTGCAGTATTTTCTGCCGTTACAATGTCACTGGTCCCACAAACCCAAGGCAACATCTGGCTCTTCGAAGACACTGTGCTGATAACTCGAAAAACATCTGGTGAGCACACACACCAAATCTGTGTATTTTGCGTCATCTGGTATAAATCTACAGCATGATTTTTATTTACCAGATAAATTACGCGGAAATGGAATAAAGATGTTTTCTCAATAGGTTCACAATAAAAAAAATATAAAAAAAATACATAACATCAGCTGAAGGTAATTAAGAGATGCTAATAAACTTGTGGCTCATGCCAAAGTCTGTACACGAATAGAGGCCTATAGTCAGTACTTAAATGATGTAGCGTCATTACCGGATGCAAACGTTTGCAATGTCATAGTTCTTGGGGTGAAAAGAGAAACATTGTGATCCATCAGATTGAGTCAGCGATGACATCACAGGTTAGTTTTGCGCTCTGGTGAAATATATCACATTTCCGGTTTCAGCAAAAATCGAATGATAAATACGTTATCTTTATGATGCGTCAAGAGAACGTTTTAATCCTAAACACTGATTCAAAGCACTTAAACAAACACCAGCCAAGTGTCCAAGTGTTACTTCAGTTGTGATAGGAATTTAGCTTGTTTTTTTTTTTTTTTTTGCTATAAAACCACACTGCTGGTGACGCTATGTTTTAGGGTTAACGGGTAAATCCTGCTATCAAAATGAGGCTGGGGATCCCCTCTCTCTTACTGCATCACGGAATCATCATTTAAATATTCTAAAAATAGGATTTCAACATTTTTTGCCCAGTCGCTGCTCGCAAACGAAATTAGCCTTATCTCAGGAACCACACAGGAACTACCATACGGCAGTTGACTTGCGATCAAAATGGAGCTTCAGGAATGTGAAAAATGTGCGTAACTTGAATCACCCAAAATGCAACTTGATATCTGATTTTATGTGACCAGTCACAAAATTTATCTTTCAAAAATTTAAACATGGGTGTGTCCTGAAAAAATGGCGACGGGGCGGCGCACTGTTGCCTCGCACCTTCAGGGTCTGTGTTCGATTCCTGCCTTGGGGTCTGTGTGCATGAAGTTTGCATGTTCTCCCCGTGCTTGCTGGGTTTCCTCCGGGTGCTCCGGTTTTCTCCTACAGTCCAAAGGGATGCAGATTAGGCTAATTGGCGGTGTCAGATTGCCCATAAAGTGTGAAAGAGCATGGTAGTGTACAGTGTGTGTGCGTTCAGGGTGTACCCCACCTCGTGCCCTAAGCCTCTTGAGCTCCCCTTAGATCATGTATACAGGATAAGGCGGTATAGAAGATGAGTGAGTAAGGATTTAGACACATTTTTAAAAAGATCCTCTCATCAATTGATTCTCCCTGGCCATATCTCAGGAACCAGACAAGGTTCAGTATTAAACATGGGATCAAATTGGAGCCTATTGAACTCAAATCACCCAAAAGGCGACTTAATACCTGATTTGATGTGACCAATAACAAATGGTCTTCACTGTTACCATTTATCTTCCAAGAATTTAAGCATGGGTATATCTTGGAACTACCAAATGTACAGCACAAATGACAGAAACATGAAGGCTGTGAGAATAACTAGAATCCGTTTTGTTTGCAATCCGGTTTTACTGCATCAATCGCTCAACATAGACTCTTTGATCTTCTTAATGTTCATAATAATGAAGAAATATCCAGGAGACCTGACATCTTGTTCTAAATTTCATTACTTGTATCGTTTCTTGAGAAGACGTCTCATCGCAGCCCATCGTCCAGTTCCCCAAGAGCCTCCTGTCGCTCCCGGAGAACGCCACCATCTCCACGGTGACGGCTTACCTGACAGTTCCTGCGCCGCCTCCAGAGAAAGAGGGACATTTCTGTACCATGGGGGTCTTTAACAGCAAAGGAGGTACAGAACCTGCAGAGCACTCGTGAATAAATGTTAATCATGATCTGGTGTGAACTTGGCCTGTGATCCTCGTGGCCAGAGATTACTCTCTGGACAGATGTGTGATGCGATGACATTATGACAAGTTTAAGATCCTTCTTCAGGTTATTCACTCGTTAATCATGACTACGTCTATCTGTTGTACAAGCTCCATGTTTAATTGATTCATTGATTGAGCGGTGTGTCAGTGTCAGTGTAAAGAAATAGTGATACTCTGATTAATTTCCAGAACACATGAGCGTGAAATTGAGCCCGGTGGCAGTGCTGAGCACTCAGCTGCTTTCTGATGGGAAAGAGATCGATGTCAGAGGGCCGATTCATCTCACAGTACCTTTACCGTACCACACCCACCTCCGGGCCGCTGACTCCCTGCCTGCCTGGGCCTTTGACACGACCACAGGTCAGTATATGGAGGGAGCATCGTGAGAAAATATAACCATTGGAGCTCAGAAGTTATCTAACATATTGTTTGGATCTAGGTACGTGGGTGAACAAGGGTATCGGCTCGGTCAGGATGGAGAGAAACGGTCTGGTCTGGACCTACGTGGCTCCTCACCTTGGCAACTGGATCGCAGCACCATCGCCAATTTCTAACGGTAATCAACGTTGTTATGTATTCCCAGGTGTATGCCCAAAGGCCCAGTTCCATCCTGGACACCATCTGTTTGACCGGCAGCCAGGTCCATTACATCACGGACAAACAGATTTAGTAAAAACTGCTTCTACCCCAGAGCCATAAGAGAACTGAACACTACCGAACATTGACACGGGCCCTCTGAGTCAAAAATGATCCGCACTCCAGTTATATAAAAACTTCTGTTGGCCGCACTGTCTCATCAGCGCTTTCTGTTCAAGGCTACTGTCTCCCCAGTCACTGCTGTGCCGGTTTGAATGTGTTTCATCAGTTCATTTGTAACTGCAGTAGGAGCAAAAATAGATGCCCCACTTGTGATTTGCATGAATGAAAAGCAGCGTGCAGTGATTAGATTCGTTTTTTTCCTGTGGTCTGAGGGTGTACCCTGTGCCGAAACAACTCATGAAGGAGCAGAAACAGAAGCGTTTGGATATCTGCACAGAAAATTTGGCCCGATACTCTGAGGAAGGTGGAAGTTTCTGAAAGAGAATCATCACTGGTGACGAGACACGGATGCATGACTACGAGCCTGAGAGTAAACGGCAGAGTATCGAACAGAAACATCCTCAATCGCCGTCCGAGACAATGTTCAAAAGTCGGGCATCAGCTGGAAAATTCATCAACACTTACATTTTTCAACATCACTTACACTTACACTTATTGAAGAGCTGAAGACTAAACTTCAGGTTAAACACAGAGTATCGCTATCCGAGGGCGTCTTCATCTCGCATGACAATTCACATCCACACACTTCTGCCCAATGTGTCGACGTTCCATGGAGTTAAAGCGTCCTCCCTATAGTCCTGACCTCACTCCATCAGACTTTCATCTGTTTGGTCCCCTGACAGACGGGCAAAGTGTATCGGAAAGCAAGGAGACTATGCACAAAGATTAGGTATTCGTCTTTTCTGAAATCTAATAAATAATTTCTACAGCCAGAGTGCGGATAAATTTTGACTCACCTTTATCACCTATATTTTCAACGGTGGTTGAGGGGTAGAGCGGAGTCCCATCAGTGACAGCTTGGCATTTGAGCTCTTATCCAACCCGTAGCCCAATAGCTCAACCACTGTACGACTATTGGGCCTCTGTTTAGCCGACCAAGCAGCTACGACTCATGTTGCATTTTGAAGCAGAAATTTGCAAGACATCTATAACCTGTGCTCATCACTGAAGGATTATGTGAACAATGCCCTGGAGTGTAACCTGATTGCTGTTTTTCAATATCCAGGTTACACGGGACATCCAGCTTCAATGGATTTCATCTCATACCATACATACCTTCTTGTGGGCATCTTGGGCGGGACTCTTGTCATCATCATTGGATTGTTATCTGTGATTTTATGTCACTGCAGGTAAGATTACCTCCATTAATGCTCAACTTCTGAATATCTGGACTAATAAGAAAGGACTGTTAGAAATGGTATGTTTTCTCCCATGTTTGCTTTACAGAGAGCTGAGCCATGAGACGGAGAGAAAAAGATGGAACTCCACTAGACTGTCAATCATCAAGAAAGACCAGACCACATCTACCAGCTCTGATGAGGTCCACGAGCCCTTGTACAATAACGGAGACCATAACGGAGACAGGTCTTACTCTGTGGCTGCGAGAGGTGCAGGTGTATCAGCGTCGCCTCGACATCAAGCCAGCTATAACATATACGTCGATAATGTCTGCCGACCAGGAGGGAACCTGTACGAGAACACTGGAACCGCAGGGCTAGAGAGCATCAGACCTACGGTACCAAACTTGTACGTGAACAGCGATGAAGTAGCGAAGCTTAGAGAGATGTCTGAAAAGGGCGCCTCACGGCTAGCTCCCGGAGATAATTCGGCATATCGGGACAAGCTGTTCCATATCTACAACCAGCCTGTGGCCATCGTCCAAGCACCAGAGCATTTCTCTTCCCAGGGACAGACTGAAAGCGCTGGAACTCGATGCGCCACCTTTCCCAGGAACGGCACGGAGCACGGAGCACAGGCTGAACGAAACCTGAAGGACAGTTTCACCCAGACGCTACCAAAAGTCCAACAAGACAACAACGTGCAGCCCGTGCTAGAAGGCCCACAGAACTCCACTGCCAACCCAGGAATCTGGGGCCGCTATAGCCACTTGCTCGAGTCCGTCTCTGTCCCGGGCACCCTGAATGAGGCAGCTGGAATGGGTCCTTTCCATGGTGAGCTACAGGGAATCTCTGAGCAAACACTGCTGGAGCTTTCCAAGGTCAAGCCTTCTCCCCTGCCTCCTCGGGCGTGGTTTGTGTCTTTGGACGGTAAACCAGTGGCTCAGGTACGCCACTCTGTAATCGAGCTCCAAGGAAGGCACCGGCCAGGCAGCAGCAACGACACCAGCCTGGACTCTGGGGTGGACATGAACGAGCTCCAGCAGTTGGTACGGAAGAGCGATCAGGAAGGACGCTCGATCGCCAGCATGGTGAAAGTAGCAAGGGGGCGTGGCCACGAGGAACCGGACTTCAGCAGTAGTGAAATCGGGAGTCCCGAAGATACGTCTCTGAGGAACGCACTGGAGAGCAGCAGTGCGGCTATTCCCAACATCCCAGAAGATCAAGACGCTGGTGACACGTCCAGCGAGTCCAGATCCACCCCACCACCCAGGAGACTACGCAAGGTGCGCGACAAGAGGGCCGATAAGAAAACGGCTCGGCATGTGAGGGAGGAAAGGGCGCAAACGAAACGTTAGATGTATCTGCTTGGTGTTCTGTGATCTGGTGTCTGCCAGATGTTTCTGGTTCGCGTCAACCTGCCTTATCGGACTGTTACCGGGAGGGACGCCACGCTAGGATGACCCGTTGGGGTGTATCTTTCTTAAAAGTCGATTTCTGTGGTGTTTGAAAGTTTTCCGCATCCAGCTACTGCCCATCTGTGACACCAGTCTACTCCTACAAAACACAACAGCTTCACATCTCACTCCTGTACAAGTCAGTGTCGTGTTTGTACAAAGTCTAACGTTCATATGTGTATATAATATACGGTCCCTCCCCCCCCCACTGTGAGCACAACGCCTGTACCTGCGAAGCTATTTTTTAAAACCGATAACGAGTCTGACGTCTCAAGGGGGTGTTTGGAGCAGGATGATCACTTGCTTGAGGTCACAGACCTTCTTATTGTAAATTCAGGTGTAGATATGTGAAGTAAGCAAGAACTGCCACCAGAGTGCCAATAGTAGTGATAAAAAAAATTTTTTTTTTTTAGATGTCATCTGGAATTCAAAGATATGAGAAATGTTGTGAAACAACAAGGAATGTCAAGTATATAACCTTTATGTATATATAAAAAAAAACTTTTGTTCTTTATTCTGGCAACTATTCTGATTTAAAAAAAAAGCCTTTAACGACATTCATTTCTCTTGCACTTAATAAGTCCTCATGTTTGCATGCATGCTTTTTTAATTAATATTTTATTATTATTTGTAAAGATTTTACGTTAGAGAATGTAGCAACAAACAAACATCAGGATTTTTGCCACAAGTCTTGTTCTACCAAGGCTTTCACCCTGTCTGTATGATTTCACAGCCACAGATCCAGATGTTTTGTGCATAAATCCTTTGATGGACAATATAACTGTATGAACTGTGCGACTGTATGACTGACCGACAGGATCAATAAGCTTTTTTTAAAAGACTTTTTCTGACCAAACGTTTCGGAGGCGAGTAGCAGCGTCGTATGAATGGACATTATGCTGTTATAAATAGTAGTGCATGACTGGAGAGATTTTCTTTTCTTTTTTCTTTGTAGATAGTGTCAAGTCAACATTCATATTGTACTGTGTATCATTTATGTAAGTTACTGACTGTACCACTTTCTCTCATTTCTTGAATGCTTTGCTGACCGGTTTGTGATTTGCAGTTTTTGTGCACATCAATAAAGGAACTAGCCAGTGTTGGATGTAAGAGCTTTAAGTGGTTTATTGCTGTTGAATTTCTCGATGACGCGGATTGTCTGAATCAGTCCTTCCTTACACGGTTAGCGCCGATCGGAAAGATTCTCGGCTGTAAGTCAAGATCGCTTTGATGTCCACCGCGGTTCGACCGCCGGGTCCGTACACCCGCAGCGTCACCATCCAACCCTTCTGGTCTGATCCGTCCGTGAAGAGAGCTTACCTCGCGTCGGGCTTTACTGTCATGCCTACTGAAACGCACAATCAAGCCCTGCTGTGTCCCAACCACAGGAGACGAAGACAAGCTCGGACAGGATGTCTTCGGGCCCGTTCTTTTCCCCGAGGCTTGTTCCAAAGACAAGCACCTCTGCGTGGATGTAGTATTCCTCCCGAGAGCCTGAGGTACATCAGATCTCTCTTTCCTCTGCAAGCCAACACCGAACAACTCGAAGTTTTGCTTCTTCTGGGCACCACCGGTAGGAGGTGCTATGGTAGTCACCTTGTTGTCATTACCACTCCATGTGAGAGGGTTGTAGATGACATGCCAGTCCACGGGGCAGCAATCGGAACGTTGCAACCATGCCTTGATACAACCAGAATGGAACTGCAGCACCAGTAAAGGAAGAGAAAGGTCTAGTTTAGATGCTAATTTTTATAACCAGGCCTTTCACTGCACCGACAAGTGCACCGTGATTCCTTTCCTTTCTACCTTACCGTGTGTCGACAGGGAAGAGTTTTACCCTGCTGGCCCAGGAGGAAGCTCTGAAGGCAAAGGCGACACTGTATTCCTGGCTCCAGAAGTCGGGAACTTGGGTGAACTTGCATAACCGGGAAGCTCTTCCAAACGTGCTCTGGAACCACGTCTGAGTTCACGCCAGTTTTCACGCTGTAACACCAACGCAACAGTTTCCATTACATATACAAGGTGCCCCAAACATCATTTCATAGTATGACAACGTAGACCATTCTCGCTCAAATTATCTCAAATTTCATCAAGATGTGTAAAAACTTAAGTTTAATGTTTTACATTTAATTGGGTTGCTATGTAACAGAGACTTGAAGGTGAGGAGTTTGAAAAGCACCGTGTTTAAAGTGATGAGGCCACATTTCTTACGAATGGCAAAGTCGACGAGCAGAATGTTTGCATTTGGGGGGATGGAAACCCCGCGCTACAGCATGTGAGGGACTCGTCGAAAATGAATGTGTTGGAGCTGGACTACAGAATCGACGCGTGTCGTGTCATATTGTACACTTGCGAAGCTTTGGACATGTCATTACTCAGATATTCATATTTCACTCACTCATCATCTATACCACTTAATCCTGTATTCAGGGTAACGGGGGGCCTGGAGCCTATCCCAGGACACTTAGGGCACATGGCAGGGTACACCCTGGACAGGGTGCCAATCCATCGCAGGACACAGACATACACACATACTACGGACAATTTGGGAACACCAATTAGCCTAACCTACATGTCTTTGGACTGTGGGAGGAAACCGGAGTACCTAGAAGAAACCCCCCAAGCACGGGGAGAACATGCAAACTCCATGCACACAGAGACGGGAATCGAGCCTGGCCGGGGATCGAACCCGGACCCTGGCGGTACAAGGCGACAGTGCTAACCACTACACCACCATGCCGCCTATTCATATTTCAAATGATGTAAATTTTTTTGGACACCCTGTAGTCCATCCATCATGAATACGCATTAAGGATACAATATATCCCGACTTACGCTGTGTCTGTGTCGGTGAAGCTTTTGTTGCTTTCCTTGGTCAGTTGCCATGACTGATTTCTTTTCTGCAGAATAACAGTCATTTAAGCGTCAGGTAAAAGTGATGGTCGGTAAGTAAGAAGACAAAACCGGATAAGAATGTCTCACCATTCTGACGGCAAAGCTGTGCTGAGGATGAGAGCGTCTCCTGAAGCAGTCCTCACACAGGTGGTAATAACTGCACACCGTGCACCTACAGTACGACATGAGCACAGAACTTGTGACCCGTCGCATCAAATCAGGTATTAAGTCGCATTTTGGGTTCAACAAGCTTCGTTTTGATCACAAGTTAATTAACTATTACATCATGTCGGGTTTCTGAGAGATGGACAGTGCAAGTTTGCGCCCTGAAAAAAACCCTCCCGCAAGAAATCCTATTTCTAGATTCTGTGATGGATGAAGAAAGAGGGAACCCCCAGCCTCGTTTGGACACCAGCAGGTCTCTGCTACCACTAAATTAACTTCCCCAGGAGCGTGGTTGTGAGGTTATCTACGCCTCTACAACCGTAAAACAACATCCTCATTGTGCTTCCTGATGGCCGTGTCCAGACGAAGCTTGTGCACCCTGGACCTTTTGTGTCTAATGCGCTAATGTATTTTCTTTTCTCTGTTTGTCTCCGAGTCTCTCTATGACTCATTTAATGACTGTTGCACCTGGACATAAGCTTAAATATACTCTCATTGGTGATAATAAACAGAGAATTTCAGATATATCATGATTGATGTTGATCCTCTCTCCTGGGAAGATGCGGTATGGGGATGCGGCGGACGCATCAAGCAATAATTCTTCTTCTTCTTTTCATTCATCATAACAATTTGTGCACTCTTCTTAAACCCAACAGCGGTTTTATAGTAAAAGCAATGCACGTATTTCTATCGTAACCGGAGTAAACAACTTGGATATCATTCAAACAATGCTTAGGCTCAAATCTTTTTCAACTCTATTGAATGATCAGGAAGATGATAGTTTCAATCAACCGATTTATACCGAAATGAAAGATTTGAGACGTTTCACCTGACGCACTCTATTAGCCAGAGCGAAAAACTGACCTGTGTGATTTAATACCTGGCTTCATATGATGGCTCACATTTAATGTCATTACGTAGAACATTAATCAAGTAATGGAGCACTTCCTGCCTCCGGAGAATGTCTCGACCTTTTATACAACCTCTGATGTAGAGTCTGCAATCCCTTCGAGCTGGTCCGAAGACTCGTCTATGAGGGTGAGTCAAAACTGGCCTCCGAGTGGCGCAATGGTAAAGTGCTCGCCCTATCATCCGGAGATCGCTAGTTCGATTCCCGGGTGATGCTGTAACCTCTCACAGCCCTACTTAGTGCTCCCACATTAATATCGGCTCTACAGCCAATCAGGGGCGTCTGTGAGTTCACGCAAGCGGAAGGAGCGGATAGCGTAGCCTTAATGTGGGAGCCCCCTAGTGACGGGGAGGAATTGGACACAAATAAATTAGGGGAAAAAAAAAAAAAATGTTCCGCACTCTGGCTGTAAAATTTGTTGTAATTAACTTTTACAAAAGACAAATGCATCATTTTTCAACATAACTTTCTTGCTTTCCAAAACACTTTATCCATCTGTCAGGAAGCCCTTCAATAAGTAACGAGCACTGTTGATTGTTGAACCTTTTTCCTGATGGTGTTCCAATATTTCTGGCCCTTGAGAACCCCCGAAAACTGTAAACATTGATGAATTGCGAATCGTTTTGACTCACCCTCATATCTAACTGTCAGTTTTCTTAAAAAACCTGGACAGGTAAACAACTAGAGAAGCTTCTGGAAGAGCGTAAAGGGATTTAACAAGTTAATGCTTTATACAGGATGCAATCAGGCCACCAGTGATGTTAGTGACCAACTCAACTGTATTTTTGTCTCCACCTACAGCACATGTTGATCTTTAGGTAGATATTCTGTAAGCACCGTCATCATTGTCACTTGATTATTAAGGGAAGACTCACGTACTTAAAACATTTTCCAGCAACCGGGCAGATTCTGCAGCTGTTGCAAGGGATGCCCAGATGTTTCTCCAGACGTTCTCTCTCTGAGGACGTACACATCCGACTTGCATTTTTCACCTGTTTATTTACAAAAGATAAACTTGGTCAGTTTTTTTCCCCATTTACACAGGATTATGAAACCACTAATTCCATGCTCTAGACACCGCTTCATGCCTGTCCTACCAGCTCCCGAAGCATCTTTGTGGTGCTGAAGTTCTCCCGGCACAGCGGACACTTCACCATGCCGGTTGTCTCGGAACTGGTCTGATGGTCAGCCCACAATCTCACGCAGGAGACGTGGACATTGTTTCCGCACCCGAACCTTTGCCGTGACGAAAAAGAAATAAGCGATGCTGCGTGGTTGGTTTCACTTATTAAATGACAGCTCAGGCATAAGTTTTCTTCTTTGTACGGACCTGCAGTGCGCCACTGGAAGTCTTTTCCTAAGCAGTTCCTCTTGACATATGGGACAGATATCGTCATCTCTAATGTCTTTCTGCCTCATCGTACCGTCATCTTCCTCAACAGAGCAAACCTGTGCCGGGGCTGATGGGACGCTGTCCGTCCTGAACGGATGCTGTAACACCTCCAGGATCTGTCTCTCTACAAGTCCTGTCTGGAAGCAGTCTAGACACAACGGCTCGTAAGTGAAGATCTGCAACACCAGTACGACTTAGAAATAAAATAAATGAATAATAATAATAAAAAGATGCAGCAGTTTCTCCATCAATGGAGAAAACTCACATTCATGATTTCTGGGGAGCCTAAATTTCCGCATCAGAACCCTGCAATAATGAAATGGAGGGATGAGACAACTAATAGCTGCAACTAATTGCTGACTAGATAGATAGATCGATCCTGTAGATACATGTAGATACTTTATTGATCCTAAAGGAAATTTCAGTATGATGTTCTAGATCTAGTGCCATTTCATAAGCTGCTGGCTAATACAAGTGAAAGCATTGTTTCCATACAGATTTTTTTTTCTCTGACGTAAGAGATCAAAATTTTTTCTAATTTCTCGAACTTTAATATTACACCCCTTTATATTTGACACCAAACGAGAAAATGCTTTTTCACTCAGTGGTTTATATAGGAACGTGACAAAATGATTCCACAAGTATCATGATCTTGGAAAATGTTAATTTGCTTGAACCACATACAGTAGGATGCTGTGCCGCCTGCCGATGTCTGAATAGCTTAGCGCCACCTGTAGGATCATAAAGGAACTGCAGCATTTTACTGCATCAAATGCTAACATATAAATGAAATAATAATAATAATAATAATCCAAAAACGATTACACAAAAGAATCCACTACATCACCGAATCGATCTTCCCCACAAGTCTATAAGCATTTCGTCTGATACAGAGTGTGTCGTTTTGTTCCTGAAGAGACGATTCGACGGTTTGCCATGCCCTGAAAATCTATTCGGATCCGGACGAAATAAAAATCTGCAACATTTATGCAGTCGAACAGCAAATTCACTATCACGGAGAAGAGTTTTCAAGGTCTATCTAGGCTCAATCTCACACTCACTCACCCATTCTCTACACCACTGATCCCGCCGTGGCCAGCGTTCAGGTACATTTGCGTATTTACCCTTTCCAATACAGCAGCCTGGGTGTAATATTATAATATTGATATTTCTGAGGGAAAAAAAAAAAAACAAATTGTCAAGAGTAACGCTCTCGTGTGTCTTCCTGCTGTATCAGCTCCGGTTGTGTAGATCAGAAGATGAGATTAGTGTTTGCTACGCACACACAGAGACCTCAGTGGAGACTGATGGCACTGATGATATTGCATCTACACAGCAATCTACTTCTGTGTTCAGGTCTGCTCGGCTCCCATGTCTGATTCGATCCCTATCCAAGTACACCTCTTTAAGCAGACTCTGGCTCGGTTCCCAACGCAGAATGAATGTATTCTTACTGATCAAAATCAAACAGGCTTTGAGGTCAAGTGTAGTCAGAAACGATCCCAGTGCGCTAAGGTGAAAACGCCCGCAAATATGCCAACTAACCTACTGTGCACGGTTTGGCCAAACACTTTTGTCCATGTAGTGAAGGTGGTGTTTTTATTCACGTTTTCAACCAGGTTTAGATGCTATGGAAAAGAAACATGGTAGCTGTGCTAAAAAAGGGTCTCAACTACCTGAAAAAGCGAATCTTTAGATAAGATGTCATCTTATTGCATCTAAACAATAATTGCAGTATTATTTTTCATAATACTTATCTGCCGAGCCGAATATATAAAATAGGAATACACATTTTATCAGATAAAAAGAAACAAATTTGCTAAATACAATTTCATGTTCTTTTATGTAATAAAAAGAAAGCGAAATCTTTGGAATTCAAATCTTACAAAATCACTCAGATGAAACTCGGCCAATCACATGAAAAGACATAAACCTGAAAAAGTGTATTATTCTCAAATGCTAAATTGTTAAGAGTTTGACATGGTTACGGACACTACCGATTTTATTATCCATATTCATGAAGCAAAACGAATAAATAGCGTTTTAAATGATTGTGGTTTGCGGTGAGACAGTATAACGTCGACAAATTTCCATTTTTGAGGGACATATAAAATCATCTCTCCAAAACCGCTGAAGTGTTTAGGGAGGCAAGATTGGCCACTTCCATGTTGCATAGAATTAAAGAGGCAGCTTCTCTGACACACACATTTTCTGTATTATACAGTATGTATAACATATTAAAATGAAATAAAATCAGCACCAATACTATGTTTTGGCCGACGTGTCTGGGAAATTAGGATTTTTCTACTTGGGAAACATCTGTCACTTGGACAGGCATGACATGAACTAAAACCAGTTCAGATCATTTTTAATAATCTGAAGCAAGCAGGTGCTCAAGCCGACTCAGAACACGCAAAACTTTCCCTGAGTAAGCACAGCACTGATAAAACGTTTCGACTTGAGTACACTCTCTGGTGTGTGGTTAAAATCATGTTACCAGCAGAGGTGTTTACAGAGGTCCTTCTCTTTGTTGAAGGTTCCACATGTGCAGGTGTGAGGATCTCCCAGGAACACCTGAAATGAGGAAGAGAGAGAGAGAGAGAGAGAGAGAGAGAGAGAGATTGTGTAAAACACTAGACAAACATAAAGGCTATTAGAAATACTTTTTAAAAATTTCACTTTGTAGTTCTTGGGTTCTCCATCCTCCTGGAGAAGGAAACCTGTCGGCCCGAACTCCTTCAGGAGGAACATGGTGGTGTTGAGGGACTCATCTTGATGCCTCTTCACAGCTTCACTAGCTGCTTTCCTCCAAACTCTTTTTCGGATCATTACTCTGTCTAGCTAGTTAGTTAGTTTTACTGGTGACTAACCTAACAGCTTAACTCAATACCCAAAAGTTTGCAAGATAAATCTAAAAAGTACAAATAAATCCAGAAAAAGAATCTTCTCTATCCTGTAAGAATGTAAAAAGTCAGCAAATATACCCTTTCTCTTGATCTCCTTATCACTTTATATGCTAAATCTCATGTATGCTCTTTAACCATTTGGAATTGACTTTTTGTTTGGTCGCCGTTTCTATAGTAACCGAGGTGCTATTCTGTATCTACCCGCAAGATGGCGACAGAGATCTGATTTTCAGGCAATAAAAACACAAGAAAGAAAAAAAACATTTATATTTTACTTTACAGTGGAGACAACACACACACACACACACACACACACACACACACACACACACATATATATATATATATATATATATATATTTTTTTTAAAACATAACATTTTCAGCATTTTGATCCTAAAAGTGAGCTAACTGCTGTTATATTTGTTGTAATGTCAACACTTGTCTTTACACTTGAAGTTTGTCTTCTTTTGCTCTTTGCCTCAGTTTAAAGGAAAAGATCCATATTAAACACATTAAACATGCTTTTTAAAAAAAGATTTATGATCTCTTTAGGTGTGAATCTGTTGACTGCCGTGGCATTTTCCGTTTTCCCGTGGGAAGTTAGCGGCTGCCTGAGGTGTTAGCATCGCGGAAAGACGTTCCCATTTGGTAGCACGGCTGCTCCTGGATTCATCAGTACAATTATTAGATGAGCTCAAGGGTAAGGGTTAACAGCCATTTTTCACTGAAGAAAAGAAGAAGGAGAAAAAGGGGAAAAAGAAAATCACTGCTGTCTAGGAAGTGAAGGATTAGCTCCAAAATCGGTTCCAGATAACCCATGAACCATAGTGCATGTTCTGGCAACATCTGCTCCTTTATGCTCGTTCTCAGTTGCATTGGGAGGTCACGTTGAGGACGACGAGGGAACTACTATAAAACAAGTTATGAGACACGCAGACACATTTGCGTCAGCACCAGTGAAGCAAACGTGAAACATCGCCCGTGTTGCCCAACATGATTACACACCAGGGTTGTCCGGAGACCGGGTTACACTAGTGAATCAGTCCTGTACATCTCCTTTATCCTGACACACACACACACACACACACACACACACCATCTTGATATGCTAATAACTAATTTTGAATTATTAATACCAAAGTGAATATGAAGGTTGCTAACAAGGATAATCTGCTAACCGGATCTACTTACGCGTGCTAATACTTCTATTTCACCTAAGAGTTTTATTACACTTTGAATCTCTATGTTTTCCTACACCACTCCTTTTCTCTATTATCATTTGTTAGTAACGTCATAAGGTGACTATTTAGCATGATGGCGGCGCAGTGGCTTAGCGGTTAGCCTCGCGGTCACCTCACACCTCCAGGGTCCGGGTTTGATTCGCCACCTTGGGGTCTGTGTCCATGGAGTTTCCCATCAGGAACAAAAATCTGTGCAACATTTACATCCACTTTTATCAGTGGATTTATTGAATCCCCCCCTTTTGCTTAAATAAAGATGTGTTTTGGACTGTTGGAGGAAACCGGAGTACCCAGAGGAAACCCGTCCAGCACGGGCAGGACATGCAAACTCCACGCACACACAGACCCTGAGGCGGAACTCGAACCCAGACCCTGGAGGCGCGGGGCCACAGTGCTAACCACTAAGACACCCTGCCGCCTGAGCAGATATCAGGTTTTTAAATGACGATACAAATTTCCACCACATCCTTTAAGAGCGACCCGGGAGACTGATGGTGATGAGGATGATAAACAACTTTTCCCAGCCCTCAGTATAAAAGCAGGTTGTAATAGATTGCATCATCTAAACATCTGTTGACCCAACAGATGCGGTCCAGTTCATCGTTTCAAGTCGTTTCGAACTTGACAACTCCCAGTTTTACTGAGCATGAAAAATGGACATGACGTCTGTTTCGATTAACGTCACTTTCCGCTGTCCAGGCCCCGTTAGTTTTGATGTGTATTGATTTTCCATTTCGATTGCTAACGGTTCTAATAGATGCCCCCATCTTTTTAAATTACTGCAAGCTGATTTTGCGTCCCGATTTGACATATTTTGTCACCTAACAGCCACGTATCATAAATATCTCATATTTGATTTTTTAAAATTATTTATAACCGCATATATTTTAGTAATAATTATGGCCAGCGTCCATAAGGCTGAATGACATCATGACGTCACGACACCTGACATAATCTGCTACAAAGGTTCAAAGCTGTTGTTCTTTCATTTTAATTTCAACTGACTTCGCCTCATCAGGCTTTTCAGGCAGACTGTCTGTTAGAACGTTATGATTCCTGACACTTGAGCGATGGAATTCTGCGTATAAATGTCAGTGGAGCGCTCCGAACTTAAGTACCCATAAGAAATTTTCTGATGGTACCTGTTCCATGGGATATAGTACCATTTTCACAGTACCATAGTACTTATTAGCTGATATACATAGTACATGAGCAAAACTACGGTACATGGCTCTACCATGGTACATACTTATAAATACCAATAAATACCATGGCAGTCACCAACGTATGTGGTGGCACACACCATATTACTACAAGGTACCCACTAAAGTGCCACAGTGGTACACCATGGTAATGTCTAAAGTACCATATACACTGTGGTGTATTAATGTAACCGCGTGTTTACTATAGTAAGCTGTCCCGTACCACTGTATCTCTTTCTGAAAGCATGTAAAATATATGAAAGCTTTCATAGTGTTTGAACACGACACCACTTTGACAGTGATGGCACTTTTCTCCCACAATGCCTTGCTGCACGGTGAGAGGACGAGGAGGGGTTGCCCCATGGGAACCTGAACCGGAGCAGCCCTTTTAGAATATGTTCGCATTTATTTTAGAGGGTTGAGACTGAAGCGTGTCCCATGTGGGTGTTCACCGTGACCGGCCACATCCACTGAGTTGATCTCTTCCTGATTAGGGCGTGTGTGTGTGTGTGTGTGTGTGCTATAAAGTCTGCCAGATTTTCATTCACGTGTAACTGCAAAAAAAAAAAAAAAAACCGGTTTGGGTTTGCAGTTTGAGAATGCATGAAGAGGAATTATTGTAATGAAAAAAAAAAAATTTATGCACACAGGGGAAAAAAAGAGAAGGGAGAACAGTAAAAGGGCAAAAGGACAAACGGAGTGACATGATACAACGATAAGACAAAGGGGAAAGGAGAGAAATCGGGGCTGTGATCTTTCGTTCCTGTTTGGATAACTGGAGGTGCAGCGGAGACGCAGGCTTTCCTGCTTGGTGTAAATCATATGGCCAATAATAAGTCTGTTTTCTTATTATAGCCATAATGCACACTCACAAAGACAAACACTGCATGCACACAGGCGTATGAATCAGTGTCACACAAAGGCCCAAAAGACATTAATAGCTGTAAAAACCCACCGGGAAAACAGCACACACTCCCAAATCTTTAAAAAGCACTTAATAATGACAACTAATCCATCATGCAAGGAATAAAACAGCAAGTCTCAGGCACTCTCTCTCTCTCACACACACACACACACACACACACACACACACACACACACACACACACACACACACACACTATCAGAGCCAGCGTTATAGATTATATACAGATTAATCGACCAATCAGAATCCAGAACTCGGACAGCGCTGTAATGTAAAGATTATATAATAATCAACAATATTGTCTTGAAGTGCTGCCAGAAGTGCTGACCTATGGAAGGGAGTATACAAGAGTCACATCTATAGCACACACACACACACACACACACACACACGCCGCTTGCACAACATAACAGTTACACCCAGCCGAATCAACCCCAGAAGGGCACACGTTCACGCAGCTTTATTCTTTCCTTACTTATATTATATGTTCCCTTTTTTCGACAAGAGGAAGGAAGAGCACAGGAAGGGAGCAGGCTGAAAGTTCACCTAGCACATGTTCTAGGGTCACGACCTCATTCAGCACCAGCAGAGGCGACATGATCTGGCTTTTGTACTCCCGCATGCCTACTCGTCCACACGCACGCACACACACACACACACACACACATACAAGCGTGCACACACACACACACACACACACACACACACACACACACACACACACACACACACACACACACACACACACAGCGTGCACACACACACACACACACACACACACACACACACACACACACACACACACACACACACACACACACACAGCTGCACACACACACACATACAAGCTGCACACACACACACACACACACAAGCTGCACACACACACACACACACAAGCTGCACACACACACACACACACACATACAAGCTGCATACACACACACACACACACACAAGCGTGCACACACACACACACACACATACAAGCGTGCACACACACACACACACACACACACACACACACACCGTTTGAGAAGGTTAATAACAGTTAACACAAACGGTTCAAAAATGCATGCTCTCTACAGTTATCTCTTTGTTAGCTCTCTGTGACTGACACATAAGCGACAAACCACAAAGGTGTCATGCTGCTCTGGTTAAACAATCAATCACATGATGGTGTGATGAAGCAGAGTTATTTTTCACCCTGAAGTCGATGATTTTCCAAAATCAGCATGGCCAAAATAAGCAACTGGACTCTTCATTCCTAGCATTTATTTACTTGTTAAGTAATATCATACTTTTTTTTTATCCCTTTAGAGTTCAGGGTCCGGGTTCGATTCCCACCCTCAGGGTCTGTGCGTGTGAAGCTTGCATGTTCTCCCCGCGCTTGGTGGGATTCCTCCCTCAATCCAGAGACATGCAGGTTAGACTAATTGGCGTTCCTAAATCGTTCGTCGTGTGTGTATACAGTACCTTGTGATGGATTGGCACCCTGTCTAAGGTGCACCGAGGTCTCCTGGGATACGCCCCGGGCTTCCTGTGATCGTGTACAGAATGGATGAATGAATTGTTGATAGCTTTCACGTTTCCTGATGGTCTCTTTCTGAATAATCTCATGATAAATCAAATGAAAGAAAATAGTTTTAATATTGACCAAGGAGGAGGAGGAGGAGGGTTGGGCGCAAACTTTTGCACTCAGCTGTACTGTATAACGACACTGTAACTATCCCTATTCCTCAATTTCTATTTTGGACAGCACGGACCTTCATTCTGCAAAGCTGGAAGTAAGCACTACATCTCTACAGGTCACAGTAAAGCGCGAGAGAGAGTCGCTGGGATTAATGTGTGACAGATGCTTACGGATTACTGAAAGCTCCCTCTGGACGTTCCCTGAAGTGTCGGACCTCCGTTTGACCCCAAACAAGCATGGGAATACAATATCCCATTGAAAAAAAAAAAAGTGCCACAGCGTGCCCCATGTCTTTGGTGCTTGTTTGTCTTCGGCGTCTCTCTCAGAAGAGGTCGCGGCCCGCCATGGACTTGCTCGCAATCAAAGTCATGAGGAACAGCTGTATCAATAGATCTGATGCTCAGGATCACGACTCCGGCGGTTTGGCTCGCCTGAAGACGATGTGGGACCGGAGTGGGGGGGAGGACGTTGGAGGATGCCAAAAACTACAGAAGGAGAACACGGTCCCTAAATTTATCTGCAGATAATCATAAGTAAGGGTCAGACACAGAGCACGAGGATGTTTCTGGATAATAAAATGTTCTCCGGCAAGCTCACAATTCATTGTTTTTTATGTACAGTGCTACTTTTCGGGACACGTAACCTAGCAGGAACCCTAACGTTGGACGCGCGTTGACGTACTGTATAGGATGGGTGTTCAAGTCAAACCGGGACTCGTGATGAAAGTTCTTGTGAATGACGTCGTAAAACAGATGATTTATTTATTTATTTATTCCCCCCCCCCCCGATTTTCTCCCTAATTTAGTCGTGTCCAATTCCTCCCCGTCACTAGGGGGCTCCCACATTACTACCACTCAGCCGGGAGGGCCGAAGACTATCACGTGTTTCCTCCGAACCACGTGACGCCAGCCGGCCGCATCTTTTCGAACTGCTCGCTCGTGCACCATTGGGGGGCGGCGTAACACACTCGGAGGACAGCGCTATCCGCTCGCCTCCGTTGCGCGAGCTCACAGACGCCCCTGATTGGCTGTAGAGCCGTGATTAATGTGGGAGCACAATGTACCTCTCATCCCTCCCCTCTGAGAGAGCTCGGCCAATCAGCTCTCTCTAGACCTCCGGCTGCGAGAGGTTACAGCATCACCCGGGATTCGAACTCGCGATCTCCGGATGATAGGGCGAGCGCTTTAACCACTGCGCCACTCGGAGGGTAAAACAGATGATTGACATTTACTGTACAGAAGACTTCAGGCACCACGGTACGCTGATGAGACTCAGCCACGGTAAAACATTTGAACAGTGCGGACGTTTGAAAAGAAGGCTGAATAACGATCCCAGCCGAGAGCCCACTGCATTGAACATTCAGCGCGTGGAACACCTTAGCCTTGAAAATCGACGCCACCGATTTGCAGAAGAGACTGTCTGTGGGAACTGTCCCCACAATCATTCACCAACATCTCGGCTGGGAGTTCTTGCCACGTCCCCCATACAGTCCTGACCTCGCTCCAAGCCATTTCCACATGTTTGGGGCATTAAAGGAAAGCCCGGGAGGCCGGCGTTTCGGACATGAATCAGACAGGCAGTCCGATCGGGGTATGTCGAAAAACATTCTACCTTGATGGTCTCCAAGCACTGGTGAAAAAGTGCGTTAGTGTAGAAGGGGATTATATGGAGAAATCCATCCATCCATCTACTGTAGGAACTTCTGTAGTCCAACGAGGGAGTGTGTAGGCCAGTGGTGATTACCAGTGTGTTTATTCCTATTCGACGACGGTGGTAGGACCTCCAGTCACTTTCACACACTGTGGACAGCCAATTAGCCTAACCTGCATGTCATTGGACTGTGGGAGGAAACCAGAGTACCCAGAGGAAACCCACCAAAGCACGGGGAGAACATGCAAACTCCATGCACACAGATCACGAGGTGGGAATCGAAGCAGAACCCTGGAGGTGCGACGCGACAGTGCTACCATTTACAGAAATAAAGGGAGCTTGAACTCTCGTAACTGTGTTCTGTTATTCTGGACGATCAAAAGTCTCAAATGATTGTAACGACATAGCGATGACGTCCACGGTCAGTATAACGTTGTTTATAAAAGTTCGCGTGACTTGAGCCTGAGCACGTCCATGGTCCCTTGAGTTTCTAACGGGGTTTAGAATTCGGATGCAACAGCTTCCCACACGCAGCGTGTGTATCTCATCTCATGCCTCTCTTAGTGCTGTTGTGGCGTTACCCCTCCCATCAAGTATCATATAATGTTTTGTGGAACTTGTTGTAAACGATAGAAAAACCCAGAGAGGAGGAACCACACCAAAGCGGGTGGAGACAAATACTGAATTAAAGCACAATGTAGGTGCAAAAAAAAAAAAAAAAAGCACATGGAGGGAAATTATAACAGAGCATGTTAGATCAGGAAAGATGTTTCTATAGTTCCCAGGTGATCATGCGAAAGACAAGTTTTGTAACAAAGTAAAATGCCTTAAAAACTGTCCATCTCTGATTATTTATAAACCATGCAAAGATTCATTTTAAAACCATCCATGAAGTTTACGAGCGCAGTTTATGGCCACGGCTTCCTCTTGTAGTTTTGTAGTGTGTGAAACGGACTGCCAGGTGACCATGTGAACTTTAATCCCTCATTGTACCTTTGGAAAAAAAAAAAAAAAAACTACTGGCTTCCAAGTGAACAGCTTTTACTTAGTCAGAGAGACATAACTCATGCTTCAGGAGCCGGTGAGTGCCATGTTTCCTTCCCATACACTTTTTTTGCTGTCACATCAAACCACTATACCCTGGAAAGCACACTTTCACTGATCTTCACATGTGCGCAGAGAGAGAGAGAGAGAGAGAGAAAGAGCGAGAGCGCGAGACCAGGACGTCACAGCGTCTGGTGAACTTTGTCTTTTTCTCTAGGACGCTAAACACAAGGCAAAGAGAAAGAGAAACATCTGGATCTGCTCGATCTCTCAGATCTTGTGGCCCCTCCCCAGGCTTTGCAGGCCCTGATCAAAGCACCGCACACACACACATGCGCGCGCACACACACATATGCACACACACACACACACACACACACACACACACACACACACACACACACACACACACACACACACACATACACAGACATATGCACAAACATCCAGCCATATGGACATCAGGAATCCAGCTTGCTTTATGGACGTCCATCAAGTGTCTATGCAATGTCATCATCCAGCAGGAAGCATCATGTGTGTGTGTGTGTGTGTGTGTGTGTGTGTGTGTGTGCTTGTTTATGTTCGCATATGTGTCTCTGGATTGAACATGTGTTGAAAATATAACTCCCTGATATCCCATAATACTCCTCATATTGCTATCACAGAAACTTCCCTTCCTGGAGCGTCACTTCCTCGGAAAAACATGGATGACAGAACTGTAAAAGCCAGCAATTAAACACACGGAGGAAGTGCAGTTTGTGGAAAATTCATCAAGTCAACAACGGCTTGGGCAACAATAAAACAAACAAACAAACAAACAAACAAACAAACAAAAAAACCTTTTATGTAAGTAGGGTTTATTCTTTCTAGTAATATTCAATGCTGTGAAATGACCAGAAAACGGGTTCTTGGACTTCTTACAACAGCAACAGCAAAGGTGCAGCTGTTGCCATGGCAACGTAACAGGTTAGACAGAGCGCATTAATACAGACCTGTGGTTTGCACCTGCAGTACAGTCAGCACCTTCTGACCAATCACAACCCAGAATTCACTGGCGATGGACCCGACCGTCTCCTGTCTCCTATCTCTGAATGAACACGGATATCTGTGTGTGTGTGTGTGTGTGTGTGTGTGTAGACTGGCAGAGGTTTGCCTTAATCACTGCCAGGATTCGCAGCTCTGTAAGACAGATAGCGATAGTGAAAAAACATGTCGGAAAGAATGCAAGAAAAAAAATAACGTTCGCAAGCCTGCCTGACTCAGTGTTCCCACGAACGTCCTCAGATCCTCCTGCTCCTCCTTTGCATTACGCATCGTTTAGATGTTTTCCCAGTGAAAACATGGTGTTAAAGCAATTTAACCTGCAAGTTTATGAGCCGTCCTCGCTGAGTGCTAATTCGCTGTGTTGTATTTATTAGTATTGACTAACTAAATGACTAAACGCCATCAGACCAACGTCTTTGCTCTTTTCCCAGGCGACGTATTAAGCCCTAGACTTTTTCTAATTGCTTCCTGCTGTGAAACGTCATCATCATTCAAATGGTGCACAGGGTCACGGGGGCCTGGAGTCTATCCCAGTGGACTCGCGGCACTAGGCGGGGTACACTCTGGACGGGGTGCCAGTCCATCGCACACACTCATACGCTACGAGCAATCTAGAAAAGCCGATTAGACCAATCTGCATGATTTTGGACCAGAGACTCTGGAGGAAACCCATCAAGGCTGCGGATGCACCAGACAAGTGCAACCCAGAATTTAGGTGGTAATAATATAATTTTAGTGGTTTCAATGTTATGGCTAATTGTTGTATAATTAGATTTTATATATATATATATATATATATATATATATATATATATAGATAGATGTATCAAAAAGTTTCGAGACTAGTTTTGTAACACGCCACCAGAGGGCAGCACAAGGCACAGCGAGCACCAACCTCAGTGTAAGTCAGTGTGCCAAAAGACTCCTGTGTGAAACTGGGCAAATCTGCATGGAAACATGTTTCAAATGTGCAAATTTAACAAATTTGTTAAATGTTTCAATGACATCAATGTTGAAACAATACTAGAGAGAGAGAGAGAGAGAGAGAGAAAAAAGGTGCCAAATGTAGGCTACGTCATAAGCATTTTTTATTTCCTCACTTTGTCAAGCTAGCAGCTAGACACTGGGGGAAGAAATAGCTTTCATAGTTTCGGTAGATTGTTTTTCATATTCTAAAGCATAATAGCTAACGCTTCCCCATAGCTCTTAGCTTATGTAATCTATGGGTGGTTTAGCTCACTAGCACTAGCTGCCACTTTCAGACAGTTAACCTCTCGCTCTATAAAGGCAGCTGCTCCGTACGATAAACGCCAATAATAGAGTGAACAAACAAAAAAAACAACCCAGGAGGGCCTTTACACGCTTCCTCGCCACGGTCGCGCATTTGCATGCTGAGAACTCCAGGTTACAACGCGTACAGTAATGCAGTAATGCTAATTCTTCATACCCAAGAAAATAACGTCAGAGCATCTGAAACACATCGCAGAGAATCATTTCTTTTCTGTTTAGTTTTTTTCTTTTTCTTTTTTCCGCTTGTGTAAACCGTGTTTTACAGTAAAACACGGTCGATTTTTTAGCCTGAGAGGGAGAAAGGCGAGTTCAGGCAGTTCAGGGCGAAACGAAGGTCCTGACAGGGCATGCTTAGACACTTCTGAGCGCTTTTCCGGACACACCCAGAAGAGGCCGAGCCTTCTCGCTCTGCAGCGCTCCCTGGGCCCTGATTCTCCTTCAGCCCTTTAGGGAGGTAAATATTTCTCGTTTCCCGGGGAAGTGAATTTCGGGCCACTGCTAAATCTGTTTAATCTCTGGCTGATCCCCAGGGCAGATGTTACACACGGCTGAGCGGCGGCAGTTCAAAAGGCGTCGCCGTGCCCGCGACCTTCCTACGGTGACGGCAGCGCACTGGCAGGGGGCTCCTTCATCACGCTATGTGTGTGTGTGTGTGTGTGTGTGTGTGTGTGTGTGCGTACACGCCTGTGCGTGTGTCCTGGGCATTCCCGAAGCTTTCCCAGGCTCCCTCCTTATCCTTCCTCTCTAAAAGTGCCCCGAAGAACTCTGGGAAGGATCCTTTCCCAGCGTCTGAAGATGCCGGTACCCTTCGGCACACCGCAGACAGGGCGTCTAGCTGGATTTTTTATGACTCGACGCTCCGGACGCTTACAACACAGCATCTATGCATGTTGTAATGGGGTCGGCGAAGACAAGCCAAATCACAACATCTGCGTTCTTTCAGACAGTAAAAGTGAAAAGATGATCAGGCTTGGCTTTTACGTACGTTGCATAACGGAGCGACTTTCAAGCGGGCAGGCAACAGCGGGGCCAAGCACCGCTGATAATAAATGCAGCGATAATAAATGCAGCGTCTCCCAAAGCCGAGAGGGGAAATTCTCAGACCGTGAGCAATCCTCATTAATAATGTACAACAAGCAAAAGGAGCACTGTATTATGAAGCAGGGTGAGCGCTGAGTAATCAGGGTTTAACTCAGGCGTAACCAAGAGCAATAAGCAAGCTTGGAAGTGTTCCATGACCGCGGCTCTAGCTAATCATCCATACTGGCGTGGACTGTATACACGTACTGTACATGCGTGTGTGAATGTTTTCATACAGTATGTCGATGCGGACAACAAAGGGAAAATCTTTCAGTTTCGTCTTTTCGAGGACATTTGACTGGTTCCAGCGTAAAAAAACAACAACAACAACAAAAAATCAGTTTCTAGTTAGAGTTCGTTGACACACAGCATTAATTATCTGTGTTATGTCAGAAAAAGGTTTTCACATGGATACTAAGAGAAACGTGTGCGTGTGCATGTGTGTGTGTGTGTGTGTGTGTGTGTGTGTGTGTGTGTGTGTTTTAAGTCCACTGACGGAAATGTGCTGGAACCCTTTTTTCCAGCACTCCAGCTGTTTTTTAAACTACCCGCACACAACGTTTCTCTTCACCGACTTGCCAGATGGAGTTAATGCGTGTGTCAGGTTTTTGAAATACGTCTGTGACTTCGGCCAAAAGTGGTGGGAATCGTGACATCTTTGACCTAAAATTGCAACATGGACCCAGTTGCTCCACTTCTAATCCTCTACTAAAGCCATAAAGATATAAACTAAGGCCATGATGAGACATAGGCTGCCATGGCACTGTACACATCTCCAGTCGTCATTTACTTCAAATATCACCAACAGTCCAGCACTTGCACTTCTCTCTCTCTCTCTCTCTCTCTCTCTCTCTGTTTCACTATCTAGTGCATTAAAGGGCAAGGGTCGTGGGCAGCCCCGCCCATGTCTGTGGTGCTTGGCCACGGTTCCCGCTGACAGACAGGAAAGCCTGTGAGTTAACATCCCACCTCTTTCCCAGATAGCAGCACTGCCCAGGATCGATGCAGCCAGGACAATCGCAGGAAACTGCAAATTATGAAAACGTACCCTCTCCATAAGGCACTGTGGACACGCCTCGTACAGAGAGAGAGAGAGAGAGAGAGAGAGAGAAATGGTTTGAAGATTGAACTTCTATAATACCGTATGTGAAGGGAGGAAAAAAAATCAATCCTGAATGAGCTCATATGTATGTGAAGACGTGTGAAGAAGATTCCATAGACGTGATGTTGAAAGGAGGAGCTGGCCTCTGAAAGCCTCGAACAGGCCTGCTGGCTGCTTCCTGGGATGTGAACTTCCTGTTCTCAAGATTCCATTTCCTGTTCGTGCTGGATGCCAGTAGGGAAAGTGGACTCTCCCTGAAAACCAGCACAGAATATGATATCACTCTGAACGTGTTCCCAGGGAGCAGCGCTGTTTAGTATAGTATAGTATAGTGCAGTATAGTACAGTACAGTATAGTATAGTATAGTGCAGTATAGTACAGTATAGTATAGTGCAGTATAGTATAGTACAGTATAGTACAGTATAGTATAGTATAGTGTAGTATAGTACAGTACAGTATAGTATAGTATAGTGCAGTATAGTATAGTGCAGTATAGTACAGTATAGTATAGTATAGTGCAGTATAGTACAGTCTAGTATAGTATAGTTCAGTATAGTACAGTATAGTATAGTGCAGTATAGTACAGTACAGTGTAGTATAGTTCAGTATAGTGCAGTATAGTATAGTGCAGTATAGTACAGTATAGTATAGTGCAGTATAGTACAGTACAGTATAGTATAGTTCAGTATAGTACAGTACAGTATAGTGCAGTATAGTACAGTACAGTATAGTATAGTGCAGTATAGTACAGTACAGTATAGTTCAGTATAGTACAGTACAGTATAGTATAGTGCAGTATAGTACAGTCTAGTATAGTATAGTTCAGTATAGTACAGTACAGTATAGTGCAGTATAGTACAGTACAGTATAGTATAGTGCAGTATAGTACAGTACAGTATAGTTCAGTATAGTACAGTACAGTATAGTATAGTGCAGTATAGTACAGTCTAGTATAGTATAGTTCAGTATAGTACAGTACAGTATAGTGCAGTATAGTACAGTACAGTATAGTATAGTGCAGTATAGTACAGTACAGTATAGTTCAGTATAGTACAGTACAGTATAGTATAGTGCAGTATAGTACAGTCTAGTATAGTATAGTTCAGTATAGTATAGTATAGTGCAGTATAGTACAGTACAGTGTAGTATAGTTCAGTATAGTACAGTATAGTATAGTGCAGTATAGTATAGCGCAGTATAGTACAGTACAGTACAGTATAGTTCAGTATAGTACAGTACAGTATAGTGCAGTATAGTACAGTATAGTATAGTGCAGTATAGTACAGTACAGTATAGTTCAGTATAGTACAGTACAGTATAGTATAGTGCAGTATAGTACAGTATAGTATAGTATAGTACAGTATAGTATAGTGCAGTATAGTACAGTATAGTATAGTATAGTGCAGTATAGTATAGTATAGTATAATATAGTGCAGTATAGTATAGTATAGTATACGCTGTGCTGGGTCCAGGGTCGAACATTTTCCTTAAACCATAGTGGAACGTGTTAACAATCAGTAATCGATTAATCATTAAGTAGATGAACAATTCTGGAAAGAGAATCCAAGCCCGGCCTGAAGCCTATTCCAGAAGACTTGGGGATGTGGTGGGGTACTCCCTGAACGGGGTGCCAATCCATCGCAGGGCACACACACACACACACACACACACACACACACACACACACACACACACACACACACACACACACACAATTTTGGAACTCCAATTCTGGAATCCTAATCTGATCAGTTAATGCATTCTTAATCTGTAAAATTCTTCCAAGCAATGAATCCATTAGGTGGCACAGATTGTAGTGGTTTGAACTGTCGCCTCGCGTCTCCAGTTTTCTCCCACAATCCATTAGGCTAATTGGTGTTTCCAAATCACCCATAGTGTGTGTGTGTGTGTGTGTGTGTGCGTGTGTGCGTGTGTGCCTTGCAATGGAGTGGCACCCTGTCCAGTGTGTACTGTACGTCGTCAACGCTGCACAGGAAAAGCGGTAGAGAAGAGGAATTAATTAATCTATTAATCATTAGCATCGTACTGTAGTTGTGACAGCGTAGTTTATTCAGTGCGTAACCTCCTGATTTCAAGACTCTACTGTTATGTACATTATTGTTATTTCTCCTCGCTGTTTCTGTTTATTAGCACTTAGTAACTATGACCTTAATCAATGTCGTCAAAGGAATTTGGCAAACGAGTAATACCCAAGCGTCCTCCTAGTAGGATACGTAGTTAGGAGAAAATGTCATGCGAGGACGTTTGGGTATCAAGAGGCTAGAATATTAATATATAAACAGACTTTGATACGTTTTCACCGGCAAGCAGCCGTACAGAATACTTTTTGAAGGATATAAGGATCTGTATAAGAAAGTAGACGTAGAGCCCGTTAGTGTTGATGGACATGGTACAAAAAAAACAACAAAAAAAGTTAATGAGATTCACAATTGTTTTTTTTTTTTTACTCAACACGAAATGGAGTGAGGTTGTTTTAACGACGGTGAGTGATGCAGATCCAATGGTACCTCGGCATTCGCCTTAAGAACTGAACTTTTGCAAGAAATCTGGCAGTACAATAAACTCCCAAATGATGAATGCGGCGTCCTGGTCAATGAGGTTATCACGGCGCATGCAGTCCTGGGCAAACGTTATAACATCCACCAGCACGGACACGCGCACTTCCACCACTCTGGATTTAGTGAAGTCAAGAATATTTGTAACGCTTGTATTAATTAAGTAACCAAGATTACTCAAACATGGGACTTGTAAATCTCATCGGCTGGTGATGTACAGTATGCACAAAATATGACTATTTACAACCCTATACAAGTATTTTGGTGTGTACAGTATGTGTACGGATCGTACAGTCCCATGTCCCATGTCCTGTGTATGTGTGCGTGAGTGTGTGCCTCCTCACTGGCTTTCCTAGTCAATCCGGGAGCGTGATTTGATCATGATTTCCGGGAGAACGATGTCCTGTGATTCTGTCCCAATGATGGGTAATTCCATTTTGATGAGAGACAGGAGGATTCACAGTCTTAGAAAAAAAAGAAAAAAAAAACGCCAACTGGTCGTACGCGTATAAACACCAATCGAGTGTTGTCCTCTCTGGCGTATTCGCGGCTTCTCTTTAAACACGGTCAGATTACCGCCGTGCGCCACCTACAGTAGATTCCTGCCGTGATTTAGAGAGGAACCACATAACTGGTGCCGGGAGGAATCATAAATGAAGGTTAAACGAGGTTTAATGTTTATTTATTTCATATTTGACTTTATTTACATGACTTTTTGAGCAGTTCTGATTGTTACACAGTGTTGGAATTTAGTAACGTTGGTAATATCTTTGGGCGGCTGGAACGGATGACCTGCATCAACATTATTTCCAATGGGAAAATGTGTTTCGCGAATGCAAACTATCACCTTAAGTTCTCATCTCCGAAGGTATTACTGTACAAAAAATTGCATTCTTTCCACCATTACGTGAACATGTGCCTGATTGCATTGGTAGCTGGTACAGTAGGCATGACATACAATTTTTATCATCAGTTCAAAATCACCTTTCGTCCATAGCGTGAAATAGATTGCTGTATTTTTATGATCAAAATTGTGACTCGTAAAAAACGGCCAAAACTTGGACGCGTGTCACATTGACTTGGTCATCCAGTATATCTGTCGCCTTAGTAACATCATGTGTGTATCTGTTGTTGTTGTTGTTGTTGTTGTTGCTGCTCCATTGGACAGCAACAAAAGGGAGGAATCCCAGTCTGAAGCGGACCGGCCCATAATGATCTTCAGTCATCCTGAGCCTGGATGGGTAAATGGGTGTCTCCTGTAACCCATTAGAAGTTCGCCGAGTTGGTTCATTGTTCTCTGGAGTGGAGGAATCCATCTCGCTGCCAGCTGTGTATTCTTCCAGATGTGTCGTGCTGCACCTGTATATGTCTAAATGTATGGTTTGAGCCGCACTAACATGGCCATCTTGAGTTCGGTGGACTGCATAACCAGATATCTTATCGGTGGAGAGTGTGCCTGGAAGTGAGTCCTAAGCGTATCCAGGCGACGATCACTCCTTCGCCGTGTTGTTCCCTGGTTATAGAGATGCCGTCAGTGATCCAGAGAACTGACAGTTCTTTGTAGACGTTTCAACAAAAAGTCGATTCCTGGCTGTCGACCAAGAAATGAGCTTAGCGCTCGGTAATCAGGCTCGTTCATAAAGACAGGGCAGGCTGCCAGTACGAGCGTACAATCAGAGGGAAATTTCTTTTCAGCTAGCGCTCCTGGAGATTTCCCCCTGCGATAAAAAACCCAACACCTTTGCCCTTTCACACAGTTTATCTTTTGTCAAATTCAAAATAGACTTCGGAGGCAGCATGATTAAAGCGCTGGCTGGCGATTTCCATCGAAGTGTACTGACATTCAGGGACAGCGCATGGACGCCATGCTCGGGGCGACGCGTGAAAATCGACATTTAGCTTCAACGAATGCAGGAATGTTCCTGCTTTTTACACTCCGGAATATTCCCAACTTCGGAAGCCTGGTGTCCCGGTTTTATAATGCTCAAGTCTATAATGTTCTCCTGTTTCTGGAACGTTCCTGGCACTTAAATTTCCTTATTTCTGGAATGTTCCCCCTTCTGAAACTTTGTCGTTTTTACAAAGTACTGTAGGTCTTTGTCTCCCGCTTCTGGTTCTCAAACTCTGCAGCGTTCCTGCTTTTGGCTCCCTGTTGATTTTCAGAATGTCCCCAGGTCTGTGATGATCATTTCTGCAATATTCCTTCTTCTGGAACACTGTGGATGGGATGAAGTTTTGTCTTAAATTCACTGGTTTAGGAAATCTTCCTGCTCCTTAAATGGATGTTTCTGGTTCTGAAGCTCTGGAATGTTCCCGGTTTTGGGACTCTCTGGTTTTTGTAAAGATTTATTTCTGTAATAAATCTCAATTCTGTAATATTTCTGGTTTTTGAATGCTCTTGTTTATGGAATGATTTTTAAAATTTTTATTATTAACTTGTTTTAGGAAACTTCCTTCCTTCCTTCCTTCCTTCCTTCCTTCCTTTCTTCCCCCAGTTGTGTAATGCTCATTTCTGGAACACTGCTGGTTTAGGAACCACTCTTGTCTCTGGAATGTTACTGGATCTGAAACTTCGTCATGGATTTTCAACCCTCTTGTTTCTTCACGTCTCCCATTTCGTTAAAGCCATTTCTGGAATATTCCTATTTCTGCAACCCTCTTGCTTCGGAAATGATCCTTTGTCCTAAATGAATGTTTTCTGGTTCTGAAGCTCTGGAATGCTCCTGGTTTTGGGACTCTCTGGTTTTTCCAAAGATTTATTTCTGTAACACTCTGTTCTGTAATATTTATGGTGCTTCAAGCCTCTTGTCTCTGCAATGATTCTTATTTCTTTTTACATTTTCTAGAATTGTCCTGCTTTTTTTTACCATCCTGAATACTCCTGGCTCCGGAAGACTCTTGCTTCTGGAATGATCCTTTTGTCGTAAATTCACTTGTTCCTTGTCTTTTTCCTGCGTCTTAAAACTCTAGATTTTTGAATGTACCTGATTTTTAAACGCCCTTTTTTTTCTGGAATGTTGCTTAGAATTTAAACTGAATGGCTTTTGGAATTTAACTGACTTAAAATCCGGAATGGTCCTGGTTCTGGACCTAATGTTCATTGTTGGACTGTTCCTGGTTCTGGGACACGCTTGTTTCTGGAATGTTCCTGGTCCTATAAACGCTGGATAAATTCTGGAATGCACCTTTATTTGTGGAATCTTCCTGATTTTGTAACAATCATATCTGGAACATTGAAGTTCTGGTTGGCAATTTCCATACTTACATGTCCTGATATTCCGTCTACCAAATAAAGCACAGAAGTGTACAGTATACGGTCTGTTATTTAAGTAGACGATGACATATGCGAACGAGGGCTGTGTTCAGCCAGAACAACATACCAGAGCTTCTGTTCGAGAGAAATGCTGAGCGATCAGGAGTGGAGAATTGAAAACTGTCGCGGTAAAGCTGAGCAATATAACGTACAGGTCGTGTTCTGTACTGTAGCTTATGCTGAAACTGTGATTCACTGGATTCTCAGAATTCCTCTCAGAAACATTTAGGTCGAACCAAAAATATTCCTATTGTCTTTTTTTTTTTTTTTTTTTTTCCCCATCATCAGCTCCGTAGGTTCTGGGTATCGGCTGTGGAATGTGTGTGTCGCATCCTGTGCGGGATTCAGGATGACAAATCGGATAGGTGACCATGAGTCGAGGTGTCTTTTAACCCTATTAAAAGGTTCGTGACGGCGCTGGGGTGCCCCGTGCAGCAACCTGCATGTCGAGGGGGGCGACAGTTCAAGCAGAGAGGAAAACGGCCTGGTGGGATTAAAGAACGGAATCGGCGTAACAATGTGTCGAAGCCCAACCGGCCGCAGGCAACATGTTTGCGATTTGCTTTTCGAGAACATCAGTGTCATTAAATGTCATTATTTAATTTTTTTTTTTCTCCCTCCCTCACCACAAGCTGGAAGATTAATTACACATGTCCAGGGCTGTTTGCTTCAAAAGAAAGATTCTGACATAAAATGAGATCTGAGGGTCTCTGTGCCTCTCATTTTCCTCCCATGTGTAACTCATCTGGCTGGCGGGCGAAGCCGGGTGACGAGGGAGGGGGCGAGCGTTTCGGTGCGGCTTTTTTCTTCTTCCCCTCAGCGCACATGGAACCGATGTGGAGCGGCACAGCATCCAGATGCTCGGCTTGCAGCGAGCTCTGAAATTGATATCGATTTCTAAAATTTGAACAAAAATATTTGCAAATAAAGTAAGGCAAATGCCTGGATGTGCTACCACACACAGAGAACACACACACACACACACACACACACACACACACACACACACACAGAGAGCTGAATTCTGGTGTCAGCAAGAGTGTGTGGCAACACCAAATCCAAGGCTCCTTCCTGTGCTTCTCCCACAGGCAGAAAGAAACACATGTCAGCTGTGTGCTGTTTACTCCTGCCTTGTCGTTTTTCCATCGTATGTATTCTTGCAGTTGTGTGTGTGTTTGTGTGTGTGTGTGTGTGTGTGTGTCTGTGTGAGGAAGCGACACATCCTGTTGGACCAAAGCTACCACCGGCAGTCACATATCACTTACCGCTGTGACCTTCAGCTATATCTTTAGCAACCTGGCAGCATGGACGAAGCACACACTCCAGAAAAGGGGATCCTCTGGAGCTTCGGGCAGCTCCAGAAATATTGGCACCCCTTAAGAGTGTACAGAAAAATGATTTAACGCTCCTTCTTCCCACAAACCAAAAGTGTACAGTAAATAAATTGTCATTCCTCGCTATTACGTATGTATGGGACAGATTAATCGGCAGTCGTAAATAATTAATTACTAATTGTCATCTTTCTTTTTTTTTTTTAAAGACTCCAGAACCCCATTTGCTGCCTTTGAGTAAATATGTTAGACAGATGTCCTGTTTCCCTCTGTCATGCTTCAGCATGGGAAAAGACAAAAAGCTTTCAGGACTGAAGAGAGACAGACTGTTGTTAACACGTCCGGCAACGGATATTTATAATAATAATAATAATAAATAAATAAATAAACATTCCCGCTTTTGGACTCCGTAGCTTTCCGGACTGCCCTCATGTCTGTAATGTTGTTTTACATTCACATTTACATTGAGTCGTTACAAGGTTTTTTTTTTTTTTGGAGTTCTTGAACTCAACTGTAAAATTCCTGTTTGTGGAATATTCCTGCGTCTTGTTTCTGGCGTGGCCCTTTGCTGTGGACTCAATTGTTTCTGGAATGATCTTGGTTCTTGAACACTGGAGGCTGGATGATACCTGCTTTTGGAACCATTCTGGTTTATGGAATGTTCTGGACAAAGTCTTAAACTCACTCGTTTTCTGGAATCTTCCTGGTTCTGGAACTTTTTTTTTTTTTTTTTTTTTTGGTTCAGGAACCCCACTGAATCTTTCTGGAATGTTCTGCCTAAACTCACTTGCTTTTTGAAAGAGGAATCACTATTGCTTTTGGAATGTTCAAAGTTCTGTGATATTACTGGTTTCCTAAACTCTGGATTCTGGAATGTGCGTGATTTTGAAACCGCTAGTTTCTGGAATTTTCCTGGTTCTGGAACATTCTTTTTTTTTTTGTTTTTTTTTTGGTCATGTTTTTGGTTCTCTAAAGATTCTTTTGAATCCAGTGGAGTTTGGAAATTTCTAGAACGCTATCGTTTTTGGAACAATCTTGGTATTTAAATTCTTGATTCTGGAATGTTTTTGAACCAGCTACATAAAAAAAAAAACAAAAAAAAAATTCCTGATTCTTAAATTTTTATTTATTTTCCTGGAAAGTTCTCAAGTCTTAAACTCACTTGTTTTTTGGATTGGTCCCAGTTTGGTAACATTAATTTCTGGAATATTCCTGGTTCATGCAAAATGTCATTGGTTCTATCAATGCAAAATTCTGGAATGTACCTGGTTCAGGAACCCCACTGAATCTTTCTGGAATGTTCTGCCTAAACTCACTTGCTTTTTAAAAGAGGAATCACTATTGCTTTTGGAATGTTCAAAGTTCTGTGATATTACTGGTTTCGTAAGACGCATACTTCCGGAATTTTCCCGGTTTCCTAAACTCTGGATTCTGGAATGTGCGTGATTTTGAAACCGCTAGTTTCTGGAATTTTCCTGGTTCTGGAACATTCTTTTTTTTTTTGTCATGTTTTTGGTTCTCTAAAGATTCTTTTGAATCCAGTGGAGTTTGGAAATTTCTAGAACGCTATCGTTTTTGGAACAATCTTGGTATTTAAATTCTTGATTCTGGAATGTTTTTGAACCAGCTACATAAAAAAAAAATTCCTCATTCTTACATTTTTGTTTATTTTCCTGGAAAGTTCTCAAGTCTTAAACTCACTTGTTTTTTGGATTGGTCCCAGTTTGGTAACATTAATTTCTGGAATATTCCTGGTTCATGCAAAATGTCATTGGTTCTATCAATGCAAAATTCTGGAATGTACCTGGTTCAGGAACCCCACTGAATCTTTCTGGAATGTTCTGCCTAAACTCACTTGCTTTTTGAAAGAGGAATCACTATTGCTTTTGGAATGTTCAAAGTTCTGTGATATTACTGGTTTCGTAAGACGCATACTTCCGGAATTTTCCCGGTTTCCTAAACTCTGGATTCTGGAATGTGCGTGATTTTGAAACCGCTTGTTTCTGGAATTTTCCTGGTTCTTTTCCCTTGAAATATTCCTGGTTTTGGAAGCCTCTTGTTTTTGGAAAGTCTTTTCCTTCTGGAACGTTCCGAGTCTTTAGAATGGTCTTGTTTCTGGGATTAAACAGAACAAACCACAAGCATTTCTTTAAACTAACGGAGAGAGACTACGCTTCACAGTAAAGGATTTTATATGGTTGCATTTGTAGTCTTAAGAACAAGTACACACTAGGGTGTGAAAGCAACAAAAAAAAAAGAAAAGAAAGAAAAATAAAAACGGACTGAAGAAGACTCTGCAGTATGATTATGACCTACAAAATATTATCCTTGGAATACAAATAACTTAGATGAAAAAACTGCAACACTGACACGGCGTTTCCAACACGCAGCTCAGCATGCGAGAAATCAAAAACTGAATTCTGGATCCCCCCCCCCATCACCCCCCCCCTTCCCCCTCATACACCCCCCTGGACATTTCCATTCACATCTGTAAACACTACATACATGCAAAGTGATCAAGATGAATGTTTCAACACGTCTTAATGACTTTTGGCCCATTAACAGGTCACAGTTAACAGATACACAAAAGATGTCTTACTGATTCTGAGCAAAGTTATGCATTTATAAATATAGTCAAAATACACTCGCGGACATAGACATCCATTACACACTATTTACATTTTCCAAGTGTGAGCAGTTTGTTTTTCCAGCATATGAAGTTGAAATGCCCTAAGAGTACGGGATATGCAAGAATATGAAACGCACCTATATGTTCCAGACATAAAGACATGCTGAATGAGGCCTCCTGTGCTTATTTCTGTGTTTGTTTGTTTTTTCCTTTTTAGGAAACTTCGAAAACTGTAAACGTGTCAACGCCGACTGCGAATAGTGAAATGGAAGCAAATGAAACGATTCTAAACCTGTGGACTTATGCTATGTATTCAACCACTAAACTGTAATAAATGGAGTTAATACAGTACAGGAAAAAGATCACACTAATCAGCCATAACATTAAAACCACCTGCCATCAAGGCATGGACTTCCCGAGACCCCTAAAGGTGCGCTGTGGCATCCGACACCAAGACAGGCAGCAGCAGATCCTTTAAGTCCTGGAAGTTGTGACGTTGGGCCTCCGTGTGGTTTATCCAGCCGGATGCTAGATCAAATTGAGATCTGGGAAGATGAAGGTCGGAGCCAACACCTTGAACTCTTTGTCATGTTCCTCGAACCTCAAACAGTGTGGCAGGTGGGTGGTACGTGTCAAAGTAACATCCACATGAATGCCAAGGCTGAAAGGTTTACCAGCAGAACATCGCCTTGGCAAGAGAGCAATCTTCCCACAATGCCATCTTTTCCCCAGACGTGATTCATCAGACCAGGCTCCCTAATTTCGTCGTAGCCCGTCATCGGGGCACTCCTCCATCAAGGCTACTACCGACTAGCAACCAAAGAGGGCGACTGATACCGAACGCATCTTTATTCGAACTGTCCGCTCACGCACCATTGGGAGAGACGTAACACACTTGGAGGACAGCGCTACCCGCTCCTTCAGCTTGCGGGAGCTCACAGACGGCCGCGACTGGATTGCGTAACCATGGTGTACGTGAAAGCGCCAAGTCCCTCAGCTTTGGGGTTCTTCCCCACCAGCTTTAGGAGACGTTGGTGGTGGACAGGGGTCAGCACGGGCACTACGCCGCCCCATGATGAACTGTGTCTCCTTACACCTTTGTATAACAGCCAGCATTCATTCTTCACAAACTGCGCTACAGTAACTCTTCTGCTGAATCCGACCAGATGGGCCAGGCTCCTCTCCTCGGGTGCCCATGACCCTGTCCCTGCTTTAACCCGTGCATCCTGGGAGGGGACACACCCGGTTGCTCTTGGAGTCGCTCTGACCCAGTCATCCAGACATCACATTTTTCCTGCACACAACACATCAACTGACTGTTCGGTCCATACCTGATATCATTCACGCCTTGATTTCACCCCTTCGCCCGTCGGCGGCGTTAATGTTACGGCTGATCAACGTGTATATACTCGGTAATGTCCGTGTTCAGGACTAAACACACGAGGAGTCGAATTTCGCAAGCTGTTAGCATACAGGATTTTTCAGGACATAACTGATTTTCCACATATAATGACATGTAGGGTTTGTGCTTCGCTTTAGTGTGGTCTGTGTTCGTCTCTTTCTAAAGTCCCCTCTTCCAGAAACCTTTCAACCCATCAAGTGCAGAAACACAACAAAGAACAGATGGAGTTTCACAATCAATACACCACCAGTATAGGATCTTTTTTGTTTCTTTTCTTTTTTTTTTACCCCCAAATCTTACAGAACATCCTTTTCGAGCCAGAGGGAATGTAATCCAGATCTCCTGTAAAGTCTCTTGCGTGTTGCTAATCCCACATGCCGTCCTGTTTAAAATCGCGAACACGGCCAACGGGCGGCGCTTTCATCAGCGTCCGTGTTCATCAGTCATGCGGGTTCTCGCCTCCCTCCGTGTTCTGCGTCAGTTCTCATCTCACACCAAGAATCCCGTTCTCGTTAAGATGTTATCTGGCTCCGTAGCAGAAAAAAAAAAAGAAAAAGAAAAAGAAAAAGAAGGCGCGCTCACTGTGCCAAAGTACTTTGTGATAGTCCCCGGACGGGGACTATCGCTGGAGGCTCGCGCTTGTCTCTGTTTGTTGTCTTTGAGCGCGTGAAGACGACCGTCCTCACATGTAGATGTTGTCCGAGCGCAGGATGGTGGTCTCCAAGTTGTGGAAGCTCTTGCCGTTGAGCGTGTCCATGTGGCTGTCGATGCTGTAGCAGCGGTGCACCTCGGTCATGGAGGAGGTGGTGCAGGACGTCGAGCGCAGCGCCTCGGTGTTGGCGAACGTGCTGCCGAACTGGATGCGGTACTGGTTCCAGTGGCGCCGTAACACACTCTGGACCTGCAGGACGAAGGCATGGACATAGCTTTTAGACCATAGGATTATTCTTATTCTTCTTATTATTATGTCAGGCTACATGATGGTCATTCTAAAGGAAATATTTAAGTTCTCAGGTTGCGTGAATAGTCATGAAGCGTTCAATCGGAACGTTCATAACGTTTTGTATCGACTACAAAAATGAAATTATGAAATACAGATTAATTCTCAATTAAATGATTCAGGGTGGAATGCTTGGAACTACTGTATAATTATTTTCCCCCCCCCCATAATGACTCACCTCTCCATTGAAGAAGCAGAAGATTGTGGCCACCAGAAGCCCCTACAGAGTGGCACAAGATGTAGATTAACAGATCATTTCAACATTTCTTTTTCGACAACCGTCTAAGCATTGTACACACAGTTCAGCTCATGGAAGCTAATCCAACCTTCTCACCTGGTAATGGATCAGGATGGCCATCAGGTAGGCGTAGATCTCGTTGGAGTGGTGGGCCTCGGGTTTGTAGGACAGCAGGACGATCTGGATGCCCAGGAGGGGCACGAGGATGAGCGTGGCCCTGACAGCTTTTATGTAGAGGCTGGTTTCCGCCTGGTGCGTCACTTTGAGCTTGGTGATCAAAACTCGCACAATGTTCAGGAGGAAGAACAGGTTCACCTGAGGGGAAGAGAAAGCAAGAGGTATAAGGTTAGAGCTATACCTTACCTATAAAATAAAAAAAAAAAAAACTGATATTTGCTATAAAAAAAAAATAAAAGAAAACACATTTAGGAGTTTGGCTTTTTGTTCCAAATAAAAATGTATTCAAGCTCATCCTGTTTTCACTAATTATAATTGGAAATTATAATCCTACTACGATCAGAAAAACGCAATCAAATGCAGAGAATTTCATTATTTTAAACAAAGAAATGCCCATATAAACATAAGAAGAGAGAAATACAAAAATAGAGAGAGAGACTCACCAGTAAAGCGGCACAAATGGGCCCATGGACAATATAAAGCAGAGATGTATCTGAACTGATCCAACAACTGCAGAAAACAAGAAGCAGATTTTTCACCACGTTTCATCAGAACGTGCCTTAAAGTCATACGGATCTTCAAAAAGTGTCCCCAACCCCCCCCCCCCCACCTTTAAGCAGTGATCACAGTGAACAAAGCTTTGTTAAACAGGGGACAGGCGTTAAGAGTTAGAGTTCTTGTGTCCTTAAATAAACGACCCAATCACGCAAATAGAGGGAAACACAAGGTTACAGGGAGAAACACGGACACGCCCCTCGCTCAGGCGGCGCCGAGGTGCTGAAGGGACAGCTCCGACGCACATTTCAGCAAGTTTTTACATCTTTAACGTTCACATTCCTGCCTTCAATGTGTTTGAAAGGTGCACTTACTTGTCATTGTAGTAGTAGCTTCTGGCGATAACATGTATTACAGCTGGGATGACAGGAAATCCTGAACAATACGAAAAAAGTTATAATAATAATAATAATAATAATAATAATAATAATATAATAATAATCCACCCATGTTAAAAAAAAAAAAAAAAATATATATATATATATATATATATATATATATATACTGAAGTCAATCACCAGAGTTGATAAACTCACCCCAGCCTAGCAGGTAATACCACATGAGACGCTGCTTCTCAGCAAACACGGCCACGACGATGAGGGTGTGGAGATAAATCCCCTCACACAGCATCCAAAAATACATGCAGCCCAGGATGTACAGGTGGATGAATGTGCAGACCCTACAGCTCAGCTGGGGGCAAAAACATACGCACCAGAGGGGAACGCTTAGTTACAGTCCAAATGCAAATGTCTGCATTCTCCGCGAGTTCTGAGCGTAAATATTAAAATGTAATAAATGAAATGAAGTTGACATTTCTAGATGAATCAAATGTGTTAATAGTGACAGCCCTTATACTGTATATACATGTACACAGTTCTAGATCGGGGCTGTCAGTATTAACGCATGTGATTCATTTGGAACTTTTAACGCATTACTGTTTTTTTTTTTTTTTTTTAAAAAACACAAATTAATCATTTGACCAAGTTTGACCCTAATGGCGTCCCGTAATCGCAGCACGCTGCGTGATCATGGCATGACTTATAAAACTGCGTAATCTGTTTCCTCGTCATGCTTGTCTTTATTCCAAAGTAAGACTTTTATAATGCAAAAGGACATCTGAGTGTTTTAGCGTTGTGATTAATCATGACGGAGATTAACTTACTTAAGATTCAAATATCTGATGCCCTGACAGCGCTTTACTGTATATATAAAGTTGATAGACTCCTATTATGCAATTTATATACGAAAAGGAAAGAAAAAATCGATTCAAGCTGCTGTAGAAGTGACAGGTTACGAAAGTTATTTCGCCTTGAGTCATTTAGTCTTTGGAACTGATTTGAGGAAATGTCAGATATTACAACTGAAGAAAACACCCTTTAAAAGCCCAGTCACGGTTAAGGAATCCGTCTTCTGTCTCGTGTCTGCTTGTTTCCGCCGCTGGTTCCTCACACATTAAATAACCTCTAAATTTATACCACAGTGCTGCTGAATTCTCCATTCTGCTTCCTCAAAAAGATTCATTTCTCCAAAAAAAAAACAACAACAAAAAAACATTACTCAATAATGGGTTGTTATTTAACGGTCCGATATTTCACTATTTCTTTAACAAGTTAATACAGATCTCAGACTCCGGCAAAGTATGTGTGTTAAGGGGATCCTCTTATATGAGGTCACATTAGGAGAAAAACAGAAACGATGACAAGAAGCATTGGCTTGTTTATTTTTTGTTCTTTGTTTTTTTGCTTTAAAAAAGACTAAAAAGAAGAATTTCGCATAATAAGAACATAATAGGATAAATGTTGATGTGAGAAGATGTTTGTTTAACGTTTAGGGAAGGAGACGCCAGTGTCAGAGGTGTCATTTTTCTCTTTAAAAAAAAAAAAAAAAAAAGAGAGAAATTCTTCAAACATTACTTTTATCCTTGTCTTACAAAACTTCCACAACATCAAACAAAACCATGAAAAGGTCAAACCTATGACATAATATCGTTACGTTACAAAGTAATGCTGCCGTCATTCATTGTTTAATCCCAAATTAATTGCATGTCCCAAAAGGAAGAAGAAGAAAAAAAAGAGATCCTTTTTTCAAAGCCTACTCACTGAATTTGACTGCAAGAACTCCTGGTTGTTGTTGTTGTTCACGACGGCCGTGAACCAGATAATGGTGATGATCGAATGCAGGATGAAGGAGAAGAAAAGGTTCTTATGAAGCGTAATCCTCTGGCAGCTGAGGCTCCTGAGGGAAAAAGGGGGGGGGGGGATGTATGAGTGCAAGCGCTGAGCTAGGGACTTTGTAAATCCAGCTGTTTTCTCTGTCATCACACTTACTTAAAATAGAAGAATATTCCCAAAGAAGCGAGTAAAGAGACGAGCGACAACCCGTGACCGATCATGACCAGGTAGTAGAGGTTCAGCAATGCCTAAAGAAAGAAATGTCCAAAAAAAACAAAAACAAAAACAAAAAAACCCCATAAAACTTAGAATCGAGCATTCAAAGAGATTAAGATACGTTGTGCAGATGAAAACGTAATCGTTACATAAACCGTGCATGAATGTTTGTTGTTAGCACAGTGATGATTTTAATGCTACACGACTTTGGCTTTCAGACAGAAGCAGGTGGTGGCACTTGTTCCCACGCGCGCAGATTTTATGTACATCTGGAGGATTAAACGCAACATCAACCCGACATTTTTTATTTCTTTTTTTTTTTTTGCCTTTCGCATTGCAGAGTTAAACGGCACGCAGCGCCGTTAAACACGCCGACAACTGTCTGTTTTTACGCGTGATCATCACCGTGAGCTGTGTCTCAAATCACAAAACCCTGAAATCACTTTCCAAAGTATTCATTCATCTGGAAAATCTAGAACGTACAGTATTAAAAAAAAAACAACAAAAAAAAACCCAGACATTTCTGAGTGTTCTGATTTGAGACAAACTTTTTTTTCCCCCCCGTCTGGTTATAATATGGTATAATATGCAGCTGCACCGCCTCCTGGTTCTACAGTTTTGCAGAAGCGACGCTCCAAATGGCTTGCATGTCGCAGTCTTAGCTACCTTACTGTACCTACTGTTTGTGCAGAGGGAGACTTTAGTCTTTCGTTCCAAACCCACCTGCTGGCTCTTAGAAGTTGACTGCGTACAGGTCGTGTAATTGGTCCAGGTTCTGTTGCTCTCAGGGTGGACAAACCACTTGCCAGATTCGGTGCAGATTTTTGTAGCCAGCTCTGAAATAAAACACAATAAAAGATCCTTTATTTAATGACGGCAGTTACCGTTAATATACTGCATTGTTGGGGTCATGATGCACGATTAAGGCAGGCGGTACGGCGGCTTAGGGGGGAACGCTGTCGCCTTGCGCCTCTGGGTTCCGGGTTCGATTCCCGTCTCGGGGCTGTGGGTGCATGGAGTTTGCATGTTCTCCCGGTGCTTAGCGGGTTTCGCCGCGGTTTCCTCCCGCAGTCCAAAGGCATGCCGATTGGGCTAATTGGCGTTACCAAATTACCCCGCCTCTTGCCCAAAGTCTAGTTTTCTAGTTAAGGGCCGTTCAAGTCAAACCGGGACTTGCGATGGAACTTCTGGTGAATTGACGTTTAGAGAAGCACAGTGCAGCTGGGTAAGTAACAGCTGAACGATGCAAACGTTTTAAAGACGGCCGTACGTCTGTGAATGATGATTCATGCGGCTCGCTGCCTTCGTTTCCGCGAGCGCAACACCTGATCCTTAAAAATCGACAGATAACGTGCCGAAGAGAGACGCATCTGTCTGCGTGAACTGTACACACGATTATTCACCAGCACCACTCGCACGTGATCGCCAAATCTCCCCCCGTAACAATCCCATCGGCTCGCTCCAAGCCATTTCCACGTGTCTGGGCTATTAAAGGAGTTCCTGGGAGGCCGGCGTTTCAGGCGCCGCGAAAATGTTCCCCCTTGACGGTGTCCGAGCGCTAGTGAAACACTGAGTGCATTAGAGTAGCAGGGGATTATATAGAGAAATAAAGGGAGATTGTACTCTCATAACTGGAATCAAAAGTCCTGCTTTGACTCGAACGGCCCTAAAGACATGCTGGTTGAAATGCCGATGAAATGACGTCCTTTATGTTGATTATTTTGAACGTCCTGAAAGACCTTTGCGACATTATTGATTATTTATAAAAACACGACAGTAATGAAGCTGAAATCATTAATGCACTGGAATCATTTACAAAATTTATAAATATGTATATATATATATATTTTTTTTTTACCTGAAGTGTCAAAGTCAGTGTAGTAATCAGGACAGTGTTGCGTTACGGTCTTTCCGGCCTCTACGTCGTCCCAGCACAACCAGCCGTCCCATGTGCGGTTACACATCAGCCCAGCTGCACAGCGCGCACACACGCACACACACGCACACACACACACACACACACACACACACACACACACACACACACACACACACACACACAGAACCAGAATTTAAATCACAAAGTCTCCATTCTACAAGGAATCACACAACAGATAGAGTTCACACACAGCAGGCCTAAATTCCATCAAAGCGCTCGTCTATAGGATCTCTTGGAAAAATGAAACACACAACAGTCTGCTTTCAACCAAATATCATTACTTTCAGTTCTGCTCCAGGGCTGCATGTTACTTAATGACGCAAAAGAAAAAGTGAAAACAATGGTATTGGATCAGTTGCTTTATGACAAAAGGAAATGACAGAGCTATAAGAGTAATGTGCTGATAATCATCTGATAACAATTTCTATTAGCAGGAGCTGTTGTAGGAGTGTTAGTCGTATCTCTGCACTGCCGTTTCAAATAACTCTGTCTTTGAGATGCTTTAGAGATGAAAAGATAATTCATTATAACGAATTCGAAAGGGACAACGTTACCCTTCGCTAAAAGGATCCTTTTCCGTCTCATGATAGACTCCTAATCAGACAAATGTACTCCTTAACCAAATCACGTTTACACTAAATCTGTCTTCGTAACTTCTCATAACTGCAGTTCAGACGTATTTACTGACGGTAATTCATTCTCACTGGTCGGCCGCATAAAAAAGAAAAAAAAAAAGAAAAAATCAACATGGAACAAATCAACAAGCTCTGACAATCTTCACGGTTGCTGTCAAACAAAACATCTGGCCTGGGAACAGCTGGAGCCGCGCCACACGACGGGAATATGTTGAGCGTTTGCAGATGAACAATGCATAGAGTCGGACACGCCCGGCGCTCCGAACACAATAGCATTCCAGTGAGGCGGTGTCGCGAGCGCCAAGGCGAAAAAGAAAAGAGGAGTTCGTATACACGCTTAATCTGAGCGCAGATACAGAGGAGGCCGACATTAGCCTTCTCGCGGGCAGCTGTAACTTCTTATCATTAGGAGTCATTTGAAAGCACGGAGTTCTGTAGGAGAGGGCAACCCCGGGTTTATGCGTGCACTCGTACTTAATGACACTGCAATAGAATGCAAAGGTTCATTCCGCTTGTATTTAGACGTTTTAGCTACCGTACGTTTCTGCCATAGTGCAGGTATGATGCCTTATCGTTTCTATAGCAACAGCTCTTCCATAGGGACCTGTATGACAGACAGGAATTAAAAAAGAAAAAGATGAAAAAAGTAAGTAAAGGTAAAAAAAATATATATACGCATATATATAATATATATACACACGTGGACAAAATTGTTGGTACCCTTCGGTCAATGAAAGAAAAACTGACAATGGTCACAGAAATAACTTTAATCTGACAAAAGTAATAATAAATAAGAATTCTATGAATGTTAACCAATGAAAGTCAGACATTGCTTTTCAACCATGCTTCGACGGAATTATTTAAAAAAAATGAACTCATGGAACAGGCCTGGACAAAAATGATGGTACCCCTAACTTAATAGTTTGCTGCACAACCTTTTGAGGCAATCACTGCAATCAAACGATTCCTGTAACTGGCAATGAGACTTCTGCGCCTCTCTGCAGGTATTTTGGCCCACTCCTCATGAGCAAGCTGCTCCAGTTGTTTCCGGTTTGAATGGTGCCTTTTCCAGACAGCATGTTTCAGCTCCTTCCAAAGATGCTCAATAGGATTGAGGTCAGGGCTCATAGAAGGCCAATTTAGAATAGTCCAATGTTTTCCTCTTAGCCATTCCTCAGTGTTTTTAGCTGTGTGTTTTGGGTCATTGTCCTGTTGCGAGACCCATGACCTGCGACTGAGACCCAGCTTTCTGACACTGGCCAGCACATTTCTCTCTAGAATCCCTTGATAGTCTTGAGATTTCATTGTACCCTGCACAGATTCAAGACACCCTGTTTTCTAGGGGTACCATCATTTTTGTCCAGGCCTGTTCCATGAGTTTATTATTTTTATAATTCTGTACCCTTGTTCCTTTGAATTCCCTTGGATTTCCCTTGGATTCGACCTTATGTTAGAAGCTCATGAGATTTGTGAATTTCTGTGACGCGAGAGTGATGAATATAGTTATACATCGCAGTGCTGTTATGCTCCTTATCACCACTGGTGGAATGGCTCTCGTCCAATCAGATCACTCTGTCGAGAACTAACCGTAGTATAAGAGAAATCTTGCGACTTCCTCTTATAAAACACTGAGTCCTTATTAGTCTCAAATGGACAAAATACAATAAAGCTACTATTTCCCAGTGAGGAGGTGTTGAAGTTTATCCTGTTTTTCTCCATAATTCAGTGATGCTCAGTCCCAACCTGTCTGATGGTTCACCTCAATCTACCAACCAGGAAGGGGCCAAGGCTGTGACATGCTTTTGTAAATCATGTTAACTGCTAAACTTTCTAAAAAAGCTGCTCACTCAACCTCAGGGGCAGTGTGACACACACGGAGGAATGCGCTATCCACCGTCTTCCACTTGACTGAGCTCACAGACACCCCTGTTTGGCTTGTGATTGATATCAAAAAGCAAGCACCGACTAGTCCCCCTTGAGATCACGGTCGGTTCTGCAGCCTTGAACTCACCAACAAGTGAGTCCCCAACACACGAGCATTAGTTCCCTTCCGAGAGCTTGTTCGTAAGTCCAATTTGTTCATAAGTCCAAGAAACATTGTCTGGATACTAGGATGCTAACGTAATTGGCTAAACACAGTATGAAACGAAAAAGTTCCATGATCTCGTCCTTGTTTTTCAGAATCGCGAAGAACAAGCAACGTCTGCCATCTTTTCACCTCTCCCAATTATTTTCACTCAGTTATTGTTGGAATTGTTGTTTTTTTGCCGCTTATTAGCAGTACCAGCTTCATCGCTGCTGCTTTTCCACTCGCTTCTGGACATCCTGAGTTGCACGCTGCACCTACATTACAACGTACGCCGGACATGTGATCCTTCACGTCCACGATCGAACACGAGTGAGCGGTTGTTCGTATCTTCGAAATGTTCGTATGTAGGGGACTTTTTTTCAACTGTATTTTGTTTTCTCAGAAAGATAAGAGATTGCACGAAAAATGTCTTTCACCAGACATAACCTTTGTAACGCTTGAAACCCCTCCATAGCATTTTTGCCCTCACGCAGCGATACCTTTCTGATCGTGACCGCTGTCCTTCGCGATCCTCTGGTAGCACTCGAACTGGGCCATCACAATCTTGTTGCGAATGCCGTCTAAATCGTGGGTGCCGTTCCGGGATTTCTGCTGCGTGTCATTATTGGATGACTGGCCCACCAAGAACAACTGCAGAACAGAACAACAACGAAACAAAAACTGTTCAGCAGACAAGACAGAGAGCAGTATATACATGAATAGGACAAAATAATGCAAGGGTATTAACTAAGCAAAATATGCACTGTAATGATGACTGGGCACGATCGTACCTCACATAATGCGGACAGGAACAATAACGAGGATATCCAATATCCAAACATAGTTCTTCTCGTGAAGTCACGCGACGATCCTGTAAATACAGAACAGAATGACATTTCCGTGATTTGGAAAAGGACCAAAGGTCTACAGTAGAAAGTGGAATCGGAGCTGACCAAATTAAATGCTGACTGATTACAGTAAATCCGACGATTCTGTTTAGTATAAACAGGAACCTCTGCTGCGCAGAGCAATCATTGAGCAATTATATTTCCTTGAGGAAATGCATGTCCAGTTGGTCATATGTTGGGAAAGCAGCACTGAGAGAGAAAAAAAAAAAAAAGTCGGATCCCTTTAGCCAAAGGACCAAATCCCACATGTGGATCATTTTTCCTTTTGGCTGAGACGTAAAGTGTGATGGACAAACAGAAAGAAAAAAAAAATCAAGCGAGATGGAAAAGTGTTTGGTAGATCCCGAATCGTGATGATGCCACAGTCATCCATAGCCTGGACCACCAACCTTGCTGAGCTTTCTAGATACAGCAGGAAGGCGCAAAATCGCTTCCCCGCTAATCCCAGCAGGACCAGGCAGTTACTGGCAATGTTACAGGACGAATAGCGTGATAGCATGAGCATCGGTTCAAAAATAATGCATTTATATATATGTTGGAGGAAGCGGGTGTGTTTGCATCCTCCCTGGTCGGTCGCTGTCGCATGATGATGAAAAGCAAAACCGAACTGGGGAGAAAGAAAACAGGAAGCAGGAGACGCAATGGCAGCAAAGAGAGAAAAAAATAACGGTGTTAAACTACCCTGACTACCTTAGTTGTGTAACTCTAGCACAGTCACGCGACATCCTTATCAAAAAATAGTGCATTATTCCAAAAAAACAAAAGGGTCCCAGAATCAAACAGATCGGCTGACCCCAGCCTGGCCCCCTTCTGTTGAAATGGTCTAGAAACATGACTTGCGAAGCAAAAACAGGGTTTCACAACACTTTCTCCGGTGGTTAGTTGTATTGGCTCAGTTTTAGTAAACTTCAATATCCCCCCCAAGCAAACAGCCCAGGGATCGGCGAACCTATTGTCCGAGCCAGGACTGTAGCAACAGCAGAACTGTCGTGAGGCCAAAGGCAAGTGGAATGAATCCAAGCCTTCTTGATATCCCAGTCCAGTCTATCAAGGGATCCCAGACTACAAGACCGGGGCGGGGGGGGGGGGTTGGGGGGGGGACGCGTGATGATCCTCAGAGCTTCACCAGAAGAGTCACTGGTGCCCATTTTGGCTGTAGAAGCACACATCATGGCCAAGTTTCTAAAAAATGCGGAAAAGAAAAGATCGCGATGACCTTTGCGTCCACTGAGGATCATTCATCACTAGGTGAAAGGCGTCCGAGTAACACCTCCGCGTCTGGGCGAGTGATCTTACCCTTAGCGGAGGTAGATCATGAGGAGCTTTCATCGCAGTAACGATCTAACTGCGCGAAGGCACGAACACACTCCGAGCTGCAATGTTTTGTTTTTTTTTTTCTCCCTAGAAAACCACATTGGATTCGGATCAGTCGCTTAAGGAAACCCAAAGCTCTTTCTCCAACCTTCCAACGCTAACGGCCGCCAAGCATCTCAAACGTGTTCGTGGCTCGGTTGTTGTTTTCCTTTTTTAATCAAGACCCGTCGGTCCATCTGTGGCCAAGGGGCACCAGACGCCATGTGATTCTTTTGTTCGAACTCCAAACATTTCCTGCTCGGAATGGTGGTGGTGGGGGACGGGGGGGTGTTGGTGGGTAGGAGGACAAAAACCACATGATTCAGCTCATATGTGGAAATTGATCCAAATTTTTTCTTCTTCTGTGGAATGGTAAGAAACACGCTTCCGAGAAGGCTAGACAGACTGAAATAATAAGAGCGTGTTTTATCTTCCATTAACATCGCTTAGAAGGGGAAAGTGTTTTTTTTTTTTTTTATTAATTGGAAATACCATTCTTTTTCCTTTCTTTTTTTTCTTTTTTTTTTTTTAAGAAACTCATTCAGATCACAGAGTAAATCCACCTGTGTTGGATGAACTTGAATGTTATCGGATTTGTCAGAGATTCCGCTCAGGCTGAACAAACATGAAATTAAATCACGTTAGACATTAAAAAAAAAAAAAAAAAAAAAAAAATTCTGGATACAAAGTGCTGTATGACTTGTTTCGGGCTAATAATAAACGGTGCTGAAAACCATATGTGGTGTCCGTCCTGTTAAACCTTCCTTCCTGCTTTCCTTCCCTCGTTCTCAGAATCTCTTGCTGACAGCAGGACTGGGGCATCCGTGCTAACAAAACAAAAACAGCGTATGGTCAAACCTGAAGAACTTCACTGGCGCGCTCTGGTACTTCGGTGACAATAACGCATTGTTCGACGAAAAACCTTCGGGACTCGAGTCCTTGAAAACGCCTTTCTTTAGCTGCTACTGAGCAGACGCGGGTTGTTTTTATACTTGGCGTGCGACGCATTTTGCTAGGTGAGACATAAGTTCTAGCACGTCTTCCCTAAATAAAAACCGCCATCATTTCACGAAGTCCAGCGCGACCTTTTTCCAACAGCACCAATTATCCAAAGGAACGATTCAGAGCGAACCTTATTAAAAATCCGAACGAATCTGAGCAAGTCATTTCGCAAAGATGGCCAATTTCAACGTCTCAACTTTGATCGTTGCGACTTTTCGCTCAGTCTGAGATTTTCCCCTCAGTCTGGGTTACATCATCTTCAAACAGGTTCAGTTCCCTACAGCACATCCCAACCATCTAGGAACCTCTGTAGTCCAACTGGCGACTGTGGGGACCAATGGTGACTCCCATTTTTACAACCTTAGTAGGACCTCCGGTCAACACTCTCGCACTCGTTCGCTAATTTGGGAACGTGAATTAGCCTAATCTGCATGTCTTTGGACTGTTGGAGGAAACTGGAGTATCCAGAGGAAACCCGCCAGGCACAGCGGGGACATGCAAACTCCATACACGCAGACCACCAGGGGGGAATCGAACCCGGACCCTGGAGGTGCAGGCGACAGTGCTGAACAGTGGGAACACAAAATTGTGGGAACCGTCTGGTTTGATCCCCAAAGAAAAAATATATATTTAAAAAAAAGAAGAAGAAAAAAAAAGTTTGATGATGTGGAAGTAACGACACACCGTCGTATCGTCCTCTATAACCCTGAGCCGTGAATCTGACCTGAAGCTTATGCCTTCTTCCAGTCTCTGATTGGTCTGGTTTTGTAGCGCACTGCCCGGCTCCTGATCGGAGGAGAAAGCTGCGGAGTGAGCAAAAGCCTTCTACTTCAATGCTTTTGGTTTAGTCAATTTATTTTCTACATTCTAGAACAATCCTGGCTTCTTCTTTTTTTTTTTTTCAAAACTACGATATGGCGTTAGGTGATTAAGTTACAACAACTACAGTACAACAGTCAGTCAAACTTTTTGACTGGTGGGGTACGTGCAAAAAAAAAACAAAAAAAACAATTTTTTTTTATCTTCAATAAAGAGGAACTAATATGACGGCGTACGATTCGACTTATTCAGCAATGGTGAGTGTTACAGATGTTTGTAAGGCAGTGCCAGCTGTTTAATGCTGTATTCTGAGATACTGTCACGCGTGCGTGTTTCAAATCACTATGTGGAACTTAACTGGATTGAGAATTCTTGGATTCAGTGGTGTTGTCAGCTCTGGAAAACCCACTCCGTCCCGTTTCCTCCGTCTACTGCCGGCCCAGATTCCATCATCCACATGTCAAATGTCTTACGTTATGCCACACTGCTGCTAAATTCTGGACCCTGATTGGTCAGAAGGTGCTGAGGAACTCTCTATAACGGCAGCAGCTCCGAGCCACAGGTAATATTAATGCCTTCGTTCTAATACTTTCCTGTAGGAGCACACTCTCGACGCGCTCGGCCGCGAACAGTGTTAGACAAGACGTAAATGCTGCTTCTAGAAACTAGTTGAAGGAAAGTATTAGGCTTAAACAGGACTTGAGACAGGAGGTAAGAGTCCTGATCTTGGACCTGAAAATAGTGGTCTGGACAAGACCCCTAAAGTCTATAGTAACCACTAACACACGACTTGTACTTTGCGCTTCGTGGTTCTTTGGCGATACGGCGAGTTACATTTATTAACTTCCAACGGGAGAAAAAGAACAAGAGGCTGGGACGGGAATGTCTGCTCCAAAACATTACCTATTAACGGATGTGACACGACAAGGACCTTCTGTTCTTGCAAAGTAAAACCTTTAAGAGTTACGCGTAGCGCTGCAGAATTAATTTTAAAAAATGTTTTTTCTTTTTTAAATCGAACTCACTGCAAAAATGAATTTTAGCAATAATTTAAGGCTCGATAACTTTTGAGGTGCTAAATAAATATTTTTATTATTATTATTATTATTATTATTATTATTCTTTGTGTTTGATAACATTATTTTTTTAAATATTATTATTATATCAGCTAACACGACAAGGGGTGTTCAAGTCAACCCGGGACCTGTTCTGTCGTTTCTGGTGAATGAAGGAGTAAAAACGACGTCAAGCACACGGGACTCTCAGCCGCAGTAGAACATCTGGACGGCGCGGATTTTTCAAAGTAGGCCGCTCTCAGCAGACGTGAACGTTCAGCGAGCGGAACGCCTGAACTGTACGCGCAATCGTTCCCCAGCATCACTCGCACATTACATTACAACTCGTATTGCTACGTCCACTGTACAGTCCTGACCTCGCTCCAAGCCATTTCCACACGTTTGGCCATCAAAGGAGTTCCTGGGAGGCCAGCGTTTCCGACGTGAGACAGGCAGTCTGATCACGACTCCTTTTTGCTGAGAAATCTTTCTATCTTGATGCATCCAAGCACTAATGGTACACTGGGATACACTGGTGCATTCGTGTAACAGGGGATTATATGAAGAAATAAATGGTTTGAACTCTCATAACTGTGTCCTATTATTCCACACCATCAAAAGTCCTTTTCGAAGCAAATAAAAACCTGTCTCTGAGCTCTCAGTCATTCTAATGCGGTGACGACTCTATTACTTCTCTATTTAGAATCCTAAAAGGTGAGGAAATGATGAAAACCAGGGCAAAAGTTTCAGGTAGTTCTGTTATTGTCTCGAAGTTGCGGCGATATGGAAGTCTGTCCATATCTATATTGGGACTTCCTTGGCAAGAGGAAGCTCGAATGGCAGTGACTTATGCGCTGTTGTTGTTTTCTTTCGGCATTGCAGAAACTGTCTCCAGACCAGGCATCTGCACACGACCTCTGCTTTGGATTTTAAACAGCACCATGGAACGTCCATCACAGATGCAAAAAGAAATATATATATATATATATATAAAAAGGTTTATATACTGTATAAAACCGACGGTTCCATCACGGGACGAATGAGACTACTAGCGCTGTGTCCAAACTCGTTATGTAGGCAAGGAATTGATTTCAGGAGGACGGAAAGGACGTGGACGCTCGGTGGAAAAACAGAGCCGAAACATGATAACCTGTTGCCCTTCCTGAAGAGTCCGAGGAGGAGTTTATTGCATGTTTCTCTGGTTCCCCCTCCTCGTCCTCCTCCTCCTCCCTTTCGCTCGTTCTCTCTCGGCTGGCCCCTGGCTGCTCGCCCCTCGAGCCCTTAAATCAGGAGGCCTGTGTCAGTGCTGACAGTTTGTTTAACTCGTGTCGGTTTGGGTAACACCCATGGACATCAAACCCAGAAAAAAATTTTCCACTTCACACCTAAAGTGTGTGAGATAACGGACAGTCGCTCTACCACCACGGACACTGAACAATCGCTTCACGCGGGGAAAAAAAAAATGTTCAAAGGGAAAGCGAGGAACAAAAACACAAGCAAAAACAAAGATTTGAAGGACGAAAGGAAAGAGAACTCAAGAAATCAGAGCGTTTGCTACAATCATGAAAAAAAAAAAAACGGGAATAGTGCAATGATTAAAAAAAAAAAAAAATAGAGCAAAGAGGACTACTTTGTACTGTGACCTTTTCAAGAGCACGTTGCTTGTATGACTGATTCATTATCAATAGAAATATAACAAGTGATTTTATAAACCTAGTAATCAGTTCTTTTCTTTGTAACAAAATGACATTCTTGAATATTTCTGACCGATAGTTGTCACTTTTGTCACTTTTTGTCTTCGCACATCCCACATAGCTTGGGTCTGAGCACAGGGTCAACAATGGCACAGCGCCCCCTGGAGCAGATACAGCTAAGGGCCTTGCTCAAGGGCCCAACAATGGCAATCTGGTGGAGCTGGGGCTCGAGCCACCAACCTTCCGATCGGTAACTCAACGCCTTAACCCGCTGATCTACCGCAACCTCGGCGCGTTTCCGTTGAGGCACAATTTGAAATATTTTCTCTTGGTCCACGGCGTTACGGTGAAAGTGTGTAAGGATGTAGTTCCACAAATTAGTTCCACACTTCATGCCTGTTTCGCAACTGGACTTGAAAAAACTTCCGAGATACTTCAGCGGCAAGTGGAAAAGACAAGCGTGCTTTATGGGGATTAGGAAGCCAAAAGCGCTGAGCGCGGCCACACAGAGGAAAGAAAACTCCCTGGTGTCTGGCTGGACTTGTAAAAACCCAGCGCTGACTCAATCTTACAGGCATAAATCATCAGATACACTCACTGGTTCAGCGCAAAAAGAGGTGTTAATCCAACAGTGATGCGGTGTATCGGTTGTTCAACCTTACAGGACGGAAGAGAAATAAAAAGCCGAGATTTCTGAAGGGAAACAAGAGACAGACCCTCTCATGTACTGTACGAGTTCCTTTAAAGATAAAAAAAAACAAAACAATTAGAATAAAGAAATAAGCAAAAGCTTTAAAGTTAAACGGAACATCTCGAAAGCATCAGTTCAGCCTAAATCGACTGGGTTCCAATATTATTGGCACCCACAGATTAAAGACAGTGTGCCCTACAAAACTACACTCAAGCAGCCTCGCACCACTAGTAAACACATTTAATAGCTCATTCAACACAATCTGAACAGCTTGAGTTAATTATATCCGAAAACATTAATATTTTTAGGATGTAGAGCACTCAACTACTGGGCACTAAAAAAAAAAAAAAAAAGCCTGAATCCAACCTCAAGCCCTCATTCACAGGAGGAATGGAACACGTATAGCGCTGTGTACAAGAGTCAAGTGCTGGAACATACAGTATGAATATGAAGAAATGATATAAACATCCGTAACATGTGCGGATCGTCGGCGCGCGCGCTCCGTCTCACAGCACGTAGCAAGAACGTTACTGTACGTCCGCTCGAGATCAAAGCGAGACGGGAATAATCAAAGTGGCGCTAATGTCGCCGAGCACTCTGTCTCTCTGCTGTGTGTGTGTGTGTGTGTGTGTTATAGGACTTACCGCACGAGAACAGGGAAAATCCACAAATGAATTAAACGCTTTTACTGGAATAAAAAAAAAGATTACAAGAAAGTCAGCAGCAGCAGCAGCGGAGCGCGCGTTATTCCACACTTACACACACTCATATACACACACACACACACACATCCACAGCGCTTATGAACTACAGTATCGCGTGAGTCTCTCTCCCTCCCTCTCTTTCTTTCTTTTTTTTTTTCTCCTGGTCGGTCAACTCTCACGCGCTTTCCAAACTCATTAGGCAACTCACTCACTCACTACAAAGGCTCTGCCTTCCGGTGACGTCAGAGTTCCAGCGTTACTATGGTTACCAAGACTGCCTACCAGCAGCACGGTGTGCGGTCCAGTGCAGAACTGTAGTGTGAACGTGTCTATCTATCTATCTGTCTATCTGTCTGTCTGCCTGTTTGTCTGTTTGTCTGTTTATCTGTCTGCCTGTCTGTCTGTCTATGTCTGTCTGTCTATCTGTCTGTTTGTCTGCCTGTCTATCTGTCTGCCTGTCTGTCTGTCTATCTGTCTGTCTGTCTGTCTGTCTATCTGTCTGTCTATCTGTCTGTTTGTCTGCCTGTCTGTTTGTCTGTCTGTCTATCTGTCTGCCTGTCTGTCTGTCTATCTGTCTGTCTGTCTGTCTGTCTGTCTGTCTATCTGTCTGTCTGTCTATCTGTCTGTTTGTCTGCCTGTCTATCTGTCTGCCTGTCTGTCTGTCTATCTGTCTGTCTGTCTGTCTGTCTGTCTGTCTATCTGTTTGTCTGCCTGTCTATCGTCTGCCTGTCTGTCTATCTGTCTGTCTGTCTGTCTGCCTGTCTATCTGTCTGTCTGTCTGTCTGCCTGTCTATCTGTCTGCCTGTCTGTCTGTCTATCTGTCTGCCTGTCTGTCTATCTATCTGTCTGTCTGTCCTTCTATCTGTGTATCTGTCTGTCTATCTGTCTGTCTGTCTATCTGTCTGTCTATCTGTCTGTTTATCTGTCTGCCTGTCTGTCTGTTTGTCTGTCTGCCTGTCTGTCTATCTGTCTGCCTGTCTGTCTATCTGTCTGTCTGTCTATCTGTCTGTCTGTCTGCCTGTCTATCTGTCTGTCTGTCTATCTGTCTGCCTGTCTGTCTGTCTGTCTGCCTGTCTGTCTGCCTGTCTGCCTGTCTATCTGTCTGCCTGTCTGTCTGCCTGTCTGTCTCAGTGCCTTGCGAAAGTATTCATCAAAGAAAGCCATGAGCAATAGTTTGCAGTTTGCAACAAGCCATATGAAACTTTCCATTCTTTCAACACTGTCTTTCTTCTTGACGCTCTTCCATAAATTCAGATTTGTGGTGTGCACGACTAATAGTTGTCCTGTGAACAGATTCTCCCACCTGAGCTGTGGATCTCTGCAGCTTCTCCAGAGTTACCATGAGCCTCCTGGCTGCTTCTCTGATTAATGCCTCCTCGCCCAGCCTGCCAGTTTAGGTGGACGGCCATGTCTTGGTACTGTAGGTTTGCAGTTGTACCATACTCCTTTCAATTTCAGATGATGGATTGAACGGTGCTCTGTGAGATGTTCAAATCTTGGAATATTTTTTTTTTTATAACCTAAACCTGCTTTAAACTTTGCTCCACAACTTTATCCCTGATCTGTCTGGTGTGTTCCTTGGACTTCATGATGCTGTTTTTTGACTTATGTTCTCTAACAAACCTCTGAGGCCTTCACAAACAGTTGTATTTATACTGAGATTAAATTACACACAGGTGAACTCTATTTACTAATTAGGTGACTTCTGAAGGCAGTTGGTTCCATTGGATTTTAGTTAGGGGTGTCAGAGTAAAAATAAATAAATAAATAAATCTGATTTTACACGGTAAAAAACTTTGAAAAACATTTATCATTTTCCCTCCACTTCACAATTATGTACCATTTTGTGTTGGTCTATCACATAAAGTCACAATAAAATATATTGGCATATGAATACTTTTGCAAGGAAGTCTGCAAGGAAATCTACAGTATCTATCTATCTATCTATCTATCTATCTATCTATCTATCTATCTATCTATCTATCTATCTCTCCTGTTTTATTCAGCTGGATAGTTTGCAGTTACAGTATATTGGTAGTGCTAGATCTGGATCTTTCGTTATACTAAGAAGTTGTAAGTTTGGGGTTATGCTCTTTTGGCCCTGGTTCACCCTAAAGCCTGATCTGACATTTAAAAAAATGTCTAAACTCAATAAAATATCAAAGCAATGTGATAGCCTAGAGCATTTTATTTATAAACTTATATATCGGGCTTCCTTCTTCTCAGCACAACCTAGGCTATATGATGAACTGAATTTTATTTTATTTTAATCACTTATATGACAAAACAAAAAAGGGTCACATAAGTAAAGAAATAGCAGAGATACACATAATCACAGGTTTTTATTGATTGTTTATATCATATTCATATCATGTTTATATCATTCCTATATATTGATAGTGGTAAAAAAAAAAAAATTCCACATTTTACAAGAAATGATAACTTTCTTTCTGCCTGACATATCCGAAAATCCAAATGCACAGTTTGAGGTCTTTATGGTTTTAATCGTCATTGACCTATGCTGTGTTTTGAATCATGCCTAGACAAAAACGATTCCTGAAGAGGAATTTTCAGGGGGTCTGGAGGTGCCTCTGACGGTAGAGATAGTCGTTACATCCTCACTCATGCTAATCAGTAAAGCTGGAGGAAACCCAGAAGGAACCCACCAAGCCTGGGAGAACATGCAAACTCATGAAAAGAAATGCTAGCTAGTTACTGCTTATATTAATTAGTAATAACCATATTACTTACTATGACTTTACAGTACTCACTGAAGACTAAAATTTAGACTTTAAGTGTTATTTTGCACTGTGCAGCTCTGAAACAAAAAAAAAATATTATCATTAGACCTAATAAAACTAGGCACAATATTTATTTTTAGATATAATTTATATGTTGGACTGTTGCTTTCTTTTTTTTTAATGTCTTTTTATAACTTTAACTAAATGGATCAGACCTCTTTATTTATGAAACATAAGATACTTAAAAGAAAAAATTGACAAGCAGCCATTATCTTATACACACAGGTGTAGTATAGCAACAATACTTCACTATACTGTACTTGTCCGACAGAATTTACAACACACGTGGATAATTCAATCAAGGAACAAGGCACAGTGCGCCCCCTGCTGGAGAAGAGGAAAATAAAACGAAAAAAAAGGGTACTGTTCACTGATAAAATTGATGTTAATGTAAAGCCAGAGTTTCTAACTTTTTCTTTCCTTTCACACCAAGCGATTAAAACATCCGTACACACACACACACACACACACGCGCGCGCGCGCGCGCGTGCACAGTGCTGTGAGAAAAATTCCCGATTTTAACTTGCCTGGCCCTTATTGCCCCTAAACCTAATAACTGTGTGTGTGCCACGCTTGGCGAGAACAACTGCAGTCAAGCATTTGAATAAAATTGCGAATGAGGCTTTCACATCGCTGTGGAGGAATTTTGGCCCACTCTTGTATGCAGAATTGTTTAAAATCAGCCAAATCTGAGGTTTTTCGAGCATGAACGCCCTGTTTAAGAATCTTAATTGGATTAAGGTCCAGACTTTGACTAGTCCACTCCAAAACTTTAATAATTTTATTATTATTTTTTTTTTACTCATACAGAGATGGAATTGCTGATGTGTTTCAGATCATTGTCCTGCTTCATAAGCCAAGTGCGCTTGAGCTTGAGGTTCTGAGAAGGTTCACCACTGATCCAAGTTTTATCGTTCTTTGACTTTTATGGTGCTTGACTTTGTCATATAGGTTTAATTTAAGTAATTTCACGGGTTAACAGGTCTGGCAGTGATTAGGCCTGGGTGTGGCACGTGAAATTTAACACAGCTTTCCAAGAAATGTTTATCCATGATTTAGCAAGGGGGGGGGGGGGGAAATTACTTTTTCACATAGGGGAAGGTAGCTGTCCAAAGCTTTGGACAGTGTAAACCTGTCCAAAGCTACCTCCCCCTATGTGCTTAATCACAGTTTATTCATGAATAGCAAGGGGGGGGGGGGGTAATTACTTTTTCACATAGGGGAAGGTAGCTTTGGACAGGTTTACACTGTCACTGTCTTGTAATTGCTTTAGCAAACTTTACACATATTTACTTCAGGCCGCCGCTGCTGTCAGCTAAAATTCCTGTCTGCCGTTTGCCTGCTTTTACATTTCTTTGCCTTTGCTTTGCTGTAACAAGAGTAATACGTGTAAAATGCAAGAAAGTAAGTAGTAAAAACAGTTAAGTGCATACAGTACACATCCTTTCATCTCTTTCCCGACATTCTGAATCGGAGCGACTCGGAAATCTGAATGATTCTGGAGAGGTCGTGTGTTTAGTCACTAGATGGAGACAAACATGTACAAGACCATTGAATCATGAATCATGAATCATTTCCAGCATTTGGGTTTATAGCGAATCAGCTGGTTTGATGCTGCACCGGAGTCGTGTGTTCTGTTTTCAGAAGACGCAAAGCTAATAACCTTATTCGTTTTAATCTCGGCGTCAGATTGAAATATTGCAAACATTTTTATTCGCCTTTATTTCTCAATGTTTAAAGGACATCAAATGTGCTGTGAGAAGTCACAGCTTTAGGCAGTGTTGGCGTAGGAATAAGGGAACATTAAAAGACAACAGATTTAGGACCTGCGTTTCCCCCGCCTGGGAACGAGTGCCTTTCAGATTCGATAGATTAAAAAAAAATTTTTTTTTTACCCCCTCCAGGTATGACTGGTATATGGCATGACATAAAAAATGTGAAAAATGAACCTGACCTGCACAAGGGGAAGATTTTTCATCTGTACGTATAGCAAACCCTGTTTCACTCTCCATTAGGCAGAGCAAAAACAACAACAGTCATTTATTCTGAGTCTAACTTGTCAAGTGTAAGGTTGAGAACATTCTCCCGCGTCACTTTATATTTGTGAAAATTATAATTTCTTTTTGTGAATCATGCAATCAGCAGAAAACGTCCTAGGGGACTCGGGGCATGAGGCAGGGGTACAAACCATCACAGGGCACACACACCCACACACCCACACCCACGCACACACGCCCACGCACACACGCACACACACACCCACACACGCACACACCCACCCACACCCACATACACACACACACACGCACACACACGCACACACACGCACACGCACACACACACACACGCACACGCACGCACACGCACACACACCCACATACACGAACACGCACGCACACAAACATACACACACGCGCACACGCACACGTACACGCACACGCACACGCACACGCACACACACACACACACACCCACACACACACCCACACACACACACACACCCACATACACACACACGCACACACACGCACACACACGCACACACACACCCACACACACACACACCCACACGCACACACACACACACCCACATACACGAACACGCACACACACACCCACATACACACACGCACACACACACACACACACACATAGACAAACACACACGCACCCACATACACGCACACGCACACGCACACGCACACCCACATACACGAACACACACACACGCACGCACGCACGCACGCACGCACACGCACACGCACACGCACGCACGCACACACACACATACACGCACACACACTACTCTGCATGACTTTGGACAGTGGGAGGAAACCAGAATACCCGAAGGAAACCCAACAAGCATGGCCAACACATGCAAACTCCAGGAACGAAGACCTGAGGCGGGACTCGAACCCTCGCCATTTAAATATCAATTTGTCTTCGATGGTTTTCATTTTTGTCCAGGTAAAAAACATTTACTAGAAAAAAAGCATGAACTTTAAGAATTCATGCTTTCTTAAATCTGCACTGACAACAAGTTTAGACTTTAGGCTTTTTTCTTGAACCTGTTGTCAGCGAAGTGCAGATTTAAGAAAGCATGAAGAAAAACTGATACTGTTGAATAAGCGTTTCTCTCTTATGGCTTTTTATGCCTTTTTATTAGAGTTTATATCCATAGAGTTTTTTTCAGAATATCAGAATAAATAAAGCTGTTACAGTAACAGAGCCGACCTCATCATGACCTGTGATTATGGTCCTGTGTTTCTATGAACATCTGTAAGTCTAAGTTCATTTATGTTTATATAACCGACTTCTATTCCCACTGTACTTACAGTATCATAAACACATGACATGTCTGACATATCACATGACATGGCATGAAACAATTCTCATGGTATTGTAATGTACGAATTTTTTAACAGGCTTTTTCCCTCTAAACTCGCGAAGACTTCTGAAGTGTCCAGATGTGCCAATCAGTACAGACAATCTGGACATCACACCACTCTGAAGCGCACAGGACACCGTTTTCCTCTACAGATTAATAAGCAGTGATTAGTAAGTGAGTTGATGAAAGTGGAATAACAAGATGTTAGACGTGCGTTAAAGTGTTACACAAATATCTGACGCGGTTAAAACATTAAGACAATCAAAATAATTATATTGAAAGTGATTTTTTTATAAAGCGTGGTAGTTAGCACCTCCAGGGTCTGGGTTCGATTCCCGCCTCGGGGTCTGTGTGCATGGAGTTTGCATGGTGTCCCCGTGCTTGGTGGGTTTCCTTGGTGGGAGGAACCCGGGTACTCCAATTTCGTCAGGTTTCCTAGACTGATTTACGTTCCCAAATTGTACCATAGTGTGTGAATGGTTGTGTGTGTGAGTTCCCTGCGATGGATTGGCTACCCATTAAGGGTGTACCCCGCCTCGTCCGCCAAGTCTCCTGGGAGTGGTGTATAGACGATGATTTTTACCTCTGCGTTCCCTGTCGGAATCGTCTCCGACTCTGGGTTTGATCAGGATTTTCCACTTGAGACATTCAGACTTTTATTTCTTTATTAAATTATCCTCTTATTAAATACATATAATACATACATTATTATTATTATTTTTTTTTTTTAATCATTAGACACCCTAACTACAGCATGTCTATGGGAGCGCAAACTTTTGAACGCATTAGTGCCTGACTCTGTAATATTTATGCTCATTAAATTATTATAGAATTCTGTTTCAGAGTGAAATAAAGCGGGTACAAACTTTTGCCGTCACGCTCACTTTTGCTCCTACAACCAAAAGAATAACTATCGAGCGCCTTCTTTGTATGGATTGTGGTAATTACCGTACGTGTCTAATAAATAAAAGTCACAACGTTTTAATGTTCGTCTTCTTGCATTTTATAATCCTATGTCTTATTCCAAGTATTAAAAAAAAAAAAAAAAAAAATCACTAATATTCTCTCTCTGTCTCTCTCTGCAATTACAGTTAAACTGTTGAATAAGTTATCTTTGGCATGAATTAAAGCTTAAATATTCTTTTTAAAAATTTTTTTGATTTCAGCCTTCCTTCAGCAGTTAAATCGGCCGTAGCGAGTCCTAACGTCCGTCCGTTCGACTTCTCCTTCCTCATTTGTTCAATAACATTTATTCAGTAATTGGATTCATCACAAACCCTTTTCTAAAGCTTTAGCGCTCACACTTACTCATTTCCTCCTCTGAACTGTGGCTCGTAATTACGGCTGCAGTGGGACGTTTATGAGAAGACTTTGTGCTTTTAGTCGGTTCGTTTGTTCCGCTATAATTACGCGCACCGAGCCGTACGGCGACGTGGGAGTTTGTTGTTATGACTCTGTTTACGCAGTCGGAAATGAGTCGCCGTTTCCACCGTGACCGATGCAGGCAGGTTCGGGTGGAAATGCAGGTGTTATAGGACAGATCGAAACTCGTGACGGAACGCGGTGACGCAGGGTATTAGGCAACAAACTGCGAATTACATGTGATTTATTAAAGAGTCAGCTCTTCAATTCAGAGTGAGATAAGATCTTTGGTCAGACTCGGATGTACAGAATAAGATCCATTTACCAAGTCATTTCCGTACGTCTGGGCCGTTGAAGGAGTTCCTGGGAGGCCGGCGTTTCAGACGGGAGTAAGGTACCAGTCCGATCACGGCTCCGGCGTACTGAGAAAACCTTCTACCTCGATGGTGTCCAAGCACAAGTGAAACACTCCGATAGGTGCATTAGTGTAGCAGGGGATTATACAGAGAAATAAAAGGTAAAAATAAAGTTTTTACTCCCAGAAATGTGTTCTGTTATCCTGCGCCAACACGAGGCCTGCTTTGACCGGGACGCTCTTGTATTTTGGACGGAGTTCGATTATCAGGATGCACAAAAATGCACCGGAATACCATCAAGGCACAATGTACAACAAAACAGAATCCTTACTCTTGCTTTGCTGGAAGCTACAGTATTCCCAGCAGTGTGAGGGAGGAAAAACTAATTCAGGTCAGATGTACGTGAGTAGGCCGGTGATTCGAGTGGAGAAAAGAGAGCCAGTGTAGTGATGCTCATTCACCTTGCAGAGAATGATTTTTTCTTTTCCTTGTTATAGCTTTGGTGTTTTTAAAAAAATTATTATTCTTACATCAAAGCACCAGTGGTAACCATTCTGTTTCCCACAGTGTTACAGTATGGAGTGTCGTGTCTGAGATCAGCGTTTATGCCAGCTCCGGTCTCAGGGATACGCTCCGGTTGGCACCAGTCATCGTCTCTGGCCTCTCAAATCAATAAAGTGTGACAGATTTAGCATAACTGTGCTTCAGAAAGAGCAGTTAGCTGCTCGCTTTCCTGAGGAGAGACATAAAGAAGAGATGAATGATGATGGAGGATAATGATGGACCTTATGAGGTCAGGGAGTACGGCGGCGGCGGCGGCGGCGGCGATGAGACTGACTGGTGGTGTGCGTAATGAGCAGGTGAATTCGAATGAGTCCTGGATCTTATCTGCATGACAGGTTGCGATGCCTACTGATGGAACGCTCTTTTTTTTTTCCATGAAAAGTGGTGCGTCCGCTGCCACCAGGACGCTCTGGGGAAACGCTCGGAGACGTTCGGGGCGCATGCATAATGCATCATAAGAAGGTCAGGCGAGACCGTTCTTGAGGACGCTCATCGTGCAGATGTAGGACGCCTTTAATTATATGCAGAGGTTTTTAAGTATTGAGTTGGCTTGCATAAATAAAACCTCCGCTAAAAGTTCAAGTACAGCTTTAGATTTTTTTCCCCCCCGCTCCAGTTAGCAAAGTATAAACACTTACATTTTACTTTGAAAAGTTATTTCACTGGGTCTGATTTCACTAGTCAACCAAGGAGCATGAGAAATCTATTACAACGCAGCTTTATTTATGGACTGTTATCTTGGATTGGGTTAAAGATTTTAAAACTTGAAGCCAACAGAATGAAAAAAGAAAGGAATTAGAAACATTGGTTATAATACAGTAATGTACGTAGAAATGCGGCGAGCAGAGCACATTGTTTTTTTTTTTTTTTATGTAATCTATAAAACAAAAGTAGAAAAATGGGAAAAAAACTCAACTAAAGTATAAATACAAGAAAGTGCACTTAGCCGTCTCTGAACATTTCTGCATATATAGACATGGCACGACATGCGGCATGCACACTTACTGTAGGCCTTGTTCTGTCTGTATGTAAATCCTATTTGTTTTGCAAATCTGATCTTTAGCGCCGAGTGTCCACACTGTTATTCAAAAGTGATCTGGCTCTGTTCAGACTCACTCACTCATTGTCTATACCACTTTATCCTATATCACCAATTAGCTTAATCTGCACGTCTTTGGACTGTGGGAATAAACCGGAGTACCTGGAGGAAGCCCACCAAGTACGGGGAGAACACGCAAACTTTCTGCAAAAAAAAAAAAAAACTTTCTGCAGCCTCCTAATCCACAGCAACTTAACTTTTCACCAAATTATAATTTTCCGTCTCAGTTTCTTCCACAAGCGGGGTTGAAATTCCCCATCAGATCGAGGGGGGGGCTAATTTGAAATCTTATTTTAGTGTGTACAGTCGTGGCCAAAAGTTTTGAGAATTACATAAATATTGGAAATTGGAAAAGTTGCTGCTTAAGTTTTTATAATAGCGATTTGCATCTACTCCAGAATGTTATGAAGAGCGATCAGATGAATTGCATAGTCCTTCTTTGCCATGAAAATGAACTTAATCCCGAAAAAAAACTTTCCACTGCATTTCATTGCCGTCATTAAAGGAGCTGCTGAGATCATTTCAGTAATCGTCTTGTTAACTCAGATGAGAATGTTGGCGAGCACGAGGCTGGAGATCATTATGTCAGGCTGATTGGGTTAGAGTGGCAGACTTGACATGTTAAAAGGAGGGTGATGCTTGAAATCATTGTTCTTTCATTGTTAGCCATGGTGACCTGCAAAGAAACGCGTGCAGCCATCATTGCGTTGCATAAAAATGGCTTCACAGGCAAGGATATTGTGGCTACTAAGATTGCACCTAAATCAACTATTTATAGGATCATCAAGAACTTCAAGGAAAGAGGTTCAATTCTTGTTAAGAAGGCTTCAGGGTGTCCAAGAAAGTCCAGCAAGCGCCAGGATCGTCTCCTAATTCAGCTGCAGGATCGGAGTGCCACCAGTGCAGAGCTCAGGAATGGCAGCAGGCAGGTGTGAGCGCATCTGCACACACAGTGAGGCCAAGACTTTTGGAAGATGGTCTGGTGTCAAGAAGAGCAGCAAAGAAGCCACTTCTCTCCAAAAAAAACATCAGGGACAGATTGATCTTCTGCAAAAAGTATGGTGAATGGACTGCTGAGCACTGGGGCAAAGTCATATTCTCGGATGAAGCCTCTTTCCGATTGTTTGGGGCATCTGGAAAAAGGCTTGTCCGGAGAAGAAAAGGTGACGCTACCATCAGTCCTGTGTCACGCCAACAGTAAAGCATCCTGAGACCATTCATGTGTGGGGTTGCTTCTCATCCAAGAGAGTGGGCTCACTCACAATTTTGCCCAAAAACACAGCCATGAATAAAGAATGGTACCAAAACACCCTCCAACAGCAACTTCTTCCAACAATCCAACAACAGTTTGGTGAAGAACAATGCATTTTCCAGCACGATGGAGCACCGTGCCGTGAGGCAAAAGTGAGACCTAAGTGGCTCGGGGACCAAAACGTTGAAATTTTGGGTCCATGGCCTGGAAACTCCCCAGATCTTAATCCCATTGGAACTTGTGGTCAATCCTCAAGAGGCGGGTGGACAAACAAAATCCCACTAATTCTGACAAACTCCAAGAAGTGATTATGAAAGAATGCGTTGCTATCAGTCAGGATTTGGCCCAGAAGTTGATTGAGAGCAGCCCAGTCGAATTGCAGAGGTCCTGAAAAAGAAGCGCCAACACTGCAAATACTGACTCTTTGCATAAATGTCATGTGATTGTCGATAAAAGCCTTTGAAACGTATGAAGTGCTTGTAATTATATTTCAGTACATCACAGAAACAACTGAAACAAAGATCTAAAAGCAGTTTAGCAGCAAACGTTGTCAAAATGAATATTTATGTCATCCTCAAAACTTTTGGCCACGACTGTAGAGCGTTCAGACCGATGCGCATCTTTACCCAATGAATCTGATTGCAATCTGGATATGCCAAAAATCTGAGTTGGGCTGGTAGTCTGAACAACGCATAATTAATCAATAAATCAATCACTCAATTAACTTGGTCCTATCCAGTTGGAGTAACACATAATTCATAAACCCACTATGATATCTTCATGATGCATTAAAATAATTATAATATTCTCTCCTTTCCCGTTCGCCTCTCACTCCTTTAAGCAATCAATCACACGCAGGTTGATTACTACCGCCTGCTTTTCATTCAGCTCGGGATCTTCCTGTGAATGCGCGCACATCATTTAGGAAACACGTTTTACAGAATCACACACTTATTTATGTGAGGATGAAATATCTGCAGTACACTGGCACACAGATATCTGCAATATCTGGCACTCGCCTGCGTCATTCACAAACATATCCTGCTTTACACACAGCAATGAAAGCAAATGAATCAAAGTTGCATAAAGGGAGACGATCGATTTTGTGGAACAGCAGCTCTGAAAGTAGTGCAGGTGCAAATCAGAGGATTTTCAGAGTTACTGATTGGTGGTTGGACACATCGAAATTTTGAACAACGTGTGTAGGAGATGTTTACGTAATATGTAAAAAAAAAAAAAAAAAGGAGTCTCATTAGGGTTGAGACAAGAGACAGACAGAGAGAGAGAGAGAGAGAAGCGGGTGAGAAAACGACAGTTTTACACTTTTGAACTCACTTGTTTAATGGACGTTTCTCAACTGTAAAGTAGATTTCATCCATTTATGGTTAAAAACACAACATTCCCATCATGGGTGATTTGCAGTGGTGTGAAAACAGGGAACTAATCAAAATCCACATCTCATCTTAACACGAGCAGGCTTGAAGCAACAGCTCTATGAAACACGGCGCACGGTCCCTGATTAATTGCAAGCATTAAAGGCTAGCGTTTCATTTCTGTTCACATCCAGGAATCTCATTTTTAATCTCATTTTTAGAGGCGCGAGTCCCGCTCTGTCTGCGCGTCTTCATGCGTTCATGCCAATACTGAGACGTCATCAGCGTTAACCTTTCGGCATCAATTACAGCCCCCATCCTTCCCCCCCCCCCCCCCCCCCCCCCCCCCCCTGGATAGCAGTTCCCTCTGAATAATTGCAGGTTAATCACCGCGTTCGGCTCTCTGAGACAGTGTCATGTGAAAGATCCGAGGCTCTAACTGGCCTCTATTCGAATTTCTGAACACAGCTTTACACGTGATGATTCTCTGTATGCCTGAACGAACACAATCACTCCAGTGTCTGGCAGATGTGCAAGTAAAGGTGTGTAATCAGGCAGCATGGAGATGCCCATGAGGCTGAATACAGCTCAGGTGATTGAGTAAACTGAAGTAACTAAACGGGGGAAATTATCCAGCACAATGCTTGCGGCGGTTACAGTATTAAATAGAATATTTTTTAATTCAATTATACAAATGTAATTTTTCTGTAAAATAGTTGGTGGTGTCGGTTTTCATCATAGTTGGCCAGATGCGACCTTAGCTACTACTTCATACAATACAATAACTAACATGTTAGCAAACATGCTAGGCTATTCACTTATGTACTGTACAGAATATAACAGTAGGCCTCATATTAGCTAACAAGTCAAGCGAGTTTGTGTATTTTTGTGTGTGTGTGTGTGTTTTTCTTCTTCTTTTTTTTTTTTTGCTGAGGTACCGCTGTATAGATATTTAGCATAATATTAATTAGGCTACTCTTTTACACAAGCCAATACTGTATTTAACCTGATATTATCTATGCTGTTAGCAGCCCGTAGATACTAATTCAACACAATATAACTTCCAGGCTAATAATAGCTAGTTTTTTAAGCTACTGTAGATTTAGCCTAATGTTAGTTAGCTTGCTAGTGATCTAAGCTACTGGAACAATATTATGTTCATCCTGCCCGCGTAGCTTGTAAGTCGCCCTGGATACATGTTTAGACAATATACTGTTCAGGCCGAGGCTAGCAGCTTTTGCCATTGCTTAGCAAAATTTATTTGTTGCCTAAGGTTAGCTGGCTGGTGAGTGACCTTGAACACAAATATAATATGCCGGTTAATTTCATCTAACTTGTTAAAGACTCTAGAGTGCCACTTTAAACAATAAAATACTCAGCCTAATGTTTGCTATCTTGCTAGAGGTACTGGTTACTAGTTTGCACGATATATATTAAGCCTAACGTTAACTACTGCAGTTTGCTAGTGACCCTGGCTAGTTCTTTATATTGAAAAATATATTGTGCTGAAAAAAAAAAAATGTCACTCTATATCAACATCACTCTATATCGAACAATCCAAATGTCATTACCAATAAATAACAAAAATACAATATACAGATTTTTGGGAAAATGTTGGTGTTGAGTGATTTAATACGCTTATCATTGAAGGCCAATCCTATTTTTGATTAAACATTTACGTCTGAATGTTCAACATTCAACCCAATTAAGCCTACCGTACATATAGATTCTAAGAAAGACACAGTTTCTCCCACACGTGCTCCAAGCCTGCACATGTTTAAGTGGCCAGCGTGGTAGAGAAACGTGCAGCGCATCGCCAGGCCTCGGTGTCAAGTCAGCAAAAAAACGCTTTACCATGCATCATTCATCCAGACCTTTAGGTCTACCTGCCGCAGATAAAATGAAGAATTATTATTGACAAGGAGTCAGAATGTAAGTTAAAACAAGTCTGTGGTAAAAAAAAAAACACAAAAAAAAAAACCAGAAAAACTGTGTTATACTTGGCTAAAAATTACACAGCTTATATTTGTTCTTAAATTGCGAAAGGAATTCGAATGCTACAGTACCTGTGGGTGGCATAGCATGTGGATTAGCACATCTAGGTAACTAACCCGTGAGGTTATTATGGTAAAAATCAATCGGCTGGTTACAGAATTATTATTAGGCATGTCCTAAGTTAACCAGTGTGGTTTGACATAAAGTCATTTTTTACCTTCATTTTTTTTTAAATAGTAAGTTAATGTTACTGCATCAGTTTTTGAATTTTTTTTTTTTTTTTTTTATAAAAAAAAAGTGTTCAGTGTTTAACAGTAGTTTCCAGAACATGTCATTTTAGAGACATCAGTTAATTATATATCGTATAAGGTTATCTCGGTAATTATATTATATACACTTTACTTTAACTGGGTTCCTTTCTGAAGCATGCCACCTAAAACCTCTGAGGAGAACAAGAATCTCAACAAAGGATATACAGGAGAATGTTCCGGAGTCTCGATGAGCACATCATCATCAGTCAGGTAAGCACCAGCCCATGAGCAAGCGCAAGTCCACCTCTCAACCTTCAGAAGGTTGGGACTGCAGGAGCTGAATAGTGTTTCGGTAAATCTCAAATGTTTTCATATATTTTTTGTTCCATTAGATGCTAATGTGCAACTTCAGGAGTTGTTGACTTTGGACAAACTTGTTGGACATCCACCATAAGAGAAGACCGATGTAGCCGGTGAGAAAGAACTTTTCCTGGCTTTGGCCCGTTCTTGTAGCCCTTTTTTTTTTTTACAGTAAGCAACTAATTTTCCTTTAAATTTTTTAAAAAATAATCTCCTTTTTGACTGATTCTTTTTACCGGAAGATTTTGTCCCAATGCTGTGGCCTTTGTGTAACTCCTGTATAAATCATACTTTGAGTTAAGCAGTGTCACACTTATATCAGGTTGTGTGACATTTCGTATCATTTAGTGTCTCGGTTTGCCAGATTTTGCTGCTGCCTGTTATATTGTGTGAATTGTAAATGTATTACACTGTATGCTGTTAATTAAGGATTTTTTTTTTTAATATGTTCAATGAAAGTATAATATTTCTCATTTGTGTTTTATGCATCTCATTTATATCTGGTTTTAATCTCATTACGGTCTTATATATGGCTCATTGCTTCTACAGTCCTTTTTCTCATGTACAGTACAGTACATCTCAGATTTCTCAAATGTTTCTCGTAATATAGTACTGTATGTCTCGGGTTGTGTCTCAGTTATGTCTCTTTGTTTCTCCCAAGTCAACTTTAGGAGAAATAGAAGCTATACAACATACTGGACTATGACAGTCTATTGTTTTCTTTTTTTTCTAATTTCATTAAAGATTTTATTGACCTCATTTACAGACGCACACCTACAGTAGTGCGAGCAACCCTGAATGAAGGTTTTACTTGTTAGCAGTATAGACTACATTGCCTTGCACATGTATTCATACCCCTTGAACTTTTCCACAGTTTGTCACGTTACGACCACAAACGTAAATGTTTTTTGGCTAGACTAAGACAAAGTGGCACATGATTGTAAAGTGCAAGGAAAATGATAAATTATTTTTTTTTTTTTTACCAGTCAAAACCTGAAAAGTTTGGCGTGCATTTATATTCAGCCTCCTTTACTCTGACACCCCTTACTAAAATCCAGAGGAACCAATTGCACTGAACAATTACACAATCTGAAATAATATAATAGCCCAATCTTAGTTAGCTTGTTGATTTTGGCAATACAGTACTATAACAATAACCGGTTTTAAATGGTAAGATCTTATGATAACTAATTTTTTGTAATCCTGGTTGCTGGATTAGAGAAAAAATAATAATAATTAGCACAATGCAAGCTGGCTTGCCGGCACCGTACGAGCCAGTGCTGGGACAGCAGGATCTTATAATCTCGTTTGGTTTTGGGTTGACGGAGGGGTTTTCGTCTCATGTTTCAAATCTCGAGGACGCAAGGACACTTCTGTCACATTTTTCCCCCCTCCTGCAGGATCTGTATAAGTCATGTGGAGATAAATTGAAGGTGCAGTTGAAGAAGCAATTCCCATTTTGCCTCATTATCTCCACAGCGTGAATATTCACTGTGTCTTATTGAATTGCGGTAAAGCAGATGTATATTTCTGCCCCTACATCCGAAGGCCCATACAGTGCACCCAAACTGAAGAATCTCATTAGAATCGCACACGAAGAGTTTTGCCAAGAATAAACCGCTGTTATAGTCCAACAGGGTTTCTTGTTTTAGGTGCTGCCTGGGAAAGATTCAAATAATGAAAATAATAAGGATAATTAGCTATTATTATAGGGCCATAATTTGAATGATTTGAATTCTTTTTTTTTTTTTAAACGGTTCTTGAAATTTCAAATGTTAAAAAAATATGTTGTTTTCGTAAGCTGGACTTTTTTTTCAATAGGGCAGTGTTTTTTTTATTTTTTATTGAAGTACTCTTCGTCATGTTCTTTTTTGTGTGTGTGTGTGTGTGTGTGTGTGTGTGTACCTCCCTGCACCGCGCTCGTTAAGCAACACTCCATGGCTGACTCACAAATATCTCTCAAACATCAGCCGACGAGCACAGCATACACTCGTACCCTTTTTTTCCCCCATGTATGGTCATGCTGGCAAGTGTTGCGATGCCAGTGTTAATCACGGTGATGACCATGATAACAAGTATTATGATCACGTTGGCGTAAACACGTTAGCCAAACCAATCACTGCATCGCTCTGGAGATTAGTCAGGCTCTTTAATTATGTTTCAATTATATGTCTCTTTTTACTGAAGATGGAAAAAATGCTAATGTATTGACTGTGTAACTGTGTGTGTGTGTGTTTTTTTTTTTTAAATAAACCTATTGTGGAAAATGAGTCCTTGAACCCATCCATTAATTAGCAGCGAAAGCCACGAGCCAAGAATAATCATTATAAAAAACATAATAGTAGTGTGTGTGTGTGTGTGTGTGTGTGTGTGTGCCCTGAGGTTAACGGCAGGAAGGAAGGAAATGATCTGCACAGTACATTTAAAGACACTAAAAGAGGCGTAAATGCGAAACACTTAAGAGTTAATTGCGCATTTAAAAGAAGACCTCTCTGGACTTGCGGATTTTTGTATGTACCGGGAAGTGCTTATGGAAGGGACATTTCTAAGGACATGGTTTAAAAGAGCTGTTTGTAATTTGTCGAAATTTCTGTTACGTCAACGTGACTCATAATTGCAATGAAAACATGTGAAAAGTGCTCAAACCGTCCCTCCAGCTGAGCCACACCCATGCAAAGAACACCGCTTTAAACAGAAACGCCTCTTTGTGTTGCCTTTGTGTTTCGTGGAGCTCGGCACGACTCTTGCGAACGGAGGCGGAGCAGATACATTTCGAGAATGAAATAAAGAAATGAGTCAGGCAGCAACTGAATAGAATCGTTGAATATTTGGATATAACAAGGCAATGCTGAGCGCTTTAAAAACGCGGCAGTTTAAGTTACTACGTCATAATATGTTTCTATGGTAACACATTACCCAGGAGCAATTATGATGTTTCTGCTGATGCAGTGGAGTTTTCTGTAAAGGAAAGAAGGATGAAACAAGAGAAGAGGAATTGTTTTTACGAGTGAGAGCGGGTGTTTGAGCGATGGGAATTTGGAAAGGATGAGTACACTGGAAATGGAGAAGGAGAGAGAGGAGGAACGTATTTGAACGGGTTACGTAAGGGCAGTGGGACTGGAAAAGAGGATTCGAGCTGAAAGGGAGACCAAAACCAGAAGGTGGCGGTAACGCAACATGGTGGATGCCAGCCATCGGTAACTTCCGAGAAGACGAGACGAGACAAGAATTATGGAAGGAGTCTCCGGTGTCAGCGGTAACACTCAGACGTATACTGTAGCTGTAACTTGAGGACGTTTTAGGACGGTTTTTACGGTTTTGCAGTTTTTTACTGTATGCAACATGACGGGATGAGACGAGAAACAAGAAGGTCAGCCATTTTTAGATGCGATGACGTAAGCGATAACAAAATCCTGTTTCGCCGACGATCTACAGTTTAACGTTTAATGTGGCTACAATGAAACATCAAACACAAATACTGTTCAAAGACTGCTGTCATATTATCGGTATCGAGTCGCGGTTAATCTTCACAGACTGCAACATTGCCCTCGTAAACGTTCAGACATTAATCTCCGCCGCGCCACGTACTCACCGAGCGCACGCTGTATGTGTGCACACTTTCACTGGACAGAGATCTCAGCCTGGGCCTGGATCGATCTGCTTATTGACGGAGCTCTTTGGCACGTGCACTACACCGGAGATGATTGGATAATTGACCTGGAGCAAAATGAACTGCCCCTGAGTACAAGTGCGGGACAAATCACCCCACGATCAATAGCAGCTTTTACTGACTCTCAGCACGAGAGAAACTATTCTATGTATCTCATATTGTCTTGAAGACGCACATTCTTATTCATCAATCCGCCTATGATCGGCCGGGGCCAAGCACTCCCCCCCCCCCCTCTTTCTACAGTAAGTGTGCCGCTTTGTGCCAAGTTCCTGCCTCGTGCTATAGAATGCTGAAGAGACTTTATAGTAACTCTTAGTGTTCAGCTCGATCTTAACCAAAATGAATGATCTTGTAACACATCACATTCTTTTTCTCCACATGATTTTTGTCCCTTGTTTTGACTTTGAACTGATACTTTAACGTTTTGTCCATTACAAAAAAAAAAAAAACCCTCAACATGTTCACGGATTTCTCTTTCTAAGCCTGTTTAGTTTAATCACCTCATAGCTTTGCACTTTTTCGCGAAAAAGCAAAGCCTGGATATTAACAATAGGGGAAAATCAACTTGGAAATCGAGATGTTTGTGTTTTTTGTGTCTCTTTATTTCTCAGCCTTCGTCCGGTCTAAGATTTTCGTTCCTTTGGAATTGGAGCTTCACTTGGATTGTCAATTTATGCAAATCTACTTTCTACAAATCTCAAAAAGGAAAGAAGAAAAAAAAAAAAAGAAAAAAAAAAGTCTTGCATCGTGTGCATGGTGTGATGTAATGTCTGACTAATTGAAATCATTTGCATGCGCAGCCTTCAGGCAGTGATGTGCAGTCCCTTCTCTGAGGACTGGGGAAGAACTTGGGGATAGTCCGTGTTCCAATACTTTTGCAAGCGCAGTGATGAAATTAGTTTTCAGACTCATCGCGAGCAGATAGCACTGGGGCGGGGGATAAATTTCCATCAGGTGGCTCGCCGCTTCACTGAACCGCCGTGCAGTACAGCCGAGCGGATGATGACACGGATCGGGGGAACGAGGGATAAGATTCATAGCCAAGCCTGAAATATATCGCCATGACGTATTCAGAACAATTTAATGCGTCACATTAAAGTCTAAATTAGAGATTTTGTAAAAATTCCAACTGGCTGCTAAATTCTGGAAATATTTTACTGTAACCTACTGTACTGTATATGTAGGCATTTTCTCCTGATTATATTGTATATGAGCTTAGTGGTTAGTACTGTCGCCTTGCACCTCCAGGGTCCAGGTTCAATTCCTGCCTCAGGGTCCGTCGGCACGGAGTTTGCATGTTCTCGCCGTGTCTGCTGGGTTTCCTCGCACAGTCCAAAGACTTTGAACAAGTTTCCAACCGGTACGGAGATGTTGCGTGATACACAAGATTAGCTAGAGTTAGAGTCTTATAGGAAGTTAGAGGATAACAGGATAACAGCACATGCAGAAGGGTTCGATTTCTCATATAAGACTGCAGAAAGGAATTGAAAGGAAGGACAACCTGTGAACTGATGGGCAACTGAAGGCCAGTCCGTCCGGTCCGATCTCACTGAGGAGCCGCTTAACGCTTGCTCTGATGGAAAGGCGTCTGAACACACAGAGCGCTGCAGCTTGCCGTATGTACATAATTCAATAAATAAGTTGTACGGAATATGGAAGTAGAAGCAAGAAGTAAAAGAAAGCTCTTCAAGAGTTGACAAGAGTTCTTGAAGTGATGGATTGAATGTGCTGGACCTCAATAAATCAACAAAGTGCGCACTCTATTATTTCACTTGTATTTACATATCATCATACTGTATATGCGGCATGACACGTGCCCCGTCTTAAACAATGGACACACACACACACACACACACACACACACACACACACACACACGCATCGGGAATCCACTTACATGCACTAAAAGCATGCCCAAGGTTTTTATTTTTTATTAATGCTTTAGAGTGCACTCCAAATAGGTCGTGTTCAGACAGGGAAGATTAAAGCCACCATGCGTCCCACGCTCGATTCGGCAGGCATGATGCATACGGGTCGGGAAGAGTGTACATGTGGGTAAGCGTGAGTGCATAATAAATATCCTCGCTGCATTCTAACAGTCAGAGTCAAAGTGGGAAAAGTATAGAGGACGGACAAGTTTCCACTTTCTGAATTGGATTTTTCTCTCATCAACTTTATTAAAAGTGTTTATCAAGAACAAGAAAAAAAAAACAAAAAAAAAAAACAATGAGAGATACTGTATATGCATTATCTAAAAACATACTCAGTACAAAACCTGGTTGCCTCTGTCTGGAGGTTTCGACGGTCGATGTGTAAATTGACGTGAAATGGCAACAATCAGAAATCAATTATGAATGACAATCGTATGATTATTACATTATTAAATGACAGACAGCTGGGGGAGGCGAAGGGGGGCGGGGGCAGGGGGGGGGGTGGTTGATACTTCAGGTAGGACTGAAGTATAAATTGACTACAGTAGTGGAGGCACGGCGGCTTAGCACTGTCGCCTTTGCTCCTCCAGGGTATGGGTTCAATTCCTGCCTCTGGGTCTCTGTGCATGGAGTTTGCATGTTCCCCCTGGGTATGGTGGGTTTCCTCTGCGTACTCTGGTGTCCTCCTACAGTCTGAAGACATGCAGATTAGGCTAGTTGCCATTCCCAAATTGCCCGTAGTGTGTGTGTGTGTGTATGAATGTTGACCAGAGGTCCCATCACTGTCGTAAAAATGGGAATAAATCCAATAATCACCATTGGCGTCCATGGCCCCTAGTTGGACTACAGGGGTTCCTGGATGGATAGATGGATGGATGGATGGATGGACGGAAGTTGACTAGTACATCGATTTCTTTGTACCTCCAGTACCTTTAATACATTCCATCTGAACATCATCATTCCAAATGAACGAAACTGACAGCTTTTGGACAAGGTAATATTTCAGTATTATTATAAAACATGGAACAAATTGTTGAGTTAAGAATCAGAATTTGTATTTTGTATTGTTTGGGAGCCTTCTGTTTATACCCCCGTTGATTACTGACAGTTATACCCCTACCTCAGACACGCATGAACATATGATGGATGACCATCTGCATCATGCAAATGATGTGGTCGGCACTGTGGCCTCACACCTCCAGGGTTGAGGGTTCGAGTCTGACCTTTGAGTCTGTTTGCATGCTCCCCTTGTGCGCTTAGTAGGTTTCCTTGGGAGAAAACGAACGTTCCTGAAGGAACCATACTAATACGTCCATAGCCTGTGCGAGACGTCCTGTATCAAAATGCTGAACTACTTTAATATTTGAATTAGGAGCGAGATCAAACGTACGCCGCTCCGCACCGACGCTTGCCTGATGTGTGATTCAGATATCGTCGCGTTAGGATGAAATCACGCGCCTGCTACATGGCTTCGAGACAACTCTTTAAACACACTGCACTGTCAGAACACAGGAACGTACACAAATTCCGGAGGACAGGAACGAAACTCCCGGGCGGGTCGCCCCGGGTGAGATTCCGCTCCCTTCTTTCTTTCTCTTATGAATGATTCACTTTGCTTTCTGCCGGTCTGATACACTCACAGGGGAGCGCCAGGAAGGAAAGACACGACTCACGATCCTTCTCTGAGTTACGGCATCGTACAATAACTGGGTGACTTCTAAACGGCATAGTTGTATACGGTACAGAAAAGGAAGAGTTGGCAGATTTTTTTGTTGCACATTTACAAAATACTCGGGGATTTAAAACGCTGTTGCTGATTATTTCTTAATATCGAACAAGATCTTGTCGGCCGAAATGTGTTGTCTAGATTAGCTCCCAATCTGGCAACCCGCTATTGTTTATTCCGCTAACGGGGCAGTGTCGTACCTGCCCATTTCGGCCTCTATTTATATTCATCATTAGCATTTCGATGTAACTGGAACCTGCCGCTAGAGACAAGACATCGTCGATCATCTCGTCCTAATAAAAAACGAACTAAAAATCTTTCCATGTTCTCAAATGAATCACATCGTAATGAGATGGGATAAATATCCAGGACGAAATCTGGATGATGAGCAAGCAGCTAATCTGCAAATGATACACAGAGGCAGGCGGGCGCGCGCGGGTCGCGTTAGCAGATCGCACTAATGGACTTGTTTATGAGATAACCGGGCCAGATAAATGAAAGCAGTGTGCGGGGAGATTTTGCTCCCGATTAAATACGACTAGACGTATAGCGTTCATTCAGTCAGGACTGCTTCGGGGGTGAAGATCTTCATGATGACTTCGCAGGCCTGCGCGTTCGTCCGCCGACATGACGGGAGATTAAATACCGTGATGTATGTTTGCGTTTTATGAGGGTGTTTTGCATTTGCAGGGTTTCTTCCATGTCTCCGTGCGTAATAAATTACACTGGATGTGTTTCACGGTCACATACAGTACATCAGGAGTCGCGTGTGTCCCGCTCCTGATTCGGGTGATTAGAAAGTAGCTGTTCCATACCGCTCGTGCTTTCTCAATTCCCTGCTCGCAAAGCCGTTATTAATTGTAATGCTCTGAAAGAAAAGCGCTGCTAAGATGATAACAAAGTAAAGACATGACCAATAAATGAAAACACCAAACAGAATAAAGGGAACAGATATGAAGAAATAAAAAAGAATCAATGAGTTAATAAAAATGATTGTGGCGTAGCGGTTAGCACTTTTGCCTTGCGCCTCCAGGGTCTGGGTTCGATTCCCACCTCGGATCTGCGCTTGCTCGGTTCCCTCTGATTTCCTCCCAAAGTACAAGCTAAGTGGTGTTCCCAAATTGTCCATAGTGTGTGAATGTTGACTTGAGATCCTAGCACTGTTGTACGGATCAAATAAATACAGCGGTAATCACCATTGGCCTCCACGACCACTACGAAAGTTACTGGATGGTTGGATGAATGAAATAAAATTCCATGAATTCATTTACTTATCGTCATATCCGGGAAATGCTTAATCCTGGTCACTTTCATGGCGCATCCGGAACCGATCCCGGGGACACTGGGTGCGGATATAATCTTAACAACAAAGTGTTTCTTATTTTTAAGGAGGTTAGGTTGAACCATTTTGAATACTAAGATTTTTTTCACGACGTATTTGTGCAATAGATGCTTAAAGAGCACCCTAATATGATCTAATATATTAAGGACACTCCAGCGTTCTTGACTTGATTTATCAGTCTAAAATGAGGAAGCCTTTGTGCATAGTGCCATCCAGGGGGTATACCTGTGTTATGGCCAGTACTTTGAATCAGAGGAAAGCCAAGCAGAGTTTACGGATTTTATGAATTTGTTCAGTCATTGAAGGCTGTTGTGAAAAAAAGCAGCGAAGGAAAAAAAAAAAGAGTCGCCCTCACCTTAAGTATTCGACTCCAGACCGAATCAAACTCGTATTCCAAGGTTCCGCTGTGCCACCAAACATGTGATCAATTTGAACTATGGGAATTTCATATAATTAGTGGTCAGTACTGTAGATCTCAAAATGGGTTTGCATTTTATCCAAGGAGCAACCTCTGGTAAAAAAAAAAAAAAAAAAAAAAACCGAATCCAACACGAAAGTTCACAGAAGGTGCAGGTCCTCAAATGACCACTTGGGGCTCTAAAAGTGACTCAATCTCCATAGAGCCCAATGTTAAAACGCCATTACAACAGAAATAAATATGTGCCACCTGAAACAAAAACGGATTTGGTCGCCATAGCTGGATTTGGCATTTGTATGCAATTTTTATCAGTTAAAAGGATATTAAGCTCTTACATTCTGCATAATAAGGGGTGTGGTCAAAACACAAGCTTTGCATCTGCTTTGCATCATTCTAGCTAACCTAAAGCTTCTCAGCCGTGTAGCTCTTGCTGAGCTTTCTCATTAACGTCACGGATGGCTCGTCCAAGCTCTTTTTTAATACGCTCTACGATTTTATCAGATTCTTTAATTAAGGGAGATTAGATATTTCTATTGCCAGTTAGCTTACTTTAACAGTGAGATAAACTCTGTTTTTCCTTTTCTAAGTGAGATTTCTAAGTGACCCAAAAACGCCGTTAGCAAACTTTATGTACTTTTATCAGATTATATTCGATCTGATTAAAAAAAATAATAAAAAAATAAAAAAAACCATAACCCAGTACTCCGTGCGGCGGTGAACATATTTGTATGCTAGTCATTAACGCTTCTGCAAACACGTCACAGCGTGGCGGTGGATTAGATCCAGATTGCTGTTTGCACAACAGTAATGTTACTGATTACACAAATTTTAAGCTGATATGTGGGTTTGTGTACGCTCGCAATCAGGGTTCGTGTCACACAAACACAAACGCAGGTGAGAGCATTACTCACTGATTGTCCCCTTACTCACTGAGCGGCATTAGCAGGAGCGGCAGCACTCAGGGGGCCTGCGCAAGCCATGTTTAAATATTTGATTTCTCAAGTCATTAGAGATGTTGGGGATTTGGCATAAGTTATTTTTTACAAAAGCTTTTTTTTTCTTTCTTTGTGATAACATATGGAAGTAAATCAACGAATTCCAAGACTGGAACTAAATCTTCTAGCATCCACTTTTTTCCCCCGCGAGTTCTCCAACATAGTTAAAATAAACCACTGTCCCTATGCTTCACTTACTACACTTCCATTCATGCCATTAAGGGTTAAGGGTCTTGCTCAAGGACCCAACAATGGCAACTTGGTGTTGCTGGAGCTTGAACCTGGGACCTTCTGACCCATACTAAAACACCTTAACCACTGAGCTACTCCTGCCCCCTTTATTATTACTAGAAAATTATTATTACTACAAAGCTACATACCTATTACTATTATAATCGGTATTACTATGTGATACTTAACAAAATGTATTACGTATTACCAGCTGATTTCTGAGCCATTCTGCCATTCCACATTCAAGGGGCAGGCATATACAGTATAGCGAAAATCTCCTTAGGTGTCCATCTTCTATCCCAAATTCAATCGTTTGTCAGTATACCGGAGCCATGATTCGCTGCCGGCTTCTGAAACGCTGGCCTCCCAGGAACTCCTTTAATGGCCCAAACATGTGGAAATGGCTTGGAGTGAGGTCAGGACTGTACGGGGGATGTGGTGTTAACTCCCAGCTGACTTCCTGTAACATACAAGTGGTGCTGGTGAATGGTTGTGTGTACAGTTCCCACAGGCAGATGCATCTCTTCTGCAAGTTGCCGACAAATTATCCATTTTCAAGGATCAAACGTTCAATCGCACTTGCCGGATGTTCACAGGAACGACTGCAGCCACCTCGGGCCGGGATCGTCGTTCATGGATATACGAGCTCCTTTAAAAACGCTCACACCATTCAATTTTACTGCGGCTAAGAGTCTTATCACCGTTCTGTGCTTCTGTAAATGTCAAACGCCTGTTTTACCCCTTCATTCAGCAGAAATTCTATCACAAATCCCAGTTTGACTCCAACGGCCCTCGTAGTATCAGGATCCCATAAGGTCCCGGCGGACAGAGAGGGCACCTGTCTATTCATAGCTTTAATCCAGCTATGACTTTTTGCGTCTTGAAATCCTATAAAAGCTTACAGTGGTGTATATCTTCTTATCAGTGGTGTCTAATCTTCTATAAAAAGGGCCTGTGTGTTTTTCATTCCAATGGTTTTGGGTTTCATTCTAACCAAGCAGCAGAAGTCACACCTGAAGTGCAAGAACGACTAATTAAACAGGTGGGATCAGGTGTGGTTTGGTTGGAATGAAAACCTGCGCGCACACACACACACACACACACACACACACACACACACACACACACACTTGGCCACCCATACCTCACATCAGGGTTAGTTGCTGTATTTGCCACACGACCCACCACACAAGCTTTTTGGCATTTACGTTGTGATTTACGTTTTAAGACAATAAAGAGAAATGTGCAATGCAAATCAATTTAAAATGCAGCATCACTACCCTCATGGCATGTCCATGGCATATATGCTGTCTCTCTCGCTCTCTCTCTCTCTCTCTCTCTCTATAGTGCATGTTTATCAAAATCCAGACACTATACAAATCTGACTTTAGGCATAAAAATGGATTTTAATATCAGCTTCGAGTTCAGCTTAATAACTGGTGTTACGTACTTCTCTTCCTGGTAACACCAATGACGATGACGTCTATGACAATTTAGGGAAAAAATCGTAACTATTGACAAACTGACTTCTATGTGTAAAACCACATGGTTTTTAGTTACAGTACGTCAAAATCAATGAATTATTATATGTAGTTTGTTTTTATATCTAATTCTGCCAGTTATATTTATAAAAATGAGTGACACTAATGTCAAACTTCACATACTGTAAAATTGCAAAATAAATGATGACATCTCTAAGCAAATGAAAAGTCATCTGACACAAGCTTTTACGTTTGTCCAGTGCACTTCATCTAGTGGCCTCTGACACGGGAACAACTACAATTGTCAAACGTATTTCAAAAAAATCAAACTAATTTTCTGATCAATGTACGGACAAAACCTTTCTTTTATTTATATTGAGTATTAATTATAATCAATTATTGTTTAATGATTTTGGTGTTTCTCTTATTTTATAAGATATTGATGAAATTCTTTGTTTTAGAAAAAAAAAAAGTATATGCAAACACTTCCATGTATGATCATAGTGACATTTCTTTGAATTGGTCGTTTGTTTGTTTGTTTGTTTGTTTGTTTGAATCAATTAAAATATTGAACATCAAAGTAAGAAAATGTGTTTCATGATTGAAAGTACTGTACATACTAGTGTATATTTTCTAAACATATACAATGAATGTGTCTGTTATGTTCATTTAAATGATTTTGACACCAGGAAAGCACTTTACACCATGTTTGTAGAATGTCACACACACACACACACACACACACACACAAACATTAAATGTTGTTATATGCGCTGCTCTGATGAGATAATTAATCTGCGTAGAAAACACACACACACACACACACACGTGCGGTCCCTTTAAACGGTCCCTGATTTAATTGGCCATCTTTGACGTCATTAAACTTCTTTAAACAGCTCGAGTAAAAGCGGAGGATTGACACGCGGACGAGCGCGCGCGCGCGGAATAGCGGGGAACCAGCGCACGTGCCTTCTTCATACACCAACGGAGGAAAGCGTCTTTAACTGTGAGTTATGTGTCACCATTTTACTTAGTAAATAAATACAGTAAAAGCGCGGTGATGTGTGTGTGTGTGTGTGTGTGTGTGTGTGTGTGCACGCGCGTATCCGTGTCACCGAAATTCATTCCTTTCAGTAGGCGAAGGAACAGTTTTGCGCGTGACAGCATTGACAAAAGCATGCAGATGTTTATTAAAGCTGATGTTTTTTTGTTGTTGTTGTTGTTGTTTTTTTTTGCATTGCTGCATCATGCACAAACAAGTGCAATATACTATGCGCGTCAGAATAAGATTTTTAGATGCTCAGTGTCTTATTTTTTTCTCTCTCCCATGATTGTTAACATGTAGTGGAGTTTATGCACTTTTCACGTTGTTTCATCTGCTTATTGATTTTTATGTGTGATTCAAATTTATAATGCATACGTCTTCAAAGGCAGTGCATGTGTTTGTTGTTGTTTAATGTAACATTGGAAACAATTCATTTCATTTCCCACATGCCATAATAATTTTTTCATATGTTTTTTTTTATTTTTATTCTCCGTATCATTCATGTGATGATTCACCTGCAGTTCACTTGGTATGCAGTAGACACATTAGATAGATAGATAGATAGATAGATAGAGAGAGAGATAGATAGATAGATAGATAGAATACGTCCTTAATCCTAAATGGAAATTGTAATGTTGCAGCAGCCCAGTTACAGATGACACAAAAACATACAAGCAACAAGATGAAACGAGAGGAATATTAAGCTTAAGTTAAAATGCAAACGTCACAATATGTAATGGGTTAAAAAACTGAACTGAACTGGAAAAAAAAAAAAAAAAACATACTGTTTCTATGTCCTGTACATGAACATGATGATTGTATATACAGGTGGGAACTTAAGAAACCATGCATAAGGTACACCAGCAAGTTGAAATATGAATAAAAGAAAGAATTAAAGGACACAATCATGTCATTGCATGAAAGCGGAATATACAGTATATGAGTCACATGTCAGAGAAGGCGATCCCTCTCCTGACAAAGTGCACGCAGAGTTATTGTAAGTCTAAGAGTTAGACTGCTGCTGTTTTGATTTTCTTTTTTGATGTTCTTTCTTTCATTTATAATTTTTTTTTGTTGTTGTTGTTGTTGGTTGTTTTCTTTTTCCAGAATTGAATGAATTTATCGGTCTGTTTTTCTGAATCGTAAATAACTCAAATACATGCCAGAGTGCACTCTGGGCTACAGAAAGCTTTTTATTTTGCCGATGGAGTGCGCAGATGTACAGTATACAGTACAGGGATCCCTGTGATCTCAAAGTGGCACTGAGAATACTGTGAATGTGCCTCATATATTTTAACAGCAAGGTCTATCAAGTGATTATTATTGTTATATAGAGATAAGTCATAAGATGCGCTACAGCTGCTACTTCATAGTTCTTAATTATATGAATGAGAAGATTTAAGACTCGAACACCCGGGGAAACTAAATAAGTTTTTCCATTTGAATAAAAAGTAGTGCTATATCTCTGACCTGTTGCTATTTCCAACACATCGTCAAAGAGAATGAGAAGTTGTTTGGATTCAGAAAAGTGTGGAAAGGAATTACATTTCTGGTATTAAAGATTAAACTACAATAAAACATTTGTGCTTCGGGCTCTACAGGCCTCATAATCCGGCACTTTGAACTGAAATGAACTCGAGTCAACAGAAACGCTTCTTTCAGCACTTTTTTCTTCTTCTTCTTTAGTGCAGATGCTTAAAGCTTTGACCCAGATTTTAGCATCCAGCCCCAGCTGTGGTCGAGACACAAATATGCTGTGTTCATGCTTTAATTCGTTGTGAACCGAGAGAGAGAGAGAGAGAGAGACAAAGAGACACATGGAATTAAATCTCTGTTCTCAGATCGGTGTGGAAGTTTCGGATGTAAACAAGAAACCGGTGTTATAGTTGCGACTTCTTGTCATCTGTGAGCTTCACAAGCGCGGCAGGAAAGCTAATTAGATGTTTCTTTGTGCGCATCAGGTGTATGAGATGTATAGGGATAATTTGCATGCAGTTATAGCTCATATTATGGAAAAATAATTGAATGGTTAAAAAAAAAGGCTTCATTATGTGCAGTCCAGGAGGAAGATCTGCGGTATCTAATGAGCGTTCTAATAAAATAGCAACAGACTCATTTGCATAGGATTCATTACAATGTCACGGCGTACAAGAGCAGCCTATGAGCGTGAGAAGTCTCTAGTGGAATTACAATCACATTACTGCGTACATTTTCAGATGACTAAAACGACTTCTTGTTCTTTTCATCATTGTTCGGGAGACTGCGCTACAGCTTTATTAGCCATTAGTTTTAGGTCGCACCTGCTGCCGTGAGCAATTACAGCGGTACCTCGGCATATGAATTTAGTCTGTTCTGGAGGCGTTAGCTCTTAAGACATTTCATGTAGCGAAACTCATTTCCCATAAGAAATAATGTAAATGCAGATAATCGGTTCCAGTCGTCCAAAAATTTGACAAATATTAATTAATTAGTTTCTAACACTATAATCCTTTTTTTTTTTTTGTATATAAAAACAGTCAAGACATTTAGGAACAACATCTAAATGAAGTGAAATATGAAATGAATAGACATTAACATTAATTTATGATTCCTCTTGGCATCGGCTCCTTCAAAAACAATAAGGACTGAAAGCGGCTCCGTTTTCTTCTTGCTAGTACTCTTGGGACCCATGGTGCTATGTGTTCACTAGATCTTGAACAAAATGCACGAAAACCTGCTTTGCTTGGCTTTCCACTGACGCAAACATGTTTTGAACGGCTTCTGGACATACATGGAACAGACGGTGTTCTGTTTCGTCTCGGTGCGTTTGCCCGTACGCCGAAAATGCTTCGCACACCGAGGAAAATTTCTTGCCAGATTTTTAGTTCTTAATGCGTATACAGGTACAGCTACAGTAAATTGCATTCAAAACGTCTCTAGCGAATATCAGAACAAATGCTGACCAGCTCCCATACGCCTGAGAGCTGAAAAACCTGAAGAAAAAAATACAAATGACTGTAATTTATAATAAATGAAACATTTAGGTTTGGTGTCAAATAGCCCGCAAACGTTTTAAAGCAGTCAAAGAAAATGGAGGTTAAGCGTTAAACCGACTCCTAGCATAACATTAGCCTGGACAGTTTTAGCAAAGCTCTGCGTGACTGTTGGGGTAAAGTCAGGAAAAAAAAATTATTTTATTTTTGACATTTAATATCAGTCTTAACAAAAAGCTGTTGTGTTTATTCTTTCTCATTAAGATAACAAGCTGAAAAAAAGAAAAGAAAAGATTGTGAGGGAATGCTAAGCATCTCCCACTCAAACTAGCATGAACTAGCTTGCTAACTCTAGCTATCTACAGCTGTATAAGGTCTTATTTCTGGTCACTTTGGATGTACAGTATGGATTTTTATTTCCTGCTCAGTGTGTGTGTGTGTGTGTGTGTGTGTGTGTGTGTGTGTGTGTGCGCGCGTGTGTGTGCATTAGTTTTACCTGTACGCTTTCAAAAAAGGATTTTGTTAACCGAGACATGGATATTCCACATCGTTAAATGTATCTATAAATGAATTAAGAGCATGATGTGATTTATTATTGCTTAATTAATACCAGCATGTAACTGTCGAAGAACCGTTCTGGCTCTGGACGCCCCCGTTATTTGGAAAATAATCATCCTCAGCATGATAACAGTGACTGGCCTCGTGCTGTGAGAGCGTCTTAAGCGTCTTTGTGACCGGGCACCCCATCAGCGCACAGACTGCATGATCAATAGCAATATCTAAGCTCTCCCTGCAGATACTGATGAAACAAGAGCCATAAGTCAAACCCTGTCCCTGTTAGCGTTCCGATAACGAGCTCCGAGTGCCACACACTGTTAGAGTTGCCAGTCCTGGGTACGTGTCTCATGATTATTTTTTTTTCCTTGCACCGTACAGAAATAGACGGATACAGTATGTACCGTGCCAGGAACCTCAAAGACAAACAGGCTAAGGCCTGGATGCTGCACGATGTGGAAGAAGCTGATTGCGGTCGTAAACATGAGCATGTGAACACAACACAATCAAAACGTTCATACACAGCAGTGACACATTTCTCAATACCAGGAGTGTACGAAATCAGTATACTAAATACATTATTGTACCTGATTGTAAGATTGCACATAATGATGTGGTCAATACTGTAACATTTCTATTTAGGTTCTAAACAATGATCTACCAAATAAGAAATAAGCAGTTTACTATGGCAAACCATAATACATACCATAATAGTATTACTGTTGTACATTAGATGCCATCAGGTTACCATGGTAGCGACTAGAACTTTATAGAGTACCAGGGTAGGTCCTATGGCACTACAGTGGACACTGTGGTCGTACTATGGTGTGTACAGTACCATGATCTTTTTCTGAATTCCATGGTACTTACTGGGTACCACAAACAAAATACAGCAGGTATCTAATATTGTAGGTTTGTACCTCCTGTACCATATTACATATGTTAATACATACTGTACTACGAGTATGGTGTAGTACAGGCAGTACCAGTACCATATTATTGTATGTAATATAAAGAGTTTCAACATACAGTATGGTATTTAATTAATGTTACAGGTACAGTACCATACTATATTAATATTACCATTATCCAACATAATGTATCCCAGTAGGTGTTGCATAGTACCGTACTACTGAACATGGTAGAACCATATACCAGATTGTTGTACATGTACCAAAGTATGCACCGTGGTAAAATCATATCCCATAGCGTGGTACGTCTACTGTATCAGCAAATGAGTTCCATGGTACTGTCAAAAATGGTTCATTATACAGTACCATATGAAAGGAACCATTTGGCTACAAAATTTCCTATGGGTTATTGTAGAAACCCTCCAGCCAGCCATCCATCCATCCATCCATCCAGGAAGCTCTTTAGTCCAACTTTGGTAGGACCTCCGGTCAACATTCACATGCTATGGGCAATTTGGGAACACCAATTAGCCTAATTTGCATGTCGTTGGACTGTGAGAGGAAACCCACCAAGCACGGGGAGAGCATGCAAACTCACAGAGCTCACAGAGCCCGAGGTGGGAATGGACCCCAGACACTGGTGGCGCAGGGTGACAATGCTAACCACTAAGCCATAACCGCCATATAATCCTTGCTGTGAGGCTCAATTATTCACCCCCTTAGTGAAGGCATTTAAATATATTTTCATTCCAATTTAAAAGAATTGGCACCATTGGGAAAGATGTCTGTGGTTAATGTTGTTTAATTTCTTTAAGATCTGGAAATCTGACCTTTAAAAATATTTATTGCAAAATAATTATTGGGATTTATTGAGGGCTGAATTACAGACTCATATCCTGCCTGGAGATGGTTACTGTAGTTTCGAAAGTATCTCGGGTATCTTCGGTATTGACAATTGTACTTGGTCTTGAGCTTTGGTCTGACTATATATGGTGTAAATAATAATAAAAATAATAATAATAATAAAAGAAGAGTTGGTGTTTTTTTTTTTTTTTTTTTGTATCATGTGCAAGAAGCAATTTTCTCATTTTAAAAGCATAGCCTAATAATGTGATAAAAGCACAAATGACGCCTTCTAGACGATCTATAAATCTTTGCCCTGACAATTCTAGGTCTTAGTCCTGTCCTAGACCTGGCCTTGTCCCCTTTAAGACGTGACCTTGACTTGATCTCCGCTAGTCTTGCACTTGTCCTAGATAGAGGCGGTTTTTATGAAATTTTGTAAGGACTTTGCACCTGGGTTAACCAAGGGTGCCAATAATTCATCAGACTGTATGGATGGACAGGTGATGAGCTTTACATAACATTGTGTTTCATTCTTGCTAAAAAAAAAAACCTCAGAGGGATACATTATCACAAGAGTAGTTGTATCTGATTGAATTAATATCTAAATTTCGTTCGTGTTCTGTGTCTGATTTAACACAGTTAATGTAATATGCACTTATTCGTGCTTATCTTTGTTTTTCCGTCTGCTTTGCTTTGAGTTCGTCTCCTGAGATGTAATTAAGTAAATAAATGAATAGAAATGGTACTGATAGTCATTTTTAGTACATCTGCAAGGCATTTCATTATCAGCAGACGGTCCAGTTGTTTTCCATTTTATACTCCGCTGGATTTCCTTTAGGCTCCGAGGCCGAATCTAGATTTGCTAAAACTTGTTGATTTTCTTGTTGATCTGTCTGAATGGGGTCTCACTTTAAAAGAGCACATCGTCGTCACAACTTCTCATTTCCTTTTTTACAGAAGCACGCGTCATGTTTTCATCTGAAAAGAAGTTGTATGGCTCTGGAAAGCAAGACGCGATCGAGCTTCTGCTTACCACCAGGAATGGACTGTCAGCACACGGGCATGTCCGGAATTATTGGCACCCTTGACGAGAATATATTTTCTTCCTCTTTTCTTGTGATGTATTGGGGAGGATAAAAAACCTGTCCACGCAGTCATGTTCTCACCCTTTATCGCTCAAGAGACTCGTCTGTGCGGTTTAATGCCGTGATTGCGTTCCAGTCCAGCACGAGTGCAAGAAACTGAACTGCAGTAAATGCGAGAATCGAGGGTTTAATTCTATTTTTGAAGCGACACTCTGCTCAGTGTCAGAGCAGGGTAGGGTGAAGTTCGTACGTTATGTCGCAGACATCACAACTTCTCCTAAAACACGCGCTGTCTGAAACACGCGCTGTTTGGATGGCAAAGTATTTCCAAACTTCTTCTGCTTTTTTATTTATTTTTTTTTTTTTTTACTTATTACTAAGGAGACCTTATGGTGATTGGTTACACAACACGCAGTGACTAATGTGGAGTTAACAAACTTGGATAATCTTTTAACATCCCATCCAGCCAGTCCTAATAATAATTCATGCATGTATAAGAAAGGAGCAGCGTTTTAGCATTGAATAGACTTTTTCTTTTTTTGTCTAATGTCAAACCTTTACCTCCAGGCTAATTAATCGTAATGAATAACGCTGCTAAGTGAAATTTGCGATTAATGATAAACAACTTCATTTGCACATTGATTGAGATTAGTCGAGTAATTAGTGTGTTCTTTTGTGCTCTGTCACGCAGCCCCTGTTCCCTCACAGGGCTTATTGGAAGAGCAGAAAGACAGAAAGGGATTTTTTCTTTTTTTTCCCCCTCCCTAAAGAGCCACATTTAATTAGGTCCATCAAAAACCATTCAGATGTGCACTGAGTATTCTTTATACCGAGACACAGAGACAGACAGAGAGAGAGAGAGAGAGCGAGACAGAGAAAAGAGCGACATCATCATCACCATCATCATCATCATCATGTCTTATTGTGCTGTCTGATGCACCGGGTTTAATTTTTTTCCTCCTTCCTGAGAATTAACTGGCGGTTCCCATGGTTCGTTCTGACCCGAGTCTCCTCTTGAGCAATCAGGCCGGTTGTATTTCTCAGAAGTCTTTAGCTGTGCATTGAAACGAGCATTGATTTTTAACACAATCACTCGTCACTGAGGAACAATAGACACGAGGGGTCATGAGCGATCAGAGAAATCGTCCTTTATGCTCCTGAAGTTTCAAACAGACGAAATGCGCCACTTGATCCCTTTCACGCGGAGGTAATAACTAGTTAGTGAGGCAGCGCGTAATAGTGCTGGTTTATACGGTACTGTATGTACGTTGTTGCGTCTGCCATCTCATCATAACGGTTATTTCCTGTTTCGGCAGAGCTCGAGCTGTGGATCAGACGGTACAGTAGGTACAGTATGCGTTAGATTTTTTGGCCGCTGTGATTTTTTTTAGTTCGATCTGAGCACTAAAGTTTTTATGTCTGATGTGTCTCAAGCTGCTGCTAGGGGCGATCATAAAATTGTTATGGTTGCTTAAAAAAAAAAAAAATAATGTAATGAAATCGAACGTTGGTCATGAGCTCAGTCCTTCACTACGTGTCCTCCACCTACTGTAAAGTGACAAACTTCTCCAAACTGGTGGAGACCACCTTTAAAGAATCTTTTGGCTCTTGAGGAGAAGTTCCACCTTGTCGTCGTTGACTTAGGAAGGGATAACCGGGTGCGACTGGGAGGGGGAGGGGTGGGAGGGCTGGTGACACGAGACAGAATTTCGTACCCCAAGTCGCCTGCAAGTTTCACGGTTTCGTGAGCTTCGACGTTTTCATTTCATGCGTCATTTTGGTTTTGAGCCTCTAGCTGAAATATAACGCAGGTTTTTTTAACTAGATTCATGAGACATGCTGTAATAGGACAAATATTTTCACTTTTTTTTAATATGATATTACGAATTTTATGACCGCCCCTCGTTTGGTTCTTACAAACATAAATAAAAAAAAATTTAAAAATGCTGAATGTGTCTGGTAAGCACTGCAATGCTGTGTCACTTGTGTTGACATTTTTCGTTCTCCTACAAAGTGAGAATCTTTTTTTCCTGCTGATGTGCTGCTGCACACTCCAGTCCAGCAGGTGGCAGTGTCTCACGAAATGAGAGTATTTTTCCGGAGTGTTCTGCCGCACATGGAATAAATAAAGCTTCAACGAATGAATCAACAGTCAAAAAAGCCTGGATTAAATTGCGTAATCGACTCAGTCGCACAGCTCCGCTTGTTACGCAGCACTGACACTGGAGACTCCTTCCATGTGCCAGACGTAGTCAAATAGCGACGACTTTCTATTAATACACACATACTGTCAGAGCCACTGGACTTCTGACCAATCAGAATGCAGAACTCGGCATCGCCGTGGCCGTTCCATGCGTAATCATTGCTTTCATTTGTAAGTGCATAAGTATTTGCGCCCATCCATAGTGGAAGATGATACTGAGCAATACTGAGCATCTTCAGTACATACTCTGTAGTCATGTTCGTTTAATTCTTCCAAATCAGGTCGGTCTTTGAACGGCGAGGACGCGTTGCTCATCGTTCGTACGCTATAAATGAATCTGCATGCTCTTCACGTCGGCGGCACCTCGTTTCTCCGAGGCTTTGCATGGAAAATGGACGGATAAGACGACCGATGATCAGACCAGGTCACGGACTCCCAAGGACGTCCTTTCGGATATTGCGTATTGCGTATTGATAGATGAGGACTGGGGAGGGAAGAGAACCATTAAACATAAAGCAAATAGCGTAGTTGACTTAAGCGCGGTGGGGACAGGACTGGGTTTCCAGACACAGGTCTGTTAAGTGATGTTGCCGGAGGATGCCTGTAGTAATTACGCCCGATTGTCATGAGGTCACACGTGCGTGGTTGTTCGTGATTGTCTACGTTTGTCACCACTAAATAGAGCTCATTTGTTTTTTCGAGAGCATTGGTAGCTGACGTGAGGTCGTGCACGCATGCAAGCAACGTTTTCATTGTTCTGCATTTCAACCCCAGCTTGATTTCCGTTATGGTTTCATGGAGTGAAGATTTTTTGGCTTTGCAGGGGTTTTTTTGGTCAACTTGGCCAAGAGGAAGCATGTCCTTGGGTGTTTTTCTACTTGAGTAGAAGTGAAATACATAGTTTCCCAACGCAGCCTTTACCAAGGTCTCATTTTTAAGCAGGATATTTTCAGGAGTTCTGCGGTGTGATCTTTCCATTTGCACGTCTGTTAACAGATGTTAGCAGATGGATCTAAAATCTCCTACGTACTCTCTAAATGGAAAACCGATCCGATCCGAATATAGCTTTGAGTGTTTTTAGGACTAAAACCCCCCCCTAGACTAAAGCAGAAATCAGAGCTCTACCAAACTAATATAAGAGATACCGGCCCGAAACCTGCGGAGTGCTGCTTCTGAAGCTGAGAGCGATGAAGGGATCAAAGTGAGGAAAGCATATTGTCCCTGCAGGACCTGCACTTGAGATGCGTTAAATGGGAACGGGAGTGCCTGGCTGGCTGCGTTCCAAATCAAATAACCCCCCCCCCCTCCCCCCCTCCCAGGAAGGGCGTCCATTCGGTGCTCGCTCGTAGCAGGGTTCCCATTTTAGCGTGCTCGAGCTCGACTTCCCTTCTCAGAGGGCCGAAAAACAGGAAGCAGGAATAGACAATGATGAAATGCAGCTAAGATTAGCCATGGCGGATCTTTATTTGGCAACTCGGCTCCTGCTTAAGGCTACAACACCTTGCGCATCTGATTTGTCGGAGGGTTTATCACGTTACTAACTTTGTCCTCCCTCGAGTGTGGGTTGAAGCGCTGTACAGCGGACTGGGATTACTTTTCCTTTGAGCTCCGCCGCAACAGTGCGCTGTTATAAGCAGAACGTGGTGCATCCCGAAATTACGGTTTAATTGCGTAGAAACAACTGAGCGTCGTTTCCCTCAAAGCGGTGAAGCGACGAGCTCCAAAAATAAAGCCAGGATCGAAAAAAATGGACCTCGCTAGAGCTAGCTAGTTCACTAGCATCATACTTTAATTATTTGTACTGTTTGTCTGGTTAGCTACGTAGCAAACAAACTAGTCTCACCTTGTATATGGTATTAGTGGTAGCACTGTCGCCTTGCACCTCCAGGGTCTGGGTTTGATTCCCGCCTCGGGGTCTGTGTGCATGTGCTTGGGTGGGTTTCCTCTGGGTTCTCTGGTTAAAGCCTTACAGACGGTGAGCGGGTGAACGAACTAGCGGTTGCCGCCGACATCCACATCGAATAGTTTGTAGCTACCGACTTCATTTGTAGCACAAGCTGCGTTAGAAAAAAAATACGAAAAGCATTCAAGTACTGTATAATAAGTGCACCATTTCTATCGCTAAATACCGGAAATCGATAATCGACGTTTTTTATTTATCTATATATAAATACATCGAAATCGGTGGCGTCTCGTTAATGACGTGAAACCGCTGTTAACGGTTTGTTTCCTCCTCGTTAGTGGTGTTTGTTGACACGATGTCACCAAGTTCCCATCAGGCTTCGCTGGTTCGGGAGTAAAAAAAAAAAAAACGCACCTGGAGCGTGACCTTAATCGTTTCATTATTTCGAGCGGAAGCGTGTAATCAGGATGTGGATGGAGGATAAATCTGCCGAAACAGCAGTTTAGCCATGAACGCCTGCGGAGAACATTAAATCCAACATCTCAAGGTGAATGTTGGGCTGAGCATCGATTCCGAGCTGCTGAGTGTGTGTGTGTGTGTGTGTGTGTGTGTGTGTTTAGGCCTGATGGATGGCACGAGTGAGACGGGTTTGTTCAAATGAGTGATGTTAGTGAGTTTTGTAAATGAACGTTTTATCTTTTTTGGCGGACATGAAGGAAAATTCTGCCTTCTGAAGAAATGCTTATTATTATTATTTTTTTTTTTAGGATGGTTAATGGGTTCTTAGAGAGGAAGAGAGAGAGCGAGAGAGATGGCAGAACACATGCACTACACACACATTTGTGTCTTTTTTTTTTCTATTAAAGACTTTTTTTCTGTAGTTTTGCATCTTTGTATATTCGTTGAGTCATTTACAAAACAGTCTGTATCCAAGCGTGGGGCAGTACACATTAATATCTGTCATGGCCATAAAAATAAATATGAGCGTGGCAGAGCATAAATTTGAGCATTTTTTATTTATTTATTTATTTATTTATTTATTTTTTACATATTTGGATTTTAAAAAAGAAACCTCGTCAGATCTTCAAGCTGGAGGGGAGCGAGAGCGAGCGCGAGAGAAGTGATGTCATGCATTAAAAAAAACAAAAACAAAGAACTAAAGCGAGGAGTGGAAGCGAGAGACACAGTACAAATGGATAAAAAGGGACTCGATATAAAACAAAATGCAGACAGAGAATTCCAGTAAGACGAGACGTTTAAAGAGAAGGAGAGTATAAATAAATAAATAAATAAATAAATAAATAAACAAAGTGAGATACGGTGCGAAAAAGAGGCCTTAATGCATCAGTTTCGCTTATATTTATTCGTTCAATTACGCACACGCATACTGCGCAACCCTTCCACCCAAACAACAAAAATCTCCCTTCAGTCTCGACTGCACACGTCTGTATGAGAAGTCCACAGTTTCCTTCATCTCGACATCTGCCTCCTCCATGTGTGTTAGCTTTGCTCCACTGGCGCGATCCAGGCGTCCTGCTTCACAACATTACCCGCCTCAGCCCGGACAGCTCCGTCATCGCCTCGTCCATGTCGTTCCCGGTTCAGTTCATCGGGGCCGGGGTTGTTACTAGTACTAACGCTAAGACCGCAGCGGGTTTTAGTGCTTCCACACCGTCTCAGGTGTCTGTGCCGCTGCATGCAGGAATCATCTGTATCGGCACCACCATTGTACTGGTTGACGAGACGGAGTGTACATACAGTACTGTGGGTGTTGGGGGGGGGCAGAGAAACTGCTGTGTTCATCACTGACCTGTTCTGTCTCCGGCTCTGGTGTGTCGCTCGTCTCGCTCATCCTTACGGAGGGGGCAAATACTTTCATTCCAGCTCCTGCCTCACTGCTAACTCAACCGAGAGAGAGATTCTGTGATTTATTTCCTCTCTTACACAATTAATCCGGGCTTTATGTTCTATAAACGCGCCAGACATACTGTACAGGACACACTGAATCCTATACGCTGATAAACGCTTAGCATCGTTTAAAAAAGTCCTAATATCGGAATTTATTTACGCGTATGCTGTAGTTTGTGTATAAATCCTGCCGAAGTGTACACGCATACGAACTACAGAGATACATCACCGACCGCTGCTGAGCATCCATCATGCAGCGGGGCATTATGGGATATAAATGGCCACTTGTTCGTTCTCGGGTTCTCAGCACCGTGCGTGATGTGCATTTCTCACCTGTCGCGTCGTGCCGCTAATCTGCACCATCGTTCACCTGGAGAGGGGGATCAAATCAGCCCGTTACAATCTACATCAGGTGCTTTGACTTGCACTGTAACTGGACGCCTGCAATGACCAGCAATAGATGACCAACATACTGTATGAAGCAATGACTGAACGTCCAGAAGCAGGAAGTCAAATCGGCGGGCAACGTGGGGACAGTATAGAGGTACAGCAGTAACGCGGCAATTTTGAATTTTAACCTTAAGAACTGAAATTTTGCAAGGAATCCGGTCTCGACGTACGAAGCGTTTTGATTTTCAGCGTTTTCAGAACGGACAGTACCGGCTAAATTGCGCGTGCACCCAGGAGCCGTTCAGAACTTGTTAGCGTTGGAAAAACGCCAAGCAGCCGGTGCCAAGAGGAATCATGAATTAAGGTTTAAAGTCAATTTAATGTCTGTTATTTCAAATATTTCATATTTTACTTTATTGACGTGTCGTTTCTAAAGGGTTTGATGTTTTATATGATTATACTATTGGAAATCGGTACTGTTGGTGATATTCTTCTTATAGTGGCCGGAACGGGGGTGTAATGGTTAAGCACAGTGCAACGACATGTAGGTCAGGTTCATTGGCGTTCCCAAATTGGCCATAGTGTGTGAGTGAGTATGTACAGTATGTGTGCCCTGTCCAGGGTGTCCATGTGGCCCCGCCTCATGCCCTAAGTCTCCTGGGATAGGCTCCAGGGCCCCGCGACCCTGAATACAGAATAAAGCGGTATAGAAGATGAGTGAGCGGATGGAGCGGATTATCTGTATTTACATTTCGCAGATTTCCGCATTTCGCAAAATGCAAAATTTCCCCTGTAAGACCTTGTCATCGGGACACATCTCATTATGCATCTGAGCAGTTGAGGGCCTCGCTCGGGGGTCCACTTAGTCAGGGGATTTGAACCTGAGACCCTCCGAACCAGACTCCATCGCCTTCACTACAGAGCTAATGTTAAGGCACCGCTGTATAACGTACTGGACTGCAGTAAATCTGTTACTTCGTTTAAACTTCAAAGCTTTAATGAACAGAATAAAAATAAATAAATAACTCGACCAACTTATTCAAGCAGATAGAAAAAAACAAAAAGCCGAATATGTCGAGCGTGTATTCACGTCTCTCATGAGGAGCGCGGCGAGATAAAAAATCACGCATAGTGCATAGTGACGGAAAGGTTATTAGAACAGCAAGTGACGATATATGATGGAGTTCGTGAACATCTCAGCCGGGTTTGAATAAGTGCGTTGAAAATGAGACGGATGGCCGCAATTTCTTTCTTATTAAATTCCTGACGCGACCCATTTAGCATTAAGGACTGACGAGAGAGGTGAGGCCGAGCTGCGTGTTCTAATTTTTACAATATGTCCATGAAATATGGATTACGCTTGCGGATTCAGAATTGTCCTTCGCAGCGCAGGTCGAGTCCGGTGCATTAGTGGAGGATATAAAACAAAGTTCTCCTTCGGCTAGGGAATTAAAACCCTTCCTGGTGTGCCGTTGTAGAAGATTAATTAACGGCATGGCGGCGTGACGGAGCATCGTGAGGAGACCTCATTTCCTGTAACTATCAGCAATTAGGCAGTTATTACACTTTTACAGTATATACACCTTTACTTTCACTTTCACTGGGAACATGTCATGAATTCTTTGTAATACTCTATAACAGTTAGCCGTGGTAATTCTCTGCGGGGGGAATACGCGAGGTGTGACTCATGTCTCATCTCTCCTTATCTCGAAATGGATCATTCCTACTTTTCATAATACATTTAGTCTTTTTTTGGGGGGGGATTTTTTCCCCGATTTTCTCCCTAATTTAGTCGTGTCCAATTCCTCCCCGTCACTAGGGGGCGCTCCCACATTAAGGCTACTACTACCACTCAGCCGGGAGGGCCGAAGACTATCACGTGTTTCCTCCGAACCACGTGACGCCAGCCGACCGCATCTTTTCGAACTGCTCGCTCGCGCACCGTTGGGGGCGGAGTCACACACTCGGAGGACAGCGCTATCCGCTCCCTCCGCTGCGCGAGCTCACAGACGCCCCTGACTGGCTGTAGAGCCGTGATTAATGTCGGAGCACTAAGTACCTCTCATCCCTCCCCTCTGAGAGAGCTCGGCCAATCAGCTCTCTCTAGACCTCCGGCTGCGAGAGGTTCAGGAAAACTCTTCAGGAATCCTAATGACGCGCCGAGACGTTAGAGACGCTTTATTTTTAATTGACTATTGATAAATCACACAGTCAGCGTGGCGTTCTGCTCCAGCGCTCCTGCTGTCGAGCCGTCAGGGAAACTCATTTAGAGGAGCATCAATTACCGTACTATCAGCCGCTCTAAGCTGAAATGTACACCATGTCCGGGTGTCATGGTGTTTACATTACAAGAGACATTCTACAAATGTCTCCGTCTCGCTCAGTAACCTTTCGAGTCTGTCTGGCCAGACGGTGTCGATTCACATACTGCCGTATCGAAGGAGTCTCCAGTGTCATCGCTTCGTAAAGCCACTTACAGCGGTCATACAGTAAAGATGCCCGACTGAGACGCTCGAATCAGATTTCAGACTGTCCATCATGTCGCTCGCTGCTGAACTGTGGCATGGTAACGGAATGGAGTCAGACAGGTTTGGTGACGTCGCATACGTACGTCCGATCTGATCAACTTCCCCAGTGTGGACAGTCAGATCAGATTTACACCACAATGTCTACACTCACTATACGTAGCGCAGCTCCTTAATCCAGGCCTTGATGAGCTCAGATTCCGACTGTTGCACGTTTCAGTGAATTTTAATAGGCGTAAGAAAAAGAGCCTCGAGTTCGATCAGACGCTTTCCTTTGTTTCTCGAGTCCGTGTTAAAGGATCTGAAGGACAGGCACGATTGAGTTTCACACTGACTTTGTCTCGTTCCGGGGTCTCCTTTCTCTCAGGAAGCTCAAGCGTTTCCTTTCAATCGAACAACCAAGGCTTTTAACGCCGTCTGTCTCTGATAGAGCCGAGCTGACGAACGCCGTTGTCCGTGCTTTCGCCTCCCGCTTTTCATTCCTTCACAGTCCTATTCCTTTATAGGTGAAAAGGCCGAATGGTGTACATTTGTTTGGCGTGTGGTTAAGCAGCTGGCAACAGTTCCACCTCCATTTGGATTGAAAAAAAGAAAGAAATGAAAAGCTTTACACACACTCAAAAATTAATGGCTGACAGTAAAATATGGGCATATTTAAGTGACTCAGGCGGGCGCAGCGTTCCACCGGGGCAGAGGTCTTATCATGCAGAAACAGGCGCAGAGATTAGAGGGAAATTATTCAAATGGATTTAAGCCCTAAACGGGGCGCTCCGAGTCAGCACTTAAGATTTATGAACCTGCTTTATTATTCGTGAGAGCTTTGTCTTGGGGAAAGAAGGGGGAAAAAATAAAATGCCCGAGAGAGCGAGAGAGAGAGAGAGAGAGAGACGCTCCGGCGCTCCGAGGCCACTCGGCACACGTTAGCCGATTCACCCGAGTTTAAAATGAATCACTTCATTACTGTACATCTCTACCTGTCATTCATCACCATTTACTCGCTGTAACAGCACTGAGCGGCGTGCCGGTATGTGTGTGTGTGTGTGTGTGTGTGTGTGTGTCTTAGATATTAGTGCACGGTGTAGCACTTCATTATTGCAGTTCATATTTTTCTATTAAATACAGAGATGACAGAGGAGTCTCCAACAGAAACCAGCGCGTCAGAGTGATAAATAAGTCAAAAGCGAAATAATTTTAAAAAATGCACAGAAAAAAAAAAAAACAATATTAACAATAATCTATTAACAATAGTTTAATTATTAATCGCTAGATAGATGTTTTAACGTTTTTTCTTTTATATTTAGAATGTTCAATTTCTTTTTTATTTAATATATTTTTTAAATATTTAATATTTTTTATATTTTTAAATTGACATTTTTGCACTTTCATTTTGCAACTTTCGAATTTCTGTGCAATTTATGTTTTTTTTTTTATTCATAAATCTTTATTGTCATTGCCTAATTCCCAGATTCAGTTTTTATTGCAAATTCTTTCTTTAGTTTATTTCAGCGTAAATTTATTATTTGTCCTGTAGTGCTGTTTTTCTGGGGATATTTTCCATTTTAGATCACGGATTTGCTTGTATTTTATTTGTATATGGCAAATATGACTTTGAATTATGCTACATAGCTACTTAACTATCTAGATCAATCAATCAATCAAGCAATCAATCAATCAATCAATCAATCAATAAAAACTGCAAATAGCTGAATTTAAATGAAATTTAGGGGAAAATAAAGGTGAGATAAATGAATAACCAAAGAAATGTACAGTATGAAGACGTAAATAAATAAAATAACTACGTAAGAAAAAGCGGTACAGTGTACTATATACAGTACGTATATAATATGATCTGCTTTGGAGTATAAGGTGAATAAAACTCTTTGCTGTTATGAAATTAATCATGAAGTTCATTATGTAAAATGTACTTTTTGATCAGTTTTTGGCATTCGCAGGGTCTTCGGACAAAATCAGGAAAAAAAGAAACGTTCCACCTTTTATTCCTTTTCCATTTCTGTCAGTTAATGTGCTTAAAACATGACGGTAAAATTCCCTGCCTGGTATGACATCATTCCACGGAGAACAATCTGCATAGCTCCTCCTCTGATTCATCGCCTAGGCCCCGTTTTGAGGCATGTTCCTTCTCCTGCGTTCTGATTGGCTAGAAAAATGCTCTTCCACAAAGAGCTCATTTGCATTAATAGCTGCAACAGGCGTGAATTGAGTCGTGCTGATTCACAGAGACATTTCAGAGCTCATTATGACCTTTTGTTAAAAAAGTAGGATGATACAGTATGTCATGTTTAACTCTGCTATATGACGCCAGCCTGACATTTGATATTTTTTTTCCCGAGAAGTGCACGCCCCCGGGTGTTTTATTGCTCATATGCACGTCAGAGTCCAGTGCGTTATTCTGGTCCACACTGTGTAGTGTTACTGATGATGATCCTTTACTATGTACATTGTATTTATAACTTTACTGGACCAAAGATCGTTTTAATGTCAGCTACGGTTCCGCAGTTTCCTGTGCTTCCGGACGGAACTGCATTTCCTGTATTAAAGCAGAGACATATTCAGCACGCGGTCCTGCTGGATGCTTGCCGTTGCTCTAATCGGTTTTCTTAACTGCCCGTATAATGAGATTACGTGCACAGTGAAGCACGTCATCATCTTACCTCTTCCCTCCCAGTCTGCAGTGCTGAAGATTTAATAGCTGGCAGGACGATTGAGATGATGATGCTGATGATTGTGTGTGTGTGTGTGTGTGTGTGTGTGTGTGTGTGTGTGTGTGTGTGTGATTTATCCTCACGCCATACATGGGAAGCTACCTAGAGCTGTGTCCGTAGGGGTTTTGAATTTGTCTGTAAAAAGGAGACAATATATGTAGGTGAGTAGTTTATAAAGAATATATTTCTTAAAAAGTGCTTTCCTACTTATCTCGTGTTCTCGAGGACTAATTTAAAAAACGCAGGGGATACCCACCTTGTTAGAAACAGTCAAGGGAAAAGCACCCAATACGATATTATCACTATACCTACTGTAGGTGCCGATTCGATTTATATTTCAATTCTACAAGTATTGCGCTCGGATTTTGAGAATAACTTGCATCGTTTTTTTTTTACGGCACAAATAATTTGCTTCTACCCTACAGGAGGCTGTGCTGCCTGGCAGGGTGTGAATAGTCTGGACCTGTAGGATTACAGAGGACCTGCAACATTTTATCACCTTAAATGCAAGAATCTATACAGCGTTACCTCAGCATACAAATTGAATCCGTTCCAAGGCGAGCTCTTAAGACCACATTTCGTATTGCAAAACGCATTTTCCCATAGGAAATAATGTAAATACAGATAATCCGTTCAAGCCACACAGAATAAAATCCAATATTACCAATTTCCTTTTATATTCTATATGTTATTGTCAGGGATAACCCCTAGAGGGCGCCTAAGCGCCCAGAGACTTGTTTTGTAGTTTTGTTTCGTTTCACTTCAGTTCCCAGGTTGCAACTCGGTCAGGTGACGTGGGCGCTCACCTGAACCGAGTTAATCATTAGTTTCATTATAAATAGAGTGTTTTCAGTTTAGTTACTTGTCTAGCATTTGTTAGGTTTATACGAGTATGAGTTCCGTTATAATGGTACGTGTTTTGTTTATGTTATACCAAAGTATTCTGTTTGTCTTTGTTCCCTGGCTTTTTTATTAAAAAACATCATTCTTTGAAACATCTAAGACCTCTGCGTTCATGCCTCGCACCCCCAAACATGACAGTTATATTATATATAATATATTTTATCATATAAAAACAATCAAAACATTAAAAAAAAGACAAATAAAATATGAAATAAATGTACATTAAACCTCACTTAACCTTAATTTATGATTCCTCTTGGCACCGAACTGAAAGCGGCTCCCTTTTCTTCCTGCCACCGTCCTTGCTAACATTCTTGCGACCCGTGGTGCTGCGTCTTCACTAAATCCTGCACGAAAAAAAAAAAATTAATAAAAACACACAAAAATTATTATTTTTAAAATTTCTTCACTTGACGCTCTCATTGAAGTTTTGAGCGGCTCCCAGACGTTGCGTGCAACTTACCCGGTGATCGGTTCGGCTCAGTTCATTCACTCGTACGCCGAAAATGCCGAGGCAAATTTCTACAATATTCCACACTCCTACATGTGAAGCGCTGTGAAGCAGTGTGTATCTGTGTGTGGCCGTGGTCCCGCAAGTCCTGAACGACAGACTAGGTCTCCCCCAGAAGTTCTCTGTAACCTTTCCCTCCACTTCCTTCCCTCCACCAGGACCCTGCGGCTGTCAGTGTTTTAATAAGCTATCCATCAGCGTTGCAGGCGAACCTCCCGGGTGCTTTCTGCAGCTCCAGATTGAGAGCTTGCGCAGGGGTACGGTATAAGTCATTTTACTTGTCATGCAGGTAGCTCGAGAACATTAACACTCGGCTGGGAGAGGGTGTAAGACATTTATTAGCCGCGCGGTTTTACCCCCTCCACGCCCAAACACTTTACGGTAAATGGGATAATTTATACAGAAGCTGAGAGTTTGTGGAGGTGAAGTGGCGCTGTGAAGGATAACAGCCATAAAGTTGTGTTTTACTGCTTGGTAACATTGAAATGAAAATATTTTTTTTAATTATTAGGGCTGTGCAATTAATTATGTTATAATATAAAGAGTTATAAGCTCTCTTTAAGGTCCTGTATCTTACTACTGTAGAATAATTATATTAAGAAGTGAAGACAGGTCTCAGAGCTCCCGCAAAGTGCTCCAGCAGAAACACCTCTCATATAAAGTCAAACTCTCTTTATTTCACTCCTCTTCCAAATGTGTCATTTCAGTGTCCATGTCATTGAGCTAATGCAGAGCCACACCTCTCCTGAGCAACAGGCCGTCTTCCTAGATGAGGTCGGATTAGGAAGAAATCCCTGCCAAAGCAAAAAAATGGAGATGGGGACAAAACGCAGGGAATGGAATGTGTTTTTCCTTTCTTGTTTTCCTTTCTTGTTTGTGCCGGCGCACTGGAGTGTGTTTTTTCATGCACATGTTTTTTCATGCAATGTCTAAAAAATGACTAAACAGTAAATTTTACATAAGGGTGCCCTTAAATAAAGTACACAGATCAGCCATGGATTGGGATCCGGTGAGTTTGGAGGCCGGAGGGGGGGGTCCTTGGTTTCTCTGCCTTCTTGGCCCTTTGTGCCATGGTTTGTGCATTATTGACATAGGGAAGCCTCGGGTGTCCATTATCCTTCCATAGTGAATTTGATAACATTGATGTCGTTCAGTTCACCTGGCAGTGGTCATAATGTTATGGCTGGTTCGGCAGGACAAGAGCCCAAGGCTGCGGAGCCTTTCTCCAAATTCACTAAATCCCAGTCCAGTCCAATGGGATGCACCGTCCAAACAAGCCAGCACAGCACACCTCCAGGGGCCCTGCGGATCCAGAGCCAGATCTGCCGGAAACCGTAGCTGGTTTTAATGCTTTTTAATGGTTTTAAAGGAACGTCTGATCGGTGTATAACGTACATTTTTACATTCAGATGAACCGATTTATGATTTAAAACGTTTTAAATGATGTATCGATGCAATAAAATTTTCACAACTTGCATGAATATGGATATTGATATTCCTTATTAATAAAGCTGTTGCTGAGTCAGATTAGAGAGAAATATTCATGTTCAGTCAGAAGGGTTCGAAATTCAGCCCGAGGCTGACGCGCGAGTTCACCCGCATTTCACTTTTCATGTTTACGAACGCTCTCAGTTTCAGTCCTGTGTTGATTTAAATGAGATGGACCTCTGCTTCATCTTCACTGCTCCGCTTTTCACCTCGGAATTAAACGAGTTTGTCAGGAGTGGGGTTTTTTTCGGACACCTCCTGCACTCAGAATGTAATTAAATGTCCATTGCGTTTGATTTTCCCCCGGGCGCCTCGCATCGATAACGGTGTCTCCGGCTTGTGCAACATCCGCGGTGAGACACTTTAGCGAAAGAACATTTCAACGGCGTGAAAGCGAAAAGCGATGGGAGGCTTGTTAATAAGCGTTACTCCCCAGTGCCAGACACATCGATTTCTTCTGAATAATTTAGACTTCTGATGTCTTTTTTATTAGCTTGTCACTCTAATTAAACTCGCTGTCGTTTAGTACTTTGTATCCCAGTGATGGACTTTTAATGGTAACAAAGACAGACTTTTAGTTTCAAATCAATTGAATTTACATGCCGTTTTGACTTTCATTTGCCGAGGTTTTTCACATTTCCATTTTATTAATTAAAAAACAGCGCACGACGTTAGCGTTACATCACCCGCGCTCGATCGGTGTTTGTCATTTGTACTGTAAAAAAAAAACATAAAAAACTACTGTTTGTAATGTTTCTGTAATCAGGATGTGCTATTGCTCACGCCTTTTTTTCCCCTGTTGCTCAGGTGGTTTCTGTCCAGGCCGGTGGAGCTTCTGTCTCTCATCACCATGAACATAGTCTTCAGCAGGAGGAAAGGTACGAGACGTGACGCCGCTGCTCCGTCAGCTGTCGATAGTAAACGTTTTGAATGATAACTCCGTAGCCGCTGTTAATCGCTCAGTTTTAGTGACAGAGTTGCTGTGTGGCTATTAAAAGAGGCAACTGATGACCAGGCTGACTACAGGCCAGATTTATTTAAAAGAACCCAATGAAAAACAACAAAAAAGAACTTTTGTTGGAAATCGCACATTCTACAGGGATAATAGTGATTAATCATTAATCTATTAATCGTTGTTAAGAATTTGTCCAGTTAAAATGCATTAACAGATAATGCTTGTTTTGCATAATATTACACTATATCTCAAATATTTATTAAACCTGTACACCACAAGAGGGCGCACTTTCAGTTCAGGCTATATGCAGTGTAGTACAAGTATACGAGTAGTATTTTCGACAGCCGTATTGTGTTTGGTTTTTTTTGTTTTTTTAGTTTGTTTTAATAATTTTGAATTTGTTGTCTCACATTACTAGCTTGTTATGGTTGTGATCATACCTTATACATAAATCCATTTATTTTTCACACCAAAATATGGTCCTGGTCTCCGCTGAGAGTTTATACAAGTAACTTTCATAATCTTTTACAAGGCAGTAGGAATGAAGAAAGCTACAGGTGCGTTCACGTCAAACTGGGACTTTTGATTGTGCAGAATAGCAGAACGCGAAGACTGAAAAGACTCGTTTTATTTCTTGATATAATCCCCCCGCTACACTAATGCACTTATCCCAGCGCTTCACTAGTGCTAGACTGCCTCCTTCACGTCTGCAACGACGCACTGCCAGGGATTCCTTTAATGGCCCAAATATGTGGAAACAGCTTGGAGCGAGGTCAGGACTGTACGGGGGATGTGGCAATTTGTAATTTGGTGGGTTTTTGGTCTTGATCATGATTTTATTTTCCCGAATTCCCTATGAATCTGTCTGAATCTGAGTTTCAAAACGGTTTCATTTTTTCATCGTGATTTTCTAATTGATTCAGTGTCACGTATGTATAATGACCAATTTGGCTTACGCAGCTATATTACTTTCTGTACAGGATTTGAAGCAATAAAACCACTTAAAGTAATTAATAAACACTGAAATGTTGTATAAATGTCATGTCTCTTACAGCGCGGTACCTCAGCACACGAGTTCTTGAGATGAAATTTCGTATTGTGAAACACATTTTCCCATAGGAAATAATGTAAATGCAGATGATCTGTTCCAGCCACCCAAAAATATTACAGCTGTTATCAATTTCCAACACTAGAATCATATGTTTGCATATAAAAAGAATCAAAAAAGTTTAATAAATATGAAATAAACACATTAACACTTAATTTATGATTGGCCGCTTTAAAAAGCAAACTGAAAGTGGCATCTTCCTAATATCCTTTCTAACATTCTTGCGACCCATGGTACTACCTGTATGTCTTCTATGAATCATTCAAAATTCTTCTCTTCAAAATTCAAGAATAAAATGAAAAATGCCACAAGAGCAAAAAAGTAAACCCGCTTCGCTTGGCTTTGTACTGACGCAAACGAGTTTTAAACGGCTCCCGGACGTCAGTGCAACTTAGCCGGTATGCCAAGAATGCTTCATATACCGATGCAAAATTTTAGTTCTTTATACCAAAAATTTGTGAGGCGGGACATTCGTATGCCGAGGTACCGCTGTAATTTTTTTCCCGCCACTCTTGTGCTCCAAGCTCCAGTCCAGTAGGTGGTAGTATGGTACCAATTGCCCATAAATTCTAAAGTTTTAAGGAATTCCTCAATTATATACCAGTTAACCTTTGTATCAAAAGGCGTGTATCGACTTGATATGACTCAGTTAAGTTGATGCTGGTCTTGGACTCTTCAGTACAGAGCTAGCGTAAAGCACTGGCCGCGTGATGGCGACAAGTGCTGAGTCTTCTTGTCCATCACACACGCTCACAGTGACGTACAGTATATGTGGAAGAATGTGCTGGAATCTCAGTTATCCTACTTGCTGTTGGTGTGATACACCATCTTCCTGCATAAGAACCTGACTTCCAAGCACATGGGTTATTAATGAAGGAGACAAAACTGCCCACCCCCCACCACCCCGCATCTACAGTAGGACCCGCCTTTCGGTCACGGCCCTCGCTCGGCAGAGTTTATCTCTAGTCTCCACTCGTATCCCTGGCTCTGAATATTTCATGGATGCTGGAGTGGCTCACCTGCCCGAAGAGATTTTTCTTGTGTTCGATTCGAGTGCGTACCTGCTTTACCAGACACCCTGATGCTTTGGGATGTACCTTGGGTTTGCTCATGAAGTATTAAGATTCCTCTAGTAATACTCATAACTAGTAGAAGATTTTGTCTCTCTGATATAAAATTGTGGGGAAAAAATAGTCGAGTGGACGAATTCCTATTAAAAAATCTTTCCTGATTGGCTAAATTGATGAAAACATCTGTACACTGTCAGACGTTAATGTTATTATTTGATGAAATGATTGACTGTAACGATGATAAAGGGATGAAGTGCAGGTGAACGAGTGTTTATCGTCTCCCTAATGGAGGATGGAGTCTCGTAAACGCTGCTGTCCTCACTTCATTTCGCCTGTTTATAGAGTGGAGCAGAGTTAGTGGGTTACTCACAGACACCGCCCCTCTCTCTCTCTCTCTCTCTCTCTCTCTCTCTCTCTCTCTCTCTCTCTCTCTCTCTGTTTTTTTAAATCTCATTCTGCCTTTCTGTTTCCTTCTCTCTTATTTTTTCTGGGGCATTTTTCTCTCTTGCTTTTACTGTCACTCTGTGCAAAAGTTTCTGTCTCTTATCCCTCTTTTTTGTTTGTCTTAGTCTTTGTTTTCTGTCTCCCTTCATCTATGTCCCTTACTCTGCCCTTGTCCCTTTGTCCGCCCTTCTCAACATCTCCCTCCTTCTCTTTCCCGTCACGACAATCATAATCAAAACCTCACAGTTTTTTTCCTTAACATTCTGTACATTCCTTCTCTCTCTCTCTCTTTGCTTCTCTCTCTGTTTTTTGTCTACCTCTTCCTCTGTATTTTCTGTCTCCTTTTCATATTTTGTCTTTTTCCCGTATTTTTTCTATGATTTTAAAAATAAATTCTCTATCTCTTTGAATTCTTTTCCCTATGTATAAATTTGACTCTCTTTTTTTTTTTTTTCTCTCTCACTATATTTGTCTGGATGGCACAGAGGCTTAGTGGGTAGCACTGTCTCCTTACATCTCCAATGTCCACCTTTGATTCCATCTCCAATGTTTGCATCCGCCGGGTATTCCGGTTTCCTCCCACAGTCCAAAGACATACATGGAAATTAGGCTAACTGGTGTTCCCAAATTGCCCATAGTGTGACTGAATGAATGTGTGTGCCCGGCGATGGATTGGCACCCCGTCCCGCGTGTACCCCGCCTTATGCTCTAAGTCTCCTGGGACAGACTCTGGTGCCCCCGCAACACAGGATACAGGATACAGGATAGAGCAGTATAGACAATGAGTGTGTGAGTGTATTTTTTTCCCTCTCTCTCTCTCTCTCTCTCTGTCTCTCTCTTTCTCTTTATTTTTCTGTGGCGCATACACTTTCTGTTTCGTATCTTTTTTCTGCCTCTGTATTTCTGTCTCACTTTTACTCACTCTTTAGTCTCTCTGTCTTTTTTAAATCTCCGTCTCTTTTTTATCGTTATCTGTGTGCGTGTATTTCACTCACATATTTTTGCTGTCACTCCATTTTTTCTGTCTTCTGTCTTTGACTCCCTCTGTATTTTCATGTCTCCCTCCATCTATGTCTCTTTTTTCTGTGTATTTTTCTCCCTTTCCCTCTCTCTCTCTCTCTCTCTCTCTCTCTCTCTCCCTGTGTGCTGACTCAGGGCTAACTTATGTCAGGTCATGCCACTGAAAGACTCTTTTAGCTGTTTCATTCATCACAGCTGATTTAGCTCCCGGACGGGACTAACAGAGAGACACACAGTGCGCGAGGTCTGTTTATCATCTCCAAATCATATGCCATACATTTACTCGACGGGGAACAGGACATGGCCAAGGTTATAGAGAGAAAATACATAGAGACAATATATAGAAACAATACTGCACATGCTCAGTGGAATTCATTCTTCAGAAAGTCTTTGTAAATCCGCTTCATCACACTGACTAGTTATTACTTAATTTTCTCTTGCACCGTGGACGAGGGCGGCGTTATTGGAAATGAGAGGAGCTTGAGTGACAGAAGGGATGTAAACAGCACTAAACAGTGTGCCTTCAGGCTGTAACCTTTTACCTAGACGGAACACAAAAATGAGAAAATCGTGTGGTCAAAACTGTAAACCTTTGATCGTGTTCATGAACTCTAACTATATCTGACACCAAGAGAATATCTATATAAGCAATATTTCTTGCAAACGTTAGCAGGTTAAATGATATTGGTCATGGGTTCTGATTTGCTTGTTTGCTCGTTTTTTGTAAGTTTTCACTTCCTGTATCAGAAATGTGCCACAAAGTGCATTCGGATCCCAGAGCTACACCATGGATGGTTCAAGTAATGTTCGACTTTTTATCTTCCCTGCAGATAAACCCAGCATGCACAGCCCTGAGGCTCTGGTGAAGCATTACGTAGCCTACAGCGCTAAGGTAAGGTACTGAACCGAACAGATCCCTGCACTTACTCCTTTTTTCCCGCTGGGAGAATTTGTTAGGAGTGTGTATCTCTGCAGAGCCAGTTTTGTGCTGATGAATCTTTTGTAACAGCTACGCTTTAATAAACTGATGAGATTCAATCTGCACTCAGTGGCGCGAGTCTGGCGGAAGCTTTACAGGGAGGAAAAAAATGTATTATTTTGTTTTGTTTTGTTTTTTATGCCGACCGCGTGAAAAGCTTAGCTTCTGTGAAATGTAGTGGATAAAGTTTCTCTCAAATAATTTCTGTTTGAATATCGGCAAGTGTGTGACCTTAGCATGACATAAAATATCTTCTTAGCAAAGTGGCATGAACCTGTAAAAACATTTTTAAAAATGAGCAAAATAATCATCAGCGCCTTCTGCCTCTTTTCTTTAATAGTCTGCTCATTAGCTAAATAACTCACTCGCAAAATAACTAGTTCTAACATTGCATTTAGCATCAGTCTGCTAGCATATCTGCACAAATTACATCTCTAAAGTATTAACTCTTAGAACTCGATCTGCACGGATCCATGCCGCAAAAGGCACATTGGTCAATGACCGGTTTAAAAAAACAACAACACCGTATATGGATGTGTAATGTCAGTGTGTGTCAACAGGGGGAGGCCTCAGGCATTAAACTGAGTTTGGGTTTTGATCATGTCACGTTGATCCAAAGTTAGCATACATTTTAAAATATGTGTATTTTACCACTACTGGAAAATGGGAAAAATAATCACAAAAATATTATAATTCATGAAAAACTACTCATATTATAATAATTATTATTATTATTGTTGTTGTTGTTGTTGTTATTTTATAGTTATAAAACAACTGAAAACAAAATTTAAACAATTTTTTTTTAAGTATATTATAGTTACTTCTTTTTTTATATAATCTTTACTCAGTCATGTTTATACAGTTGGTTAAAATTAAAATCATTTAAAAAAATTGTAATGCAAAAAAGGGGGGGGGGGATAAAAATGAAGCTGTTCAGTAGGATTCAACTAGCAGGTTCAGTAGTAATGTAAAATAGCTTAGCATTTTTGATAAAAGCTTTGGAATTGATATTGCTTTGGAATTTTGTCTTATTTTAGATAAATGCTTAATGTTAGCATAACATTCGTAAAATATCTTCTACTTTTTTTTTTCCTGATAAAAATACGGCACTCTAAAGCTTAAACACTAGCATTTCTTAATTAGTTAACTCGGACCATCCAGTTTTCTCTAAACACGATGTGGGTGAGAAATCAGCCTAATCTTTAAATTTAATAACATTTAAGTTACCCTGTTAGCTAGGTAGCTAAATAACCAACTTGGGTGTCAGGCATGTCTTTTTTTTCTACTGAAATCTGTTAGCAAGCAGTAGTCATTATAATTGTATAAATTACTTAATAAAATGAAGCTGATTGTATGAAAAAAAAAACATTTAGCTATGATTTAGCTAGCAAGCTCAGTGCTGACAGTGTGAAGCAGGCTAGCTAGCTACTGTATCTTTATCTACACGATAAAGCCTGTAAATGAGCTGAATAATGATTAGCTTCTTTTAAAGTGTATTTTGATGTTTATTAGTCATTTAATTACATTTTCCTGACTGAACTGATGAACAATTAGCAAGTTTAATATACACTGCTAGCTCCCGGACTAGATAAGGAGCTAGCTAGCTGTCTAAGAAGAAACAGTTTGGAGATAAAAAAAAAAGAAGCAGTAGAATTTGATGTGTAAAGTTGAAAGATGTGACACACCTCTGTGAGTCTATTTTGAGATATATGTGTGTGTGTGTGTGTCTTGATATATGGAAGCTGCTAAAATGATGAATGTGGTCACAATACAAACCACTATAAATTCTCCGAGGTCTAAAACCCTGAGGTGTTTTATTTCCCCCTTATCCCCTTTCTCTTTCTCACACCGTCAGATCACACACTGCATACCATATATAGTACAGCCACCTTGACTTTCTAACAAGCACACACACACACACACACACACACACACACAAGGCTTTGCCTTGCTGCTTTTGGTGACATGATGAAGCAACATCGTATTTAGGTTCAAACAATTGTAATGTTTTCTTTCCTCTTCCTTATAGTTTTTGGGAATCACGGCGGTCGAACAGCCGAAAGGCACGGATGTTGTTCGGGTGGCTGTGAGAAAACTGAAGGTATGAGCAATGAGGTGGCTTAGTGATTAGGAGTGTCACCTTGCACCTCCAGGGTCTGGGTTCGATTCCCGTCTCGCAGTCTGTGTGCATGAAGTTTGCACGTTCTCCCTGTGCTTGGTGGGTCACCTCTGGTTTCCTCCCACGATCCAAAGACTTGGATTAATTGGCCCATAGTGTGTGAAAGAGCGTGTGTGTATGTATGTGTGTGTGCCCTGCGATGGATTGGCACCCTCCTGGGTATACCCTGCCTCGTGCCTCAAAGCGGTATTGATGATGAGTGAGTGAGTCCCCACTGGAATGACCTCCATTAGCATGCAGTCTAATTTAGTTACAGGCTATATAATCTGTGTAAAAATAAATCTCAGTACACAATAATCATGTCAAAGAAAACAACTTGGACTGCTTCCCTTTAAGCCAAGTCACCACCTCTCTGAAGTTCAAGCCAAAAATGTTCTAAGTTGCTTCTCTAGACAGTTTTGTACTCCATGTTGGCGTGACACTTTTAGTTGAGGTTTTCATGTCGCCCCCTTCTGGCTAATTATGTCATACCACTTTCATGCTCAGGTTACCGACTCTGATGTTTGATGCTTTGCTTTTTTTTCTTTCAGTTCCAAAGGCATATCAAAAAGTCAGAGGGTGAGAAAATTCCCAAAGTCGAACTCCAAATCTCCATATATGGGGTTCGAATATTGGATCCAAAAACAAAGGTATGTAATCCCTATTTGAGCTCATAATGTGCATAGTGAAGTCACGTCAAGTCAATCAAACGTTCTTGAGCACAGCATTCTGGCTGATTTGGTCTGTTTCTAAATTGCAGGATGTAAAACACAACTGCCAGCTTCACAGGATGTCTTTCTGCGCCGACGACAAAACGGACAAACGGATCTTCGCCTACATCTGCACCGAGCCCGACACCAAGAGGCACCTGTGCTACGTATTCGACAGCGAGAAATGTGTATGTGCGATGTGTGTGTGGATACTGAACGACTTGCGCAGTGCTCTAGACACGGCTACATATTTATTGATTGATTGATTTTATTGATCGATTGATTGACTGACATGCACCCATGGGGTTGGCTGGATTTCAGGCAGAAGAGATCACCATCGCCATTGGACAGGCGTTTGACCTGGCATATAAACTGTTCCTGCAGTCTGGGGGGAAAGACGTGGAGTCGAGAAAACAGATAGGGAACTTACAGAAGAGGGTAGGAACAGAGACGATGCCTGTGTTTTTTTTTTTTTACTTCTGCTTAAACCCACAGCATTAGTACTGATATAATCATTTTTAAGGTTATTTCTTTTGTTAAAAAGCTGATTTATTGCTCTTTAAATTCAGTCACTGTTCTTAATTCCTTTCTTTTTTTCTTCCTTTTAACTTGGCACAAATGATTAAAATCTAAAACCATCATTTTAATGTCTTTATTAGATTCAGGATTTGGAAATGGAAAATTCCAAGCTCAAAAAACAACTTCAGCATCTGGAGGATCAGCTGATCAGCCCACACTCGTCTCCAGTACGTAAGATGATTCAGAGGATTATGACGCTGGATAATTCATATCTATACGCTCTTGTCCGGTGTATTTTAATGATTTTCTAACAGCTTTTCCTTTCTCTCTCTTTCTCTTTCTCTCTGTGTCTCAGCTGTCGCTTGTTAACGCTTCACCAAAGGCCTGCATGTTGTCCTCTCCTCTGTCCCGCTGTACTGATGACGTCTCCTCCTTGTCCTCCCTAGAAATTTCCTCTGTCGCACTAACGCCTCTCAGTTCCCCCGATTCCAGCCAATCGCTATCCATGCTGACCCCGCCTCCCACTAAACCCGCCCACTTTGTGCCGACCACCGGCTATATTGTTCCACGACCTCATGTAAATGTGTTTTCTGTTTGCTAGCGCTGAGTGATATTGATTCTTTATAGTGTTTACCTTATCCCTTGTCAAATTCCTGTTAATTGTTTTCCTGTAACTGAACAGCTCCAAGCGTAGTTGTTTGATTGCTTAAACTTCTTTGGATGTGTATCATCAGACTGGTAGCATCCCGGTGAAAGTCAAACCGACAGACGCGTTCGACATGGTCCCGTTTACACCCGGGAATTCCACGTCGAGGACACAGACGTGTAACGGGAATTGGAATGTCCCCTCTCCGCCTCACGTCGACAGAGGTCAAACATAAGTTATTTTTGCAGTTGCATTTCAATAAAGATCTAAAAGTCTCGCTGACCAGTTACTGGTCACCAAGCAGGTGTCAAGCAATTATAAAGTCGTTGCATTATAAATATGCAAATCCAAGCCTTGGAGCATAGAGGGAATCTATGCAAAGTGCATCATTAGTATTTCCCACCTGTCCCGCAGGTACAGATCTGTTCGGAGCCGTGCCCTTTGACCCTTTCACCTGCGGCCTTGCAGACTTCCCTCCAGACATCCAGTCCAAACTGGACGAGATGCAGGTAGAGTTTCATTACACTCAGCTGAACAAAATCATCCTAACAGTGATGGGAAGTTTGGCGAGTCATTTTAGTGGCTCGGTTCTTTGAATATCGTTCATCACAATTTTTTGGAGTCATTTAGTTCATTTCATTCATTCATTGATCAGAAATAAAATTAAATGTTACATTTTCAATAAACAGACCTGCAACACGTCTACATGCACAGATTTTGGCTCTAGTTCCAGTAATCAAAATGTTACAATGCAGCTAAGGACATTTTATGATGAACAGAATCAGCAGCTCGCCTCTCATATCTTCTGGTCCGAATCGTTCGTTCTTTTGTCACATGACTCTCACAGACGCTATGCAGTGCATTAGACAAGAAACAGAATTGAGCGGTTCTTCTCATGAGTCTTCTAGTCCGAATTGTTTGTTCTTTTGAATCTGTTGCACTGCACAGCACTATGCACTATGGGAGTCTCGTGACAAAAGAACGACCGATTCGGACTAAAAGTCTCATTTCTGTTTCCTGTACATAACCTACGGAGGTTTTTGCATCCAGTAGAAAAAGGACGAATCAGTCTCCGAGACTACTCGTCCTCCTGAGTCACGTTAAAGACGCGTTCAAAAAGAACAAATGGTTCATGAACGACCCATCACGAAATCCTAACTGTGCTCCTGGGTAACGAGGTGCACGGCAGGAGGGATGTTTCGGGAACATTTAGGGAAGGTTTGAAATGGTAATGTTTAGACAGCTGTAAGATACACAGCTTTCACAGGTTTCACACTTAGGATTAAGTTGGATTAAATGAAAGCAGAAATCGGTGTTTATCGGTAATTAGTGTAATATTGTGAATATTGTTCCTAAATCCCGAAATAAATGGCTTTACTCTCTCTTTCTCACTTTCGCTCTCCTTCATCACTCCTCTCCCATACAGCGGCAGAGATGGTTTGTAAACGTTTTGTTTATGCGTTCTGCTTTGCTGTGAAGTGTGTGAAGGTTTAGATGTGTGCATGTGCAGAAGCAGACGTCATTGTGTTCCTCGTCAATCATGCTGCATGGTTGAGTTCATGCATGGTCGAGACACGCGGTCCAGTCGCAGATTGCATGCGACAAATCAACCCCTTTAGGACTAAACCATCATGTTGCATGATGATGATGAACGTGACCGTCAGATTGAGTTATACAGTTATTATATATACTGTACATATATGATCCCTATTTGTATTCACGGTACATGCTTGTCTAAATCTGAATCTTTTTTTCTCTTTCTTCTTTTTTTTTTAGGAGGGGTTCAAAATGGGTCTGACTCTAGAGGGCGCCATTTTCTCCCTGGATCAAGTGGACAGTCGTTGCTGAAGTGAAACATCACTTTCAGCATTTGTAACGTCTGGGTTGGGGGGAGGGGTGTTTTTAATTCTACTTTTGAATTATTATGTTCTGCATCAAGCGATGAAAATGTAACAAACAAGTTGTGAACAAGTTGTACAGATTCGTTCTATTTTTATATGGTTAAAAAGTGCGTCTGTAGAAATTGGACGTCATTTTAATGATTGTTGATGTAGCTGAAAATCCCCCCAGCACTCACACACACACACACACACACACACACACACACACACACACACTGACACACACGGTGCCTGTTCCTGCTCAGAAAACATTTCTCCTCAGTAATGTTTGCATTTTCTGAATTGCTCCTTAGACACACAGACCCAGTCCTGCATTTCCCGCGTTCACGTAGAACATCGAATATTTGCTTTATGACTATTTAATAATATCACATTCGCTAAGCAAACGCTGACTCCCTGGACCTTACGGCTGTTTACCTGCTTACGCATTAAAGTGGCATTTCTTCGTAAAAGATTTGTCTGTATTCCTCTCTGTTAAAGCTGCTTTGTTCATCCTTTTCATTTTAAGAAATAAATTTCATGACTTGAAATGAAAAAGAAAATAAAATGTCTGCAAGGAAAGACATGCATTTATGTAAACGATTACATCAACAACAACAACAAAAAAAAAAGAATACAATCATCCTTATCATTCTTTAATGAAACACTGTAGGGTCATTAATTAATCTTAATCTTAAGGATGGAGTAATTAATCAGGAAAAACTGTCCGCTATGGGCAGAAACACCATCTCTCGAGAGGTAGCGCGTATTAAATGTACACAGACACCAAAATTCTCACGTTTTACATGAAATTAATTAGTTACGCATGGCACCTTTACACAAATGTATGGAAAACTTTTTCGTCATTTAAATTAGTTTATAAAAGCACCAACCCGAAAATTGGGAACCGGTCCATATAAAATAATAATAATCAAAATAATAATAATCAAAAGAACTAAACAGAGTGTGTGTGTACTTTTCCATTAACGTAATGCTTATTTAACTGATATGACATAAAACAGCAGTGCACGAGGCACGTGGGTTATAAATTAAAAAGTCCACACAGTCTGTCATATGTTTCTACACCCCGAGCTAGTGGAAATCCTCATTAAAAGCATCAAAAGCGGTAGGCGGGGATGTAATCGCTCCTGTGGCTCATTCGTGCTCATCACTTCTGAACTGTCTTAAGAAAAAATAAATACTGCATCGGCGCAGAGCTGAAGTCGTAACGCTTGATTGTTGACGTTTAAGGAGACAATCTTGTCCTCAGGAGAAGCAGACCGGGCCAACGTCGATGCCGAACTCCTGCTCGGCTCCGCCCACGTCCACCGGCGCCATGTCTACGATCGGGAGTTTCGTGGGCTTCTGTGAGCGATACTCGAATACCGTCTTACTCCACTCGCTGCTGGATTTCTGAAAGACGAGAACAGATACAAAAAAAAAACAGACTTAGGACAAAGTCTGGACAGCTGCACGTGATTAAACAGGTCTCGTATTTAAAGTGTCTCGAAATCAGACTTGAAATGTGAAATCGTAAAATTTAACATCGAATCTGCTGCTTCCAGTTGGTGTGTCCAAAAAAAGATGTATCGTACGTAATCGATACGTATTACGGTACTCGTGTGAAAGAGTCAGAGGCGTACCGAGCAGCCGTCCTCTTCGACGGTGTATTTGAGCCGGTTGTGGCCGTACGCTTTGATGTCCGTCCTGTCGGCGGCCTTTAACACGACAGCTTTCTTCAGGTTGTTGTTCTTGTCGTCTCGGTAAGCGACGCTGTTCCTGCAGTGGTATGTGAGCGTCTGCGACGCCTCTTTCGAGAGCAGGCCCAGGAGGCGCAGCTGCACGGCCACCGTGTTGGGCGAATCCTCTTTATCTCCGTATGTAAACTGAGGAAGTCGAAAAGTGTTAGAATGAGCAATAGACAAAAAAATGAGGTCATTTAGAATAAATTTCATTGTTTTTTTTTTCCCTGGAACATCCTGCATATTTCCATGCAATAATGCATTCCAGCGTTCAGCTGAGACCATCCATGGAATGCATTATTGCATAGAAAAAGGATTGTAGAGTCTGAGCCTGATTATTTACAGTGGACTCTGGGTTCACGCTCGGTGTGCAAAGCACCTATGAAAACCTATGGTAATGTACTGATTTGTACTTCAGTACCTCAAATTTGGACCTGGAAAAAAAAACTATGCTTCAAAGTAGAGTAGATCTAGTTTTAGACCATTTTAAAAATTCAATCGCAATTTTGAGATTTCTTTGCCTTTTCATTTTTCTTTGGTAGACTCACTAGTCTTTGACTTTCTAGCTATGATGTTGTATGATGTTATGTGGCACACTGCTTTTGATTTGAACTCCACTCACAGGAACAATTAACTATATTAATTATTATTATTATTTGTGAGCAGCTTTAATACAGAACAATCTGGTCAGGGTTCCCCCTAGTGGCCAACTCCTGTCGCACTGCCCCTTTTGGACTATTGTGTTTCGGACCATGTACAGTATGTGAAGGACTTACTGTATACAGTATGTAAGACATTGTTTATGATTCTTTTAGAATTCGTAGTTTATGTTTCTCAGGTGGTTCGAGCATTAATTAAACTCCATTAATGAATTAAAATCATTTATTTTCTGGGTCTTTATGTTGCATCTGTTTGATTTACTGTTTATTCTGCTGTTTCTTTGTTTGATTGTTTTCTATAGTATCCTGGTTAACTGTGTATTTCTTTCATATATAAATGATGCACTGCGATTCATTCCAGCCTTTGCTCTCGATTTATGACAAATCCAACATAATGCATCACAATATGACTTTTTTTTTATCTAGACTACATTTCAACAAATGGATGAATATGTGGGATAAAAGTCCTTGTACACGTTTAAAGCTGTAATGTTCTTAGTCTTTCAACTGCTCCTATTGAGGGGTCGCTACAGAGGACCATTTGATCCACACACAACTAGTCACAGTTTTTATACTACAGTAGATGTCCTTATACGTGACGCAACTGGCCTTGTGTCCAGGGGCATGGGCAGAGGTTTGGGCATTGGTCGGGAATTGAACCCAAGTCTGCCACTGAGCCACCAAGACCATGAAATGACTGAGTGACAAAATTATAAATAAAGTCAAGAATCAAGCATGTTTAGCCTGAGTACAGTAATAATAATAACGCAGTAATAGAATCCTGCATATCTCAGCTCTGGAGCATGGCAGGTTGAAACTAGGCTTTGATATTCCTAACATGCACTGTAAATTTGGTTAAAAACTGAAAATGGTGATTATTTTGCTTTAAAAAAAAAACCAACGGCAAAAAAAAAAGTCCTTATTGTAATTATAGGCAGAAAATATTCAACATTCTCCGATTTGTACTAAATTCACATCATGCATTAAGAAGGCCAGATTGAACACAGGAGGGCATTTCGTTTTGCTCTATCCTGCTCCAGAACTGAGATACGTACTGTGAAATACAGCACAGGAAAATTAGTAATAGTATACAGTATATTGTTTTATAATATGTTTTAGCAGATTAAATAGGTGTAATTGATTTTTTTTTTTAAATGCTCTCATTTAGTAAAAGGATGATTTTACATTTATGGTGTTAGGCCAACGCCCCTCATCTAGAGCCACTTTTAGCCATTTTTATCTCATTATACATCTGAGCAGTTGAGGGTTAAGGGCCTCGCTTAAGGGGCCAACAGGAGACTTGGTGGTCATGGGATTTAAACCTGGGGTTCCAGTCTGGAATCAAATGCCTTAACCACTTAGCTACCCTTGACCCCATGTGTATAGAACACTACAGTATATTGCGCTAAAGTAATTAAAAAAGGATTACACTATGCAGTATAATATGCAGATTAGCCATGATTCCATGTTCCACTGACCTTTGTTCCTCTGCTCATGGTGGCTCCAAACCACACAGGCTTGGGCGTGCTCGAGACAGAACTCCACCAGCTCTTGCGTGGGATGCTGGACGGGTTTGCAGGCACGCACGTCTCCCCCGTCTCCATGTTACAGTACACCTTGATTGCGTCCTTCAGACTTCCCTCGTTAGGATCCACCCAGTACTCACCTACGACACGTTTAAAGACAACGCTGAGGAGAAATTCACCCTCACGGTCAAGTGCAAATGTCTGCGCAAAACCCGCAAGATTTAAACGTTCTTTTATAGCAGCATCATATTTCCTATTTTAGCAAACATTCCATTATTACCATAAATAAAAACAGTGTGTGTGTGTGTGTGTGTGTAGCAAACTTAATGGCTTTATATAGGCTACAGGAAATTACCAGTCTTTTTGAATGTGTATATATTCTCTAATATTCTCAATGTTAGGGTAAAGATCTATGGAAGCGCTGCTCGGAGAGAAAAACACACACACACCGCACATGATGGTGTCTGAACGTTCGTTCAAAGAAAAACTGAAGTGTGTAAGTCCTGTTTCATTTCCTAAATACATATGTGACAACCTGATAAATTTAACACTGTCTACAGAAAATGGAAGAAGGCATTAAGAAAAATCTAAGAGGCATGTTCTCTGAAAATCAGATGTTTTTTGATGTGAATAGACCGTGAAATAGAGGTACGTACGTTTTCCTTATTTTTCATTGTGAAACTCTAAGTAGGGTACTCAACTGTATGCTAAACACTCTTTAACATTTGTATGCAAGCTCTACCCTGAGAGGTTACAGCGGTACCTCGGCATACAGATTTAATCTGTTACGGATTGCAAAACGAATTTTCCCATAGGGAATCATGTAAATGCAGATAATCCGTTCCTGCCACCCAAAAATATTACCAAAATGACCAATTTCCAACACTATAATCAATATCTCTGGAATATAAAAACAATCGGAACGTTGAAGTAAATGAAGTAAAATATAAAATAAATCGACACCAAAAACCTCACTTAACCTTAATTTATCTTTCCTCTTGGCACCGGCTGCTTTAAAAACCAAATTAAGAGTCTCTCCCTTTTCTTCTTGCTACCGTCCTCGCTAACAGTCCTGAGACCCATGGTGCTACAGTATGTCTTCACTAAATCTTGCACAAAATGCAAAAATAAAAATATGTAAACCCGCTTCACTTGGCTTTCCACTGCCGCAGACAAGTTAACCGCGGCTCCCGGATGTACGCGCAACTGATTTGGCCGCTTTCTTGTATGGCGCAAGTACTTCATATGCCAAGGCGAATTTGTATGCCGAGGTACCACTGTAAGATTTTTGTGAAAAGTCAGTCTACATGATCTTCAAAGGGTGACTACCTGACCCTTTGAACACTACAGTTTGCTCCTTACCGCTCTTCTTCATCGGGTAGCACTGCTTGATGTCCTGGCAGGTGCGTGCCGGGTGATGGCGACTCCCGTCTGCGTTTTTCATGTTGTCCAGCTGACTACCCAGAGCCTTCAGTGAGGCGTGGATGCTGCTGTCCACGTGAACGACACGAGAGCTGTTAACAGGCATTGCCTCGTCCTTGTTGTATTCTGGAAGGGAAGGAGCTGGAGCATCAAAGCCACCGTCATAGTCTGCGTTTTTATCAAAGTCATCTAATGTGGTGGGAGGCCCGGGAGGTCCGGGAGGTCCTGGAGGGCCAGGTTCTCCTTTAGGGCCCTTAATTGAGCAGAGAAATCGATCAAGAAATTAAGCTCACGGCGAATAGTTTGTTTCTTGTTTATTTCGAACACTTGTACAGTATGTGTGGTTACACCAGCGTCCCACCTCTGGTCCGATATCTCCAGCGCTGCCTCGAGATCCAGGAGATCCAATGGGTCCAGGAGCACCTGCTTCACCTTCTTTACCAGCAGGTCCAACAGGCCCAGGGGGTCCCTATGAGCGCAATTCATTTTCAAACATTTTGCACTTTTCATTTCTAAATGCTTTTGTGGCAAAGAGACTGCTAAGAAAACAACTCACTCTATGCCCACTCGGTCCGACAATCCCTCTCTCACCTGCGTCTCCAGTTGCTCCCTTTATTGAAAAAAAAAAAAATGATTGGCGTCTTACTATCAGCAGTTATCTTAACGAGTAAAATCATAAAACGATAATCTGTGTAATGTGTGATGATCTAATACTAATACTCACGGCTGTTCCTTGGAGGCCCTGAAGTCCAGTGAAGCCACGGTGACCTTTCTGACCCCTTTCACCAGCGAGCCCTTTCTCTCCTTTGTCTCCTTGTGGCCCTTGAGGTCCCTGTGGTCAAGCAAAGCATATTCTATGAAAATACTGACATGTCATCCTGGTGAAATGTTTTCCTCCCTAATCGAGTTCATTTTCAATGTTTGTAAAAGTGCTGCAATACAAACGCAGTGCAACGCTGTTTATACATTACTTGTGGTATATCTGATAGTATTTAAACAGAAATGTGACCTGTTTTCCTCTGGCTCCTGGCTGGCCGGCTGGCCCGGCTGGACCTCTAGCACCCTGAAATCAAGAGAAACATTCCATCTTAATATTATATGATGTTAAAAACATTGCATTACGTTGTCCATAACAGAACACAGTTCTAAGAGTAAAAATCCCTTTATTTCTCGATATAATCCCCGGTTACACAAATGCATTCATCCCTGCGCTTCACAATTGCATTGAATGCTATCACAGCGGAAAGTTCTCAGTATACCGGAGCCATAATCGGAGTGCCTGCTTCATATCTGAAACGCTGGCCCCCGGTTCCCACAGAGATGCCGTCAAGTTAACCAATTTTCCAGGATTAGGCGTTCCACTTGCTGAGTGTTCACAGAAACGTCGGCAGGCGTCTTGGCCAGGATCATCATTCATGGACGTACGATCTTCTTTAAAACGTTTGCACCGCGGCTGAGAGGCTCATCACGGTACTGAGCATGAAGTCTTCCTTTTATGTTAATCCCGGTTTGACATGAACACCCTTAATATATACAAAATTTAGGCATTAGAAATATTTACCATATGGGATTGCTCACCTTTTCACCTCTCAATCCAGGACCTCCAGGAGCTCCTACTGGTCCGGGTGTTCCCGCGGTTCCCTGGGCTCCAGCTAGACCCTCGGGTCCAGCATCTCCCTTATCTCCCTATGAAACAAATAAATCAAGACGCAAAGGCAGTTATCCTAGCGCCTAAAATTTGGAATAGAGAATAAGAATCTGCTTCAAAAAACAGCCAAAATTCCTCAATATTTCAGGATTTATTGCTTACTTTGATTCCACGAGTACCATCAGTTCCAGGACCTCCATCTGTTCCAGGAAGACCCTTAAAAAGCAAAGTAGTATACAATATAAATAAATGAAAATAACATTTTACAGCATGTCTGAGAGTGACAAGCTTAAACACCAAACCTGTGGCCCAGCCTCTCCTCTATCTCCAACAGTTCCTGGTAATCCAACAGGACCTACACCACCTTTTACTCCCTGAGGGCCTTTGGTGCCGGGTTTTCCAGGTGCACCCTGAATGAAAATAAAAACACAATTGCAATGTAATGTCTAAGAAGATTCAATTAATATTAATCAGCCTATTTATTATTGCGAGAACGCTCCTTAACTAACCTGAAATCACTAATGCGCTACCTGTTTTTGACAGACTAGAATATTAGCTTGATTTTTTGCGCTATTGGTTATTATCATTTTGAGATCAAACTTTAAACTTACAGCAGGTCCAGGAAGGCCCATCAGTCCACGCTCTCCTCTCATACCGGGTAGACCGACCAGCCCTCTTTGACCTGACAATCCTGCAGGACCTGGAGGTCCATCAGGACCCTGAGGAAGTTAAATAGTGGGGTTCGACAAAGATTAGTGCCTATTTTCCGGAATTAGACCATAATCACCCAAGCAATAGCTGGTGGGTCAAGTTCAGCACAAAATAGGCTGGGGTTAACTTACCGGCGGTCCATCTTCTCCGGAATCGGCTTTATCTCCAGGGCTTCCAGCAGGTCCAGTGTTTCCACGCTCTCCTTGGCGTCCTGGGCCTCCAGGTTCTCCATGAATTCCAGGTTCACCTTTCTTTCCTGGAGGTCCTTGTGGACCAGGCTCGCCAGTTGGACCCTGAGAAACAACGTGGAGGTGTACTTCAACAAATATACAGGTTTCTCCCATTAATTACTTCAATGAAAATCCTTCACTCAAAACTATATTGGTACTGGTAGTAAAATATACAGTGGGTACGGAAAGTATTCAGACCCCCTTAAATTTTTCCCTCTTTGTTATATTGCTAAAAAAAAACATTAATGTACCCCATATTGACCACATATTTTTGCAGATTTGTTATAAAATAAAAACTGTAGTATCACATGGTCCTAAGTATTCAGACCCTTTGCTGTGACACTCATATTTAACTTGGGTGGTGTCCATTTCTTCTGATCACCCTTGAGATGGTTCTACACCTTCATTTGAGTCCAGCTGTGTTTGATTATACTGATTGGACTTGATTAGGAAAGCGACACACCTGTCTATATAAGACCTTACAGCTCACAGTGCATGTCAGAGCAAATGAGAATCATGAGGTCAAAGGAACTGCCTGAAGAGCTCAGAGACCGAATTGTGGCAAGGCACAGATCTGGCCAAGGTCGCCGGACGGCCAAACCGAGCTATCGGGGGAGAAGAACCTTGGCGAGAGAGGTAAAGCAGAACCCAAAGATCACTGTGGCTGAGCTCCAGAGATGCAGTCGGGAGATGAGAGGAAGTTGTAGAAAGCCAATCATCACTGCAGCCCTCCACCAGTCGGGGCTTTATGGCTGAGTGGCCCGACGGAAGCCTCTCCTCAGTGCAAGACACATGAAAGTCTGCATGGAGTCTGCTAAAAAACACCTGAAATAAGATTCTCTGGTCTGATGAGACCAAGATAGAACTTTCTAAGCGGTATGTGTGGAGAAAACCAGGCACTGCTCATCATCTGTCCAATACAGTCCCAGCAGTGAAGCATGGTGGCGGCAGCATCATGCTGTGTGGGTGTTTTTTAGCTTCAGGGACAGGAGGGAAAGATGAACGCAGCCAAATACAGGGATATCCTGGACGAAAACCTTCTCCAGAGCGCTCAGGACCTCAAGACTTCCAACAAGACAATGACCCTAAGCACGCAACTAAAATAACGAAGGAGTGGCTTCACAACAACTCCATGACTGTTCTTGAATGGCCCAGCCAGAGCCCTGACTTACTGTAAACCCAATTGAGCATGAAAATGGCTGTCCACCAACGTTTACCATCCAACCTGACTGAACTGGAGAGGATCTGCCAGGAGGAATGGCAGAAGTTTCCCAAATCCAGGTGTGAAAAACTTGTTGCATCTTTCCCAAAAAGACTCATGGCTGTATTAGATCAAAAGGGTGCTGCTACTAAATACTGAGCAAAGGGTCCATGTACTTAGGACCATGTGACATTTCGGTTTTTCTTTTTTTAATAAATCTGCAAAAATGTCAACAATTTTGTCTTTTTCTGTCCATATGGGGTGCTGTGTGTACATTAATGAGGGGAAAAAATGAACTTAAATGATTTTAGCGAATGGCTTCAATATAACAGAGTGAAACATTTAAGGGGGTCTGAATACTTTCCATGTCCACTGTATGTATAGTAAAATAATGTTTTAAGGGGTAAAGTGCTAACTCTATGAATTGTGTTGACACTTACAGCGGAGCCTGGTGTTCCTACACCTCCTGCAGGCCCGGGGAAACCGCTGGAACCCTGGGAACACAAGGCGAAATAGTGGGAATGGGTGTGACTGAACTTTCAGATCCTGAAATCATTGTCAAAAACGTTTATGGTGGGACTTACAGCTGCTCCCTGACTCCCTCTGGCACCTTTCAGTCCAGTTACACCAGAAACTCCCTACAGAACAATAAACATTAATGCATCATGGATATTTATTGTAGGCTTCAGAACAATGACGGTGAAACTAATTCAGCTTAGGAGATTCATTTATTAGCCCAATATCTTGTGTACATTTCTTATATACACATAATCATATGTTTAATATACAGAGAATAAGTTCATACTAAACAAAGACTAATTAGGCGATTTTCACATTCTAGCTCCCCCCCCCCCCCCCCCCCCCCCCCCCCAAGCATTAACATTTATAATGCTTGGCCCAAATTTACACAAATGTACAAATTAAAAATGTATACAATTTTGATTTGCGCCATTGGAAAAACAGTTGACTGAAGAGGTTGTATTTGATGATTTCTCTGGAAACCTTAAAGGGCCAGAAAGAATAAGTCAACAGATGATCAGACCTTACCTGTACTGGGCATGTTCCGCCACATTAAATAACTATTAATGAATGTAATACATTGAAATAAATGAAATTTCATAATTGGAGGAATAAAACATCTCAAATGGTGATGATTTTTTCGATCCGATCATTTCAGTTCTATCCGCTACTTAAATAATGTTAGGTTACTACATGAGTTACCGACAGAGTACAGGGTGCGCAAACTTTTGCACAAGTACTCTTCTTTCTTAATAGCTTCAGTTTGGTAAGCAAAACAGAATTGTGCAATAAAAGGTGCAGAAATGTGTTGTGTGCAATTTTTGTCCTCTGTATTACGTTGAAGTCAAGTAAGCTGTAATTTAACCAAGGCTGAATGTTGGTGTTTCTACTTCCTCGAGTACACTCAAATATAAACTGACTAGAGATTCCTTCCTTACATGCTGAACAAGAAAACTTCACTTTGTTTTTCTTTGTAAACAATTTTATAACCTGCTAATTATTAGACTTGGATCACGTGAACAGTCCACTATACAAACTGTCGAGCTCTCGCTATAGAAAGGATGACATACTAGAAAGAAGAAAATAACATGTACCTTCTTTAAATGTATTCAAATTGAACCTTTAAACCTCATGTCTTACCTGAGGCCCGGGTTTTCCTGCCATTCCCTGAGGACCAGAAGCCCCTGCCTCACCCTTTGCACCTGGTTCTCCTGATTCTCCTTTCGCCCCAGGCTGACCATCAAGCCCCTAAAAAAAAAAAAAAAAGAAGAACTCAAAAAACTTCTAATAATTTAACAGAAAAAGAGAATAATAGATTTACAATAAGATGGTATAGTTACAGGAGGACCAGCAAATCCAGTTGGGCCAGGAGGACCAGGCTGACCAGGAGACCCCTGAAACACAAAACCAGGGAAACTAACTCCTTGAACGATCAATGTATGACCTTATATTAGTTAGGCATTCTCTCTGATATGTAAATCATTTCACACTTACAGGCCCTGCTCTAGAACCTGGTGGTCCAGATGGTCCTCTGGGTCCGGTCTCTCCCTGAAAACAGTCCAATCAATAAGCAAAAATACAAACACATGGATGGCATATAATAAACAAAATTGGTTGCCTAAAGATTACCTTTTCTCCGGGTGCTCCAACTGGTCCAGTGGGTCCAGTGGATCCAGGAAGGCCCTAAAGGTACCGGGCAGGTGCCAATTCATCACAGTATCCATATACAATATTTGCAGAATGATTTGTTAGTCTTATTCCTGTTACTTACCCGAGGACCATCGTTGCCAGCAGCTCCCTCAGCTCCAGTCTCACCTATCCCACCCTGAGATAATAAGATAATCACTGTGATGCTTTGAAATGATTAACCAGCACATTTTTCTTTTCCGTTTTTTGAACGTCAGACACTTTTTAATATTCAAAATTTTACAAAAGAAGCGAACATTTTAATTACATGCATTTTCTCACCCGTTGCTTTTATTCATGCGCCCTGACTTTTTATTCATGTCTCTGTTTTTTTCTTCTTCTTCTTCTTCTTCTTCTTCTTTTGGGCTTGCCATTTTCAGCTCTTGGATCAGACTTTAATTTATTTTCAGTTCAAACTAACTCTTGAGTCACACTTACACGGTCTCCTTTAGGTCCACCAATGCCTGGCGTCCCTCTCTCTCCCGGCATTCCCTGAAGTCCATGTGGGCCCGGTTCCCCGCCTTTCCCTGCAGGTCCTGAACTACCCTTAATGATAGTGAAAAAAATAGTGATATATCATCTTTCCTGCTTTGGATCACAATTAATTTCATGTACTTGTTAATTATTTAATTAACTAACGATATCGGACTATTTTTGACTACCTTAGGTCCATCAGGTCCTGGTCCTCCGGGACTGCCTTTAGCCCCAGGAAGGCCATTAGGGCCAAGCGGTCCTCTCTCTCCTGGGCTTCCACGTTCACCCTGTGGGGCAAAAGTATAGTTTGAGTTCTCAAACTGTCCAAGACTACTTCTTACAACAAACAGTAACTGTATTAGCATGAGCTTACTCTTGGTCCAGTCTGACCAGCAGCACCTTCTTCACCAGTAACTCCCTAAAAGAACAAGAAAGATGGTTTAAATACACAGTACAATATACAGACAAAAATCTTCACTTTCACTGGAATAGAAATGGAAAATGCTGTCAGAGACAATACTCCACTGACCTCATCACCTGGTTTTCCTGGCTCTCCGGATGGGCCTGAGTTTCCAGGTAAACCCTTAGAAGTGAAAATGTTAAAATTCAATTTAATCAAAATGTAAGATCAACATAAGTTACATTTAGTCGAATTTATTTAAACATGTAAAACAATTTGCATTTAAAATTATTTAAGCAAATAAACATTTATTTAAAACCGTATGCCACCAACACCTCGTAAAACTAACCAATGTTAAAAAATTTTTTTTAACTCAACTATAAACAAAAATAAATATATATCAATCTGGGGAAATTGCCAACGTGAGCCGACTTTGGAGCTCTAATTTTGCTATTTAGTTCATTTTAGCTTATTTACTTTCTGTCGTTTATTCACTAAACAATTAAGAACGAATTACATTAATTTGTTTTCTTTGTTTGTTTTAATACAAACAAAAGAAGGTATTTTTCTGCATTGTTTATTAAACAAAAATGATAAAAAAGCAGTCTGAATCGGATAAAATCGTGATTATCAATCAAGTTTAATTGTGTACGTCCTATTACCGAGTTAACATCTAAGAATTTCTACCGTAGTTGATGTGTGAATGAGGTTATTTACATCTTAACAATAATAAAAACAAAAAACAAAATAATTCCCAATATATATATATATTTTGTTGTTGTTGTTGTTGTTTGTTTGTTTGTTTGTTTGTTTAAACGGTACTTCATCAAACCCAAAAAGAATTATTAGTTATGCAGCTAGCCATAAATATTTAGCCTTAAATAAAACTTGCTAGCTAACATTAACATTAAAAGATAAAAATAAAAAAAAATCCAGATCCAGATCCAGATTGCAATCTCCAAAATAAATCTTATGCCAATCAACAAACCAGCTAGCTATAAATATTTATCCTCCAATAGTAGCTAGCTAATGCTAGACTGTTTTATAAAAAGCTACTAATATAAAATATTGCCAAACATATTTAGCCAGGAGTTGATCCTCTGGAGATGTTTAGATGGTAAGGGAACAGCGATCACTCATAACAAATAATTTATCAGCTACACACCTGGAAGCCTATGGGACCAGGAGGACCCTGCTCGCCTCTTTTTCCTGCTGTACCCTGAAAGCACAAGATTGCACGTAACTGCAGTCTGCTCGCAAACAGTACGAAGAAAACAAAATGCACCTTCATGCCAGTTTGAAATGACACTAACAGGTGGTCCGGCAGGGCCTGCAGCGCCTTCCTCGCCATCTTTTCCATTGCGACCCTGTGAGACAAAAGCACAGTTTCCATTTGAACATTAAAATTTTCTCAATTTCATGCGGTTTCTACTGGCTAATGCTGAGATAAAAAAAAAAATCTCACTCTTTGTCCCGGTGCTCCTGGTGTTCCGGCTTCTCCGGCTTTTCCTGCATCGCCCTGGGTGGGATAAAAATAACGTATGTTAATTATAACGTGATATCTTTTATCACTCATATGATTAAAAAAAAAATAAATAAACATTTATAATGATGGACTACACTGAAGCCTTTCGGGCCTGGCAGACCCATAGATCCTGGTGACCCTCTGCCCCCATTTGATCCAGCAGGTCCAGGACCACCATCGTCTCCTGCTGCTCCCTGTAGAGAACAGTCCAAAAGGTTCATACATAATACAAAGGACTCACACTTTAACATGCACTTATTAACTCGGATATAAATGTGTAAAACGAGTATATGTCAACATTTTGTTTGTTTGTTTGTTTGTTTGTTTGTTTAACGTGAGATAATGAATCACCTGAGGTCCAATTTTCCCTTCAGGTCCATCAGGTCCAGCAATACCACTCAGACCCTTAAGTGAAAGCAATAAAAATTATTAAGAGCCAGGGGGGAAATATTTTACATAAAGTAATAATTATTATGTGTATAATAACTTTTTTCACTGGTCTTTACCCTTGCACCCGGAAGGCCTGGTTCTCCAGGACGGCCAGGATCACCGGCAGCACCTTTACCCGCAGAAGCGCCTGGAGGACCACGTTCACCTTGAGCACCCTGGTGATGTTGGAGTAACAATACATTAGCAATCAATGCACAAATGGGAATAGAAATATGATGATGATGATGATGACAGTTTTTTTTTAAGTGAACTGGTGCATGCCTTTTGTCCAGATAACCCATCAGCACCTGGAAAGCCACGGAGACCTGGAGCTCCCTAAAAACAGGAAAGCACATCAGTTCGATGCAACAACAAAATCTGTCCTATAATTCCACAAAACACTATCTGGGCAAAAGTATTTGGCCAAACCTGTTAAATATTGAATGTCCCCAGTGAAGGGCAATCTTAATGCTTCAACATACCAAGACATCATTGACAATTGACCATGCTTCCAACTTTGTCACAACAGTTTGGGGAACCCCCTTTTCCATTCCAACATGCCTGTGCACAAAGCACTATTAAGACACGGTTTGATGATTTTGGTTTGGGAGAACCTGACTGGCCCACACAAAGCCCTGACCTTTGTGAGGCCCAAACCCCAGTGAGCACATTTGGGATGAACTGGAATGGAGATTGTAGATAACTTCAGATTGTAATCAGTTGCCTACTGATTGCCAACTGACCGACTTTCATGAAGAGAGATAATTTGACAGACCAACCACAATATTGGTAAACCCACAGATTTGGTCAAAATTGTTTATTTATAACTCTTATGGCATTCGTGATAACATGAAAGAACAGATGTTCCAACATCAAATGCAACTATAATGCCAGCTATCACTGGTATTGATGGATCACAGTTGTTGACAAGTTTCTTTGTTGTAAGAATGAAGGTTTTAAAGATGTGCTGTAACCAGAATAATCAACTCTCGTGTGATAAATTCTACCCCTTTTTCGCTCCTCAAAGCTAAACACAAAAGCATTTTTGATATAGATCAAAACACGGATTACATTGTTTACAATCCTGGAGCTTGTGTCCGGAAAGGTGTACCAAAGATACAGAGTGTCGGAAACTTCGGCAAATCATTTCTCTCACCATCTCTCCAGGAGGACCAGGTGGCCCCACTGATCCTGGATCTCCTCTGGGACCCCGTTTCCCATCCTCACCCATCGGACCGATCTCTCCTTGAACTCCCAGTTGTCCCTGTAACACAGACAAGCTTCATCAAAAACACAGACCAAACTCATTTTAACTCTTAAACCAGCGGTTGTAATCGATCAACTATTGATCTGATGTTATTGACTTACTGCTTCTCCTTTAATTCCAGGTTCTCCTTTGAATCCAGGGATGCCAGCTTCTCCCTATAACCAAACCAAAATGAACATCTGTAGTCTCTAATCCCACAGATCTTGTATGTAAGTTTAAAAAGATCTACTGACCCAGTACTTGTAAGTAGGATTATTAAACCATTTTGTCAAAGAAAAAGTTCATCATTACCACTTGACCTTTGGCACCAGCAGGTCCCGTCTTTCCCTGAGGTCCAGGTGGTCCAGGCTGACCAATCAATCCAACCGGTCCTTGAACACCAGGTGCCCCCTACATAATAAAATCACTACATTAATCAGTGGATCAGAAATTAAAGCTATAGAATTAAGTGTAACAGAATCGCAGTTTTGATGGAATAAGCCTGGGACTCACCGATGGTCCTTTAGCTCCAGGAGCACCATCCATACCTGCTGGACCCTGGATATGAAGACATTTAGATAATGTATCAAAATGCTCAAATATTATCTAAGTGTAAATCATAAGTACAAGGATGAGTAAAAAAAAAAAAAAAAAACTCTGGTTATATTAAAACTTCTTTTGGCCCCACTGTCCTTCCGTTCAGGACTACTGTGTCCCCAGTGAATGCTGTGCAGGTGTGAATGTGTCAACTGTGGTGCGGACAGAAATGGGTGCCCCACTTGTCATTTGCGTGAAAGAAGAGCAGCGTGCAGTGATTTGTTTCTTATGGTCTGAGGGTGTACCTGGTGCCGAAACAACGGAAGAGCATATAAACAGAAATGTTTGGATATCTGCAACACAAAATCTGGACCGATACTCTAAGGAAGGTAAGATTTCTTAAAGAGAATCATTACTGACGTCGAGATATGGATACGTCGAGTAAATGACAGATTATGGGACAGAAACATCCTCAATCGCCAAAGCCAACCATCAGCTGGGAAGTTCATCAGCGCTTACAGTTTTCTGAAATTCTCAAGAGCCAGACGTATTGGAACATTTTCAGGGAAAAAGATTCAACAATTAAGTACTCGTTACAGTGAGACGCTTATTGAAGAGCTGAAATCTAAACTTCAAATTAAACTCAGAGGACTGCTATCCAATGGCTTAACGATCTTGCATGACGATGCCTATAGTCATGATCTCGGACTTTCCCAGGTTGGTTCCCCTCGAAAGCTGCCCTATGAAGACGAAGATTCACTTCTGATGAAGAAGTGGAGACAGCAGTACATTCGTGGAGCGCAGCTCAGCCTAAAACATTTTCTAATGAGGGAATTTCGAAAGCTTGCTGGAAGATGGACAAAGCGTATTGAACAGCAAAGAGATTATGTTGAAAAAATGATGTATTTGTCTTTTCTAGGAGTTAATTAAAATTCTACAGCCAGAGCGCAGATTTCTTTTTTTTACTCAACCTCGCATAACCCATAGCACACCTGTTTGCCCTGAGGTCCAGGAAAGCCTAATCTTCCTGAGTCCCCCCTGGGTCCCTGAGCTCCACTGGTGCCTCGAGGGCCCGTGGGACCCGCTTCACCCTGCAGATAGACACAATGCAACATTTTCAATAGCCATGGACAGAAATGGACATTTCAATATCTATTACATGATTTTGATTTCAGAAATAATTTCAGGAATATTTGTCCTAGGCTTCCAAAATAACCAATGACATGACACTACAACTAAAACAATCATGTGCAAACCTTCATGCCTGGACCTCCTGGAAAACCTGGGGATCCTGGGATTCCTATGACACCCTGAGAGAAATATGAAATGACCAACATGAAGTAATTTATACATGTCAGGTTGATGGGATTACTTTGGGTTTACCGGAGGTAGAAAAGTTAGAATTAGAAAAGGTGAAGAAATTGACGTACCAATGGACCTGGTTTTCCAGCATTTCCTGCCATTCCACGTTTTCCCTGTAGATAAAAAATAACACTGACCCTTAAAAACGTATGCTACAATAATATTCTTAATACCCTAGCAGATATTCTACCAGCTACATCTCCATCTAGGCATTTGGCAGACGCCCTTATCCAGAGCGACTTACATTTTTATCTCATTACATCTGAGCAATTGAGGGTTAAGGGCCTTGCTCAAGGGCCCAACAGTGGCAACTTGGTGGTTGTGAGGTTTGAACCTGAGATCTTCTGAACCGTAGTCCAATGCCCCTACCCTCATGAAGGCCTGATTCACACAGTCTCCTCTTAACAGTTGTTCTAGAGACGTGTCTGCTGCTAGAACTCTGTGTGCCATCGACCTGCTCTCTGATCTGAGCTGCTGATAACCTGCGATTTCTGAGGCTGGTGACTCGGATGAACTTCTCCTCCGCAGCAGAGGCGACTCTCGGTCTTCCTCTCCTGGGCCGGTCCGCATGTCAGCCAGTTTCTTTGTAGCACTTGATGGTTTTTGTGACTGCACTTGGGGACACTTTCAAAGTTTTCCCAATTTTTCGGACTGACTGACCTTCATTTCTTAAAGTAATGATGGCCGCTCGCGTTTTTCTTCACTTAGCTGCCTTTTTCTTGCCGTAATACAAATTCAACCTCTTTGAATGGGAAGGTGTGTCCAGACTTTTGGTCTGTACTGTATATTAGAAGTATGGATTAATATGACTAAAGAAATCATTTCAGTTTGACACAGGAGCAATTAGAATATCCAACTGCGTCATATACACAAGCTAAAATATTAAAAATTTTACTTTAAGACTAACAATATAACAAATTACAGGACTGTCACACGGAAATCAGTGGGTCATAATCCTGTGTTACCCAAAAGAAAGAAGAAGACGGTAAGCGGGCTACCTAACCCTGACAAAGTCTACCTCGGGTTTAAGCTTGATTGGCTAAAAATAGTTCAAGTAAAACCAAGACTTGTGATTGTCCAGAACAGAAGAGCACAGTTATGAGAGTAAAAGCTCCCTTTAATCCCCTGCTACACTAATGGGCTCATCATGTCATGATCGGACCGAACTCTTTTTATGACCCAATCATGTTGAAATGGCTTGTAGTTTAGTTTTCAAGGATCAAGGATTCATTCCACTCGATGAATGTTCATAAGACCGCAGCGGCCTCTGAGCCGCCTCGAACCGGGATCGTTCATCCATCAGAAATGTCCTGGATCGACTTGTACGCCCCTTGCACCAGTCTATTGAATACTTCAGGACAACTAAAGAAAATGGGCCAACCTAGGCTCTGGTAAACACTGTTAGTGGCTGATTTCAAACTTCATAATGCTGTATAGCTGAACCAGTATAAGCTCCAATATTATCTGCTGTATCAAATTATTCTGTATAAATGACAGCAATGATCTCACCGCAGGTCCGCTGGGTCCGATCCGACCTCTCTCTCCAGGCAATCCAGGTGGACCCTAAAAACAAAGTTCATTTGAACTCCGTGACCCGGTGCTATCTTTTTGTTATATCTTTAAGTATCGAGTTGAGTTGATCATTACGGGACATACCTGTGGACCGACAAGCCCCATCGAACCCGGACTCCCTGATGCACCCTGAAATCAAAGTAGGTTGTTAATAATACAGCATCTGTACCATGATGGACTGTAGGCTTCACAGTTGTCAAGTGTGTGTCTAACCTTTGAGCCAACGACACCTCGCTCTCCCTTCGCTCCCGCCTGACCTGCGTATCCCTGAAATGATTCCGGCAATTTAAACCCCAGTATCAGGATATGGATAAAACTGTTGTTTATTATGGCGTATACTACAGTATGTGCAAGTCACATTTTGATTGTAATATTTCAAACCTAAGCTTACCCTGTGACCTTTCATTCCTGGTTGACCTGGTAAACCTGGGAATCCTCGAACGCCCTTAACGAAGGAAAACATCATTGAGTTATGATCAGGCTGAAACACTGATATGTACAGTATATAATATGCAGTGCTGTAAGGAAGGAAGGAACGAGGGACTTTACAGGTGATCCTGGGAATCCATCTTCTCCTTTCTTTCCTGGGTCTCCAGGTTCACCCTGACACCAGAAGAAGAAATAGATGAGCATGGATCATTTTATGACTTTCCATCATTAATGAGAATAAGCTCTGTTCATCAGACAGGTGTACTTACGTCTTGACCAGGTTTCCCAGGAGGACCATCAGGACCCCTTGGGCCGTGAGAACCCTGAGCAAAAGAAATGAACACGTCTTCACTATTATTGATATAACTATTAATTAATTAATTACTAATGGCTAAAGCATTACGAAGGTTGACCTTTAGCCTGGAAGCTTATATCTATTTAAAAACGTCCAGCAAGTGCATTCCTGTATCGTACCATAGGTCCAGGATCTCCTGCATCTCCAGGGGTGCCCTGTGCTCCCATAGGACCCTGTAGGACGCAAAAAGTAGCAAGATCATGTTTACCTTGCCAATGCTTTGTACATATCATCTGTTCATGAGGCTGCTCATAAGCGTCGGACTTACAGGAGGACCCGATGGTCCTGGGTGTCCTCTTGGTCCTGCTTCGCCCTGATTCAAATGAATTGGTGTGTTATTGATCAATGGGCATCAAGAAGATGGAGTCTATTGTCACAGCTGGTGTACGTAACATCTCGTAAATCTTATGACGTTCACAACATTCAGTCTGTTACTTACAGGCGACCCAGAGACAAGTCCTGACATTCCCATCTTCGCATCATGGAAGCCTGAAGCCATCTGAGATGCAAACTCACTCTGTAAAACACGCCATTGCACAGAACCCCATGAAAATGTAGAAATCTGTTATACAGGGAGGCTAACCTTTAAAACACCGCCTCATAAACAGCGAGTGCGCAGAAAACCTGTGACTTGAAAAAGCCATGCCTCATTTAGTGTTTATAGAAAAACTAAACTGTGAATTGAAACGTTTGTGCTTTCACACATTCCCCCCAGCATCCACTCACGTCCTGTCTCCTGGACCAACTAGCGCTAAATACTTCAGCCTTTTTGCTCCCGATCTCATGTGCATATAAATAGAGTCAGAATTCCACAATTTCAAATTCCGCAGTGCGCAGAGACGATGGCAGAACTAATGAGAAAGCTAAAAAAATAACCTTTTAGGACTCTAATACACCCTTTAGAAGGATAACCGGATTTTATCTGCACCGACTCTTTCACCATGAAATCCATGCATGTCTTCTGTAGACATGAGAGTTAGAGACTTTGGCGGAGACCGAAAGTTTAACAAGCAAAACATTTTATGTGATTATTTATCTATTTTTTATTCAGGACTGTTTCAGGCTTGAGTGATTTTTGGGGGGATTTCTATGCACGGTTTTTATCACCATATTTTTTCTCGGGTTTGGTCACCTGCCAATTCCCACACATCAACCGGCTCCCCCCGTCATATAACACTCGCCAAACAGTAAGGTGAAGACTTTAATGTGCTTCCTCTGAGACGCGTAAAGCCACACAACCACATCAATTTAAAACCCCTTAAAACTCAAGCGGCACAGACCCACGAGGCTTCCATACTATCACACATGCTTATATGGAAGACTTGCCGGTGTGTGCTAACGGTGAGACGTGCATTTGGGTTTTCGGATATGTCAGCATGCCAGGCAGAACGAAAGGTATCATTACTTTTATAATGTCTACATTTTTCCACTATGGGAATGTCATCGCAAAAACTCTCAAAGCATTTTTTTGGTTGTAGAAAGAACTGAAAACAACCATAAAAATATATGATAATGTCTAACTGTGCTATTTGTACTCCCTAATTCAGTCATGTCCGATTCCTCCCCGTCACTAGGGGGCTCCACATTAAGGCTATTACTACCACTCCGCCGTGGACTATTACGTGTATCCTCCGAACCACGTGACGCCAGCCGACTGCATCTTTTCGAACTGCTCGCTCGCGCACCGTTGGGGGCGGCGTAACACACTCGGAGGACAGCGCTATCCGCTCCTTCCTTGCGCGAGCTCACGGACGCCCCTGAATGGCTGTAGTGCCGTGATTAATGTGGGAGCACTAAGTACCTCTTAGACCTCCGGCTGCGAGAGGTTACAGCACCACCCGGGAATTGAACTCGGAATCTCCGGATGATAGGGCGAGGCTGAACTGTGCTATTTCTTTGTTAAAATGAAATAAAATTTAGTTTATCATATTGCATTGGTTCTGCTGGAAAAAAAAAAAGAAGAATATATCCACAATCCTGAGACCCATACGTGGCACAGGTACGTGCCGGCAACACAGCATATGCAATCACTACCTGAATATCTGAATAACGTATTGCAAAAATTTTGAACTCTCAAAATTGAATTTTTATTATTATTTTTTTTTCTGGTTATAGCAACAACCCGAAAACAACAATACAAACACGTGGTCATGTGTATCGCTGCTGTTTCTTTGTCTATGTGACCTGTTTTAAAGATCAATTTTTTTTGCCAAATCATGTTTGGGTAGTCGGTTAAAATGAGCTAAAGTTCAGTTCATCGTGTTGGCTGTAGTGCTGAAAAAAAAAAGGATATGTCCCTCTATGCAGCACAACCATGAGCACAATTCTATCCACTTTCTTCCACATACTGGAGCTTAGAGATGCACTTAAGATTGGCTGATGTTGCTGTGATTGACAAGGAGAGAAGGAAAGCCATCCGTCCATTTTCCTCCCTACTGTCCCGGCCTCACTAGGAGACTAACTCGTGATCTTACTTCGTAAAGTATGAAAGCAGGTAATCGCTCAGGGGGTGTGTCACTAGTTTATGTAAGCGCAGCGTAAAAACCAAACAGAAAACCAAAAGTAACTTTTGGATCCAATTCAGCAAACACAGAACTTCTGTGCACTTATAAACAAAGCCATTGCAGAACACCTTAATGATGGTCCGAATTTTATTTATTTATTTACTCCCTAAATAAACCGCATGGACAGAAGACTTTCAGACGAGCACCTGTAGATTCAGGTTGTTGTCCACGAGCAAATTTGAACATGAAAGCCACATGTTTGTGTGTAAGAGATTTACTGTAACTCCTTACCACCAGAGATTACACAGAGTTCAAATTCTCACCCCTGGTAATGCAGTCTGTCCTTGAGGACCAGGCTTTCCAGGTATACCTGGCACTCCTGGTATCCCATCAAAGCCAGGCGGACCTGCAACACCCTGAAAAAAGAGAAAAGACGCCATCACTGTACGAGTCTAAACACAACACAACAGAGCCTTACATGTTACAACTGACTGATGTACTGACTTTTCTTCCTTTAAAGCCACGATATCCGGGACGTCCCGCTGGCCCAGGGGCTCCCTGTAAAATACAACCCATAAATGTGTGAATGTGAAGCAATTGAATAAAACATTTAGGTAGATTTCCCGTGATAAAAGTGAAAAATCCCACCATCGGTCCTGGTTGACCAGGCAGTCCCACAATCTGAAGAAAAAAAAAACAAGTAAAGAAATGAACAGGACACTTTGGGTAGACAGCTAATAATAATAATAATAATAATAATAATAATAATAATAATAATAATAATAGACCAAATCAATGTGTATTCTTGATAAGTAATTTGATTACTTTTGACACTTACATGAGGAATATCTCCTGGTTTTCCTTTTTCACCCTTAAATTTCGAGAGAGTTATATTTCTATTACAGCATATTATCTAACCAGAAAACTATGTAGATTTATTTTGAAATTATTACATAATATAATTAAATTTAATCTTTAATGCATGTACTTACCTTGAACGCCATTACCTCTGAAACATAAAGAAAGAAAGGGCAAGGGTAGTGGTTGTTTAGTAAATGTGATATGTCACATTACATTTATTAATAAATGTAATAATGGTTAAATAATAAACATGACATAGTTCATAGCGGTGTGAAAAGGGCCATGACACTGCTACAATGATTATACTGATGAAGAAATACGTTGGTATAGTAATAAATTAAAATGCCATAATAATAGAGCGTTATAATGACATACTGATCAATTGTAATGATAGAATAAAATGATTTAATGATAGAGTAATAGGTTGTAATTATATATAACTGATTACAATCATATTGTAATGACAGGTTACTATGGTGCAGTAACTGGTTATCATACACACTAAAAAATGCTGGGTTATTTTTACTACCCAAACGCTGGGTTGCCTCTGTTGGGCATTTTTTCTGGGTTATTTACAGTGAATTGGGTACTTTTTGTTTAACCCAGCTTGCTGGGTTGGAGTTGGATTGGCTAGTGACAGCTAACATCACAGGCAAGACCGCCCCTCCCCGAAGTTCACCGGTGTATTCAGTGGCTGTGTCAGCTTCGTGTCTTTTTTTTCTTCCTCCTCAAGCATTTAAGAGGAAATGTAAACGTTCAATATAAGGTCTGTATACACACTTTCACTCACCTATGACTGATTTTGTTCACTGTATGTAACATTTATTACTGTTACAATGTTAACGTTACACTCAAACTTTCAGCCTGGTCTGTGCTATAGCATGCTAGTTTATCTGACAATGGCTGCTAGCTAACCAAACCAAAGAAACCCCACCTGTGTATGAAAGAAACTGCAAAAATGTCTGAGCTTTTTAGCTTTATTTGTAGAATTCTTGCAGGGTGTATGAAGAAAATGATGAATGAAAGCTAAACTGTTTTTGCCAGCATGACGCTAGCATTTAGCTAGGTTGCTAGTGTTAGCAACCGCATATAAAAAGCTGGGGTGTTACAAAACACTCATCTTCTTACAGATATGAATACTAGCCAACCCTCTCGATTTTACCACAAACTTTTACTTTCTTTAATTTCTTTCTTTCAAAGGTTGGAACGAACACCGTGGAATATCTCCAGCAGGCTGAAGTGTCCAGGCCGTACCCCTATATCCTGATGTCGGAGATAATGACCAGCACTGCTCTCAGGCATTAGTGTTTCTGAGCACTATATAATATTAATGGGTTATGATGCTGTAATAACAGGTAATAATGTTTAAGTAACTGGTTATAATAGTATTTAAATATGTTATGATGTAATGACAATTGTATTGCTATGATGCTATTACTATGAATTGTTATCATAGAATTTGATCCAATGACCGATTATAATGGTGTAGTAACTGATTATAATAGTATAATAAAAAAAATAGTTTATGATGACATAATGACCAATTATAATGGTGAAGTATCTGGTTATAACATAATAAAAGTAACAGGGTTATTAAGCTGTAATGACCAATTATAATGGTGTAGTAACTGGTTATACCATAATAAAAGTAACAAATGATTATTAAGCTGTAATGACAGATTATAATGGTGTAGTAACTGGTTATTACATAATAAAAGTAACAAATGATTATTAAGATGTAATGACAGATTATAATGGTGTAGTAACTGGTTATAACGTAATAAAGGTAACAGGGTTATTAAGATGTAATGACTAATTATAATGGTGTAGTAACTGGTTATAACATAATAAAAGTAACAAATGATTATTAAGATGTAATGACAGATTATAATGGTGTAGTAACTGGTTATAACGTAATAAAGGTAACAGGGTTATTAAGATGTAATGACTAATTATAATGGTGTAGTAACTGGTTATAACATAATAAAAGTAACAAATGATTATTAAGATGTAATGACAGATTATAATGGTGTAGTAACTGGTTATAACGTAATAAAGGTAACAGGGTTATTAAGATGTAATGACTAATTATAATGGTGTAGTAACTGGTTATAACATAATAAAAGTAACAAATGATTATTAAGATGTAATGACAGATTATAATGGTGTAGTAACTGGTTATAACGTAATAAAGGTAACAGGGTTATTAAGATGTAATGACTAATTATAATGGTGTAGTAACTGGTTATAACGTAATAAAGGTAACAGGGTTATTAAGCTGTAATGACCAATTATAATTGTGTAGTAACTGGTTATAACATAATAAACGTAACAGGGTTATTAAGCTGTAATGACCAATTATAATGGTGTAGTAACTGGTTATAACATAATAAACGTAACAGGGTTATTAAGCTGTAATGACAGATTATAATGGTGTAGTAACTGGTTATAACGTAATAAAGGTAACAGGGTTGTTAAGCTGTAATGACCAATTATAATTGTGTAGTACCTGGTTATAACATAATAAAAGTAACAAAGGGTTATTAAGCTGTAATGATGATTATAATGGTGTAGTAACTGGTTATAACATAATAAAAGTAACAGGGTGATTACGATGTAATGTCCGATTATAATGGTGTAGTAACTGGTTATAACGTAATAAAGGTAACAGGGTTATTAAGCTGTAATGGCCAATTATAATGGTGTAGTAACTGATTATAACATAATAAAAGTAACAGGGTTATTAAGCTGTAATGACCGATTATAATGGTGTAGTAACTGGTTGTAATAGTATAATATATAATTAGTAGGTTATAAGTAGTAAGTGGTTATAACAATAAAGTGCTCTATCTATCTATCTATCTATCTATCTATCTATCTATCTATCTATCTATCTATCATTATAATAGTGTAATAACTTATGATATTATGTTAATATAAAGTGTCAGTTATAATGGTGTAGTGACTGGTTATATTAGTATAATAGCAAGTAATGATGTAATTGCAAATTATAACTGGTTAGTAACTGTAAGTGTAGTAACTGGTTATGATGAAGTAATGACAGGTTATAATGGTGTCTATTTGAGTATATATAGACGACATCTATATTATATATATATATATATCTTTCTGTCTATCTATCATTAGAATAATGTAGTAACTCTTTATAGAAGTATAATAATAAATATAGTTGCAAGCAACAATGTGCGGGTCCAAGCACCCTGCACCATTGCCACTAGGGCACCTCAGAAAGACAGTGGGCACAGTGAGCAAATGCACTTAAAGGGGATATATCAATAACATTATGACATTTTAGAAAAGGGGGAATTTATGTTTAGACCTCCAAAAAGCCACAGATGCAGGAAAAAAAAAAAAAAAAAAACATCACACTATAATGTTACTCAATGTGATGTCACTCAATATGATGTCACTCACTGTGATGTCACTCACTATATAATGTCACACAGAAAGTTATTAACCACTAATTAATTATGATGATGTGATGCCAGGTATAATGGTGTAGTAATTGGTTTGATAGTACAGTATAATGAGAGTTATGATGATTTAGTGACAGGTGATGGGTTTAGAATACACAATACAAAAACCCAGACAATTCTTAAATCCAGACGGCCATGCCTTATAATTAAATAGATTACCAGACAATGTCCTTACTCTATATTTGGTGATTATATATAGGTACATATGTTTGTACATTTGTATGTTTGTATGTATATACACACAATAAAAATTTTATAAAAAGTAATTGTATAGCTCAGGTAATGTACAAACATATATTTATTTAAGAGTTGTTTTGTTATATAATTTTATGGAATGAGAATGGATTATCTGATGAGTTAGAAAACCCTTAGAGTAATCTTTGTGGTATACATTTAGTCTCTGTTGTTTGACAATAGAATAATCAACAACCTGATCTGAATCATGCCTAAGATCTAATCTATGACCATGACCAAGATTTTGAGTAAAGTATTTTTATTTCCTATTCATAAATCCTTGAGCGAATGCACCATTAAATTAAAACCTGGAAACCTGGATCTACTGCAGTTTTAGCCATGGTAAAGTGTATGTGTCCTTTACATGTGCCAAATCACTGAAATAATGTCTGATCTTAAAGGCTACAGGACATTATACATCAGTAGATGTACATCATGTATTTATATCAAAGTAAAGTCAGTGTTGTGAGTGCTGCTCACCGATCCGTCCATGAGCGCTGGCAAATCTATCACACACAGGGCAGCACTCTCCGTCCGGGACAGAGAAGTGCTCGCATCCTTTAAGGGGCTCGCAGCGGATGTCCTCACAGACAATGTTACCGTTGTCACACACACAGATCTGGCATGGCTCGGGTTTCCAAATGGCATTGGGCTCGTGAGTCACATGTTTCTCCTTACAGCCGGACTGAGTTTGAGGTAAAGCTGAGGGAAGAGAAGAAGGGCAATGCGATGTAGGATTTAAAAAATGTGCTTGCTCAAAGGCTTTCAAAAACCTTTCACGTTTTAAACAAGGTACTATATTTAAAGTCTGAAACATAACGTGTAATTACATGTGAATAAGCTTTATGATTAAGATCAAGTCAGCTGTAAGTTTTTCCTTATGTTTTAACATCTTTCTCTTGGCACGAAATCATAAAGAAAACTCCATTTGAACTGACATTCAGCTATAACAAGTAATTATTTTAAATCACATGAGCCAAGATTTACAATTCACAAAGAAATACAGCACTTTAAATTATTGTAATGTACTTACATTAAAAAAAAAAAAATATATATATATATATATATATATATATATATATATATATATATATATAAATAGAAATATGACTTTATTACCTATGAAATCATATTTCTATGTTCAGTTTGATTTCTGTTTTTCAAATGTAAGTACATTACAGTTTTTATAATTTTTTATTCTAAATAATTTAAAGTGCTCTTTATTTAGAACTTTAAATAACTGTAATGTACTTACATTCGAAAAACACACTATACACTGAAATATATAATATATTTTATTATAGGTATAATAAAATAATAAAATCATATTTCTATGTGTAGAAATTGTTATATTATATATAATGTTTCATTTTATATTTAATATTTTATGTGTATAATAAAGTTATAATAATTGATGCTATACCATAATAATGATATCTAGAGTACTTTTATTTAAAAAAAAAAATTCTTAAACTAACCTGTTTTTTTCTCCAACTCTTTGTACAAAAGGCTAATTGTTTTTCCTGTTCATAAATCATAATTAAAAGTTACTTAATCAACAGTTCATTATAATTGATCTCTGAATGCAATGCCGTCCTCTGACCACGCGGGGGCAGCTTTGAGTCAAGGATTCTGACCTTTTCTGGAACCACTGGCTATTTTTACAGCTTCACCTCTGCTTAGTACTTAGTGGTTACATACAGGATTGCAGATTATGGTACAAAAATGTGCTCTATAATTAAGGATATGATAAAATATCTTTTTTCTGTTTCTTTTGGGTGACTTATATATGTTTTGTTCACTATGGTACTGCTTTAGAAGAAACTAAAACGAAGGCTGTTCTTCCTGTAGCGCTTACTGCGGGAGTGTCTGAATGCTAAGAATTTACACATTTACATTTCCTACATTTATATACACCTCATACGTAAAATATAAACACATATATATATGTGTGTGTGTCTGAAAAAAGGGCTTCCTTAAGTCTACCTGTTTGTGTGAGAAGCAATCCAGGTCATTTGATCTTTAGATGAAATGACCAGGATTACTTCTGCACAGACAGGTCATGTGATCTTTAGAGCCCTCATTAAAGCGGTGCTTGGATCATCTGCCCCACCCTGTGATTAAGTTCTGCAGCTGCTGGGGCAGCGACTGTGAGCGAGGCGGTACAGAGAACCACATCAAGGTTTCGTCTTGATCAGAAGGAAAAACCAGGAGACCAGAGGCGAACTGGCGCACAATCACGACCTAACAGGGTTGTCTTCTTTTAGTAAAGCTTTGTTAGAGAATAATAATTTGGATTCTCATAAATTGACACATTTTTGGTTAATGTGTGCGTGTGGATAACTTTGGTCCTATTACTATGGGCCTGTTTAACTGTTTAATACTGTATCTAATAATCGAATGCATGTGTAGCATCTTTATTGTGACCACAGATAAGAATTGTACCGTTTCTTGTGCAGAATTCTCCCATAAATGGTGGTTAAGGGGACAGATGTTAGGGAAGTCACTATTTCAAAATGTCAGCGAGTCGCTGGACAACGTTTTAGCCTCATATCGTATGTAATAGATATTCAGTTCTGTACAGAATCTTTATGTTCTCCTGATATATTTAACCTTAAAGCGTCTGTGTATTGTACAGAAGAGAGTTTTGTCAGGGTTTCTGATTCTGAAAACTTATAATTAATCCAAGTTCTACATTTTTGCTCTACTGTCAACCAGGCAACTATGAATAAAAATAAAAAATAAAAATTTAATTTGAAAACTTAGGAAGGAAAAAAAAAAAAGTATAAATTTGTCCACCCATGCTCTAAATCTAAATCTCTAAGCCTTTTGTCTGTAACATGATTTTTTGTTGATAAAGCACCTACTGCACAGCTCCCTCTCTACCACAAATATGGTTCCAAAATGAAGTACCTTTAACTTATAAAAATGACTCGCCGCAATCAGTCTGCGCTACAGCACTGAAATGTTACTAATGCATGGGTTTACATTCAACATTATAGATGGGGGACAATTTTGAGATTACATACAGATTTACTGTATTATGTCATGATTCTTTTGTGCATCGTATTTGTGTAACTCCAAAATGCACTTTTTAAATAAATGTTTAAATGATATATAAATAAGCGATATTATATGTAAAAGAAGATCTATGGGGTGTTCAAGTCAAACCAGGACTTTTGAAAACACATACGTTATATGTTATAAGAGTAAAAACTCCCTTCATTTCTCTATATAATTCTCTGCTACACTGATGCACTCATCCCAGTGTTTCACTAGTGCTTGGATGCCATCAGGGTAGGAAAATTTTAAACATTTGAAGCGCTGGCCTCCCAGGAACTCTTCCTCTTTAAAGTGGAAATGTTGGTCCTCCGAGTGGCGCAGTGGTTCGCTAGTTCGAATCCCGGGTGGTGCTGTAACCTCTCGCAGCCGGAGGTCTAGAGAGAGCTGATTGGCCGAGCTCTCTCAGAGGGGAGGGATGAGAGGTACATAGTGCTCCGACATTAATCACGGCTCTACAGCCAATCAGGGGCGTCTGTGAGCTCGCGCAGCGGAGGGAGCGGATAGCGCTGTCCTCCGAGTGTGTTACGCCGCCCCCAACGGTGCGCGAGCGAGCGGTTCGAAAAGATGCGGTCGGTTGGCGTCATGTGGTTCGGAGGAAACACGTGATAGTCTTCGGCCCTCCTGGCTGAGTGGTAGTAGTAGCCTTAATGTGAGAGCCCCCTAGTGACGGGGAGGAATTGGACACGACTAAATTAGGGGAGAAAATCAGGGGAAAAAAAAAAAAAAAAAGTGGAAATGACTTATAGCGAGGTCAGGACAGTACGGGAGGACGTGGCAATAACTTCCAGCCGAGTTCCTGTAAATGTACAAGTGCTGTTGGTGAAGGATTATGTGTACAGTTCACACAGACAGATGCGTCTCTTCTGCAAGTTAATGACAAGTTATCTGTCGATTTCTAAGGATCAGGCGTTCCACTCGCTGAATGATCACAGGAAGAGCTGCACATCGACCAGGATCGTCATTCTGCATCCTTTAAAACATTTGAACACTTCAGATCTTTTACTGCGCCCGAGCGTCTCATCAGCGTACTGCGCTTGAAGGATTCTGTAAATGTTAATTGCCTTTTGATGCCTTTATTCACTAGACGTTCCATCAAGTCCCGGTTTGATTTGAACACCCCTGCACATTGTTTAAGGTTTTAAATTAAAATAAAGTAATTTATGAAATTGCTAAAAAAAAATTAAAAAAATAAAAAAGTCAGAATCACAATATAAATCAAATGGGCACCTACATAATAACCAAAGGTGACCCCTAGTGATTCATAAACATAAATCAGTTTTTTTTTTGTTGTCACTACGTGTTAAAAAACGAAACTTTCTATTTTGTAAGCTTTCCTATGACTACAAAATGTTTACTCAACACTTTTTTTTTTTCCATAAAAACATGGGTTACAGGTGAAAAAATAAGCTGGTGGTTGAGAAACAAACAGCAAGCGTGAAAGCAGGCCTTAGTTTAGACGCGGAATTTACAAATGTAGAAAGGAGCTTTTAGATTCCATACGTCTCCAAGACCCCCGTTTTTGCAGCATCCTGATCCAGGCTTAGAGATTACATGTGATCTTTTAAAATCTGATTAAAGCATTGGTGTGAAAAAAAAAAATCTATTCTACACGGCAGACTTCTAAATTAAATAATGAAGGTGTGAGTGATAGCTGGTTTTATCTCAGGATAAGCGGTGGCTCTCAAGCACTGATGCCTGGAGGTATTTGAGAGGAGAAGAAAAAAAGGGCCTTTGGAGTGTGTGTTCATGGATGGCATTCATCTCATAGCACTCTCACCACAAAATGTCCTCACACACACACACACACACACACACACACACAAAGCAGATGACAGCCTCTGTGTCTCTTTTTAAACTATGTAATCTGGGTTTGTCTGTGATTTTATGGCTCATTGCCAGACAGATCTCTCTCTCTCTCTCTCTCTCTCTCTCAGTCTGGCACTCGGCGAGACGACGGATCAGAGAGAAAATAAGACATGCTGGTCTCATCAGAGACTCAAGAGAGGATTTCACCTTCATCATGCTTTTTGTTTTTTTTCTGTAGCAGAAAATCCTATTCAAGCTTATTAACAGGGCGACATGTGATGTTTAAGACTTCCAGGTGAACTTTACCAGGTTTACTGCTACCCATAATAACATCACACCCGTGATGTTCATCAGACACAAGCCGGGCACAGGCTGACGCCACCTTCCTGCACGTTCATAGAAATATGTGCCACAACACCAAGCACCTGCTGTGCTCGCGCTCATCCTGAAACTGTACTGTATATGAAACTGCATCTTTGCGATGCTGTAAAAAAAAAAAAAAAAAAATAGTCAACTGCAACGTGCCAATTTAGTGGGAGAGCGCAGATGTTATTTTGGGGAAAACCACAAAGCCCTCTATTATACGTTCAGCCTAACTTCTGCCTGCTGGCAAGTTTTATTCCTGCCTGAAAGAAAAAGCCACACCCTCCCACATCTGCATGCAGCGTTTTAACATAATGAGCCTCATGATTCTGCAGGATGCCTGAGACGCTTTTAAAATTCGGACACAAAAGTTTATTTTACTCAGAGCTAAACTAATCGCCCTGTTTTCTCTATACACAGTTTAATTCGGCGCGAATTAAGGCACATGATTAACAGTTTCCTGCTTTCCATGAAACATTTCAGGCGTGACGGTCACGAGAGGGTTTTTATATATAATATATATATATATATATATATATACAGGTTCAGAAAAAAATTGCATGCAGTCGGAAGAAAATAATCGAGCAATCAATTTCCGGTTACATTCCGACGTTCTGCAGGTCCAAAAGTGTTTTATCTACTCGGCTACCACATCAGCTCTTTACACCATACGTCTTTATCCATTTATAGTTATGTGTAGAGTTAAAACACACCTTGGAAAAGCTTCTCTTGAAGTTAATGTCAATCAAAAAAAATGCATCTGTTGATTGGTGACTCCTTACAAAAGTTAATAAAAAATACAGGTTAACCATATCAATGATGGCATACAGTTGGAATCTGTCTGATATACAAGTCCCTGGTTAGGACGTTGTGTTGTACAGAAATGACAGCTTAGTGGTTAGGGTCTTCTTGCCGCCGCTCTGTTCCAAATTGCCCACATTCTCAATTAAATGAAACAGTTTTACCAAATATGGCGGTTATATTGATGTCTTTCTTAGATTCACTTGAAGCAAATTGCAAACATTATAATATAAAATAATATAATTGTTAGCTCATATTTAAGGAATTTACGGTTTTCAACTCCAAACAGATTAATCATCTGTAATTAACGTAGGCTAAGTGTAGGATGTTAATACAGGTTGATAATGTGCATGCTTTCTATAATGTTTACTTCTCATTTACAGTACATAAGGAAGCTACAGTAGTTAGGAAGCGAGATAACACCACACTACACATATGTTGCTTTAAGCTCGGATCCACACAGCGGACTATATGATAGGGTGTGTCCCGTTTCTCCACTCCGGGAGAGAGCGTTAACCAAAATTGGCAGCTTCTGAAAACCTGGCATCAGTAAAAACAGGCCTGTTAGAAACCTACTCATTCTCCAGAGCCTCAATCTCAAATAAGCATCGACTCACAAGACACCAAAACCACCATCGTCTGGGTCCAATTCTGGAAGCGTTCGACGGTTACGGAAAAGTGTTTCTGCAAATAGACATTTGTCTTAGCAAAAACGCCACAGCCCGGGATTGTCCATCATAAAACACTTCAAAATAGTTCTTGGAAATAAACAAATTGCTGTAGTACTTTATTCTGTCTTGGTAAATAATGATGGGTTTAATAAGTATGAATAGGGCCTTCTTTAGGCCCAGAAGATGCTCCACTTGAGACATAATCACAGATTCGGGTCTCATGATGAAGCGTCTTTGTGATTGTGATACACTTTGCGCTTGCCCTTTACCTGGAGCACTGTTTTCCCCAGATGGTCGCACATCTGTCGGTTTGTTAGTGTGTCTACATGAGGCAGGTAAATCCAACCAAAATATTAGCCTGGAAACGACAGATTTACCCAGAACTGCGAAGTTTCTCTAAAAATCGCGGCCAAAACACCGAAAAATGTGCAGAAGTACCAAATAGATTTTCTGAGACAAATTTCCTTCACATGCTCGGTGTTTGGATTCTCAAAAAACCTCAAGGGTGTGTATAAATACTCCTGCATCCAGGCACATTCCAAAAAGATGATGAAATGCGTAAACACCTGTGAAATATTTGCCGTTCGTACGGACTGTACATGAAGAAATATGGATATATAAACCTCATGTATACTCAGGGAGATGAGTTTCCATCCATCCATCTTGGTTGGTGGAGGTCAGGTGATTACCAGTGTATTTATTCCCAGTTTTTTATGATAGTGGTAGGATCTCCGGTCAACATTCACACACCACGTGAGTTCGCCTAATCTGCATGTTTTCGGACTGTAGGATGAAACCGGGGTACCCGGAGGAAACCCACCAAGCATGAGGAGAACATGCAAACCCAATGCACACAGACCCTGAAGCGAGAATTGAACCCAGACCCTGGAGAGTCAAGGTGACAGTGCTAACCAGTTATGTCATTGTGTCATCGAATTGGTATTGCATGTGTTTATTTATTTATACAGAAATTTAAACAAACAAATATGAATAAATACTTACCATAGATAATAAACACTACCATAGATATTGTATTATAATAATAATCATCATCATCATCATCTCCTTCTACTGTAAGGCTGTACAATTAGCATCAATCTCAGTTTTTTATTTATTGTCTACAGTCTATTTGTTGTCTATAGTGTAAAAACCCCAAATTTTTTTTTTTTTTTTTTTTTGCCCATTTGTTTTCTTGTTGTTTTACTTTCCCCATTGGTGAGGCAATAAAGGTTTATTTGATCTTATCTTACATCTTTCTCTTTTTTCTATATTAATTAATTAATCAATCAAGTTAACTTATTTATTATTAATAAGCAGAAAAAGTTTGAGGTATCAGGTTTAATGCAACTCGTTTAACAAGAGAACATTTTAACATATTAAATCTTTTACAAACAATTTCATTTCTATCCATAAAACGGCACAGGTTTGTTCTAATCCATTGTTAATGTAGTTCCATATCATTAAGGTCAGTAATTAAGGTCAGTAGTTGGAGTTGTATACTCGCCTTTCTTGCACGTCACCAACAGCACCTGCGTCGAGAAGAGCGCGAGCCACACGCACGTCCTGGAGGCGCGAGACATGGCCATTGTTTTCGCACTCCCGCGCGCGACACTCCGACCTGAGAGGGGGATTTATTCCTCTTGTTGGGGCTTCACAGAACTTTCGAGATGCCCGCTGGATGCCCGCTGTTCTCCGGGAGCCGGTGTGCTGCGCTCAGTCTCCCGGTCAGCTCAGGCGCTGCACACGCACTGCGAGACACCAGAGAGAGAGAGAGAGAGAGAGAGAGACAGAGAGACAGCCTCCTCCCTCACCATGACTCCGGCCTCTCTCTCCATCTCTCCTCAACCTGAAGCTAAAGCTGCTCAGAGCATAAAAGGTAACACTGTATCCAGTGACGTCAACTTCAAAGCACTTCTGTAATGTAATGTAATGTAAGTGTGAATATAAGACACTAAGTTAACATTGTACTGTATTCATTTATTAAAAAAAAAAAATTACTAAGTTAATACAGTCATCCAGAATTATTGGCACCCTTCAAAACAAAGGTTACTTAACATCACATATGGATCTACACTCCAGGGAGGTGGGGGGGGGGACAAACACACACTACGGGCAATTTGGCAAAGCCAATCAGCCCAATCTGCACGTCTTTGGGAGGAAACCGCAGTACCATCCAGCATGAGGAGAACATGCGCTCCACACACAGACCCGAGGTGGGAATCGAACCCTCGCCCATAGCGGTGCAAGGCGGCAGTGCTAACCAGTAAACCACCATGCTGATTTCGCTTAGCGTTGATACCGTTTATGATAACGTTCATTCTTTTTCATTAGAAACCTCTGGCAAAGTCCTTCGTTCATTCATTCTTTTATTTATTTATTCATTCATTTTCAGTAACCACTTTCAGTCAGGTTAGTACTGTAAATCTGACGCATATCATTGGAATGACCCAGGAACACACCCTTGGAAGGACATTAGTGCGCCACACACATTCAACCACACTTTCACATAACCACACACACCTACACACACCTACACACACATACACACATTCATATCTTGGGGTTATTTTGAGTCACCCATCCACATGCTGAGTGTGTTTTTTTTTTTTTTTTCTCAGAGAGGAGCTGGAGAACCCAAATTTCAGTGGACCAAAACAAGTAATTGAAACATTAATGTACCAGAGACAGTAAACACAAGTAAGCCAGGAATGGAGCGGGGGGAAAAAATCAAATTTAATTGAATACACTTGTTACAGGCATTGTCGCCTCAGTGGTAGGTGTCTCTCAATCTCAGGTGACTATGCGGAAGACTCGGGTTTCAGTGCCCAAATAACAGCCCCTCTGGATGCAGCGCAGGTCCTAAGCCCGTCTAAAATGGGTGGGTTTCGTCAGGATGGGGTTCAGGCGTGAAAAAAAAAAAAAAAACCTGTTCTGACCAACCATGACAATTAAATACCGCTTCGTAGAACAATTTTGTCCAAAACATGGATATTTATGTACAGGAATCTTTCATAAACGAGAATAATTGCAGACAAAAAAACAAACATAGAAATGTTTTTTTTTGGGGGGGGGAAGTGAACGTTTTGTTCCATGTTGGTCTCCTGATTTAAACTGTGTTGAAAGCCTGCGGTCTGAATTACAGCCCACAGAAAGAAACCTAACAATATAAAGCAGCATGAAATAAAATGTTGTTGCATGAAAGACTCTCTACAAGTGATTTTAAACGTCTTAGACATTACATAGTGCGTGTGTTGTGTTTCTTTCAGGGGGCGGAGGCAATCTTGATGTCTAAATGTCTGAAATCATCATTTCGATAACACAAAGTTAAAACTTTAAATCTTTTAAGTACCCTGATCCGTAGAGATTTTCCCATGAAGTACTCTATGCAGTTTTTTTGCTGTACGGTGTTCAGTATGTTTGCCTTAATGCCCAGAGATGCCAAAAACAGCTGTGTGCTCAAGTGAGGTGCTAAAGGACGGAAATATATCACCCGGCTTCCTGAGCCCGGGCCACAGGCAGAATGAAGGAGGGTACGTGAGAGGAAGAGGAGAAAAGCAGCTGTGATGTCCAGGATATTCGGAGGATACTTGGTGGATTCGGGACTCACATCAGAGGAATCCCTGCTCAAATCATCCATCAGTTGTTAGTTGTGCTGTTTTTCTTACAAACTCACTGCAGGGTCTATGACTCAGGTCCTGTTGTTTAATTTTTTTTTTCTAGATTGAAATCTAGAATCTGATTGGTCAGACGGCAGCGTTGATTAATTTTCTTTAAAAGCTGCTCACAGCAGTTCCAGCTGCAAGACAAAAATATACTATAACACAAGTGAGAACTTGTTCTGTGGATGATCCATATCATTAAATATAACTTTAACAGGATAAGAGGAGGAGAACATATCACCTCGTCAAGTGTTTTATTGCTAAGATGCGTGCTTGTGAGGTAAGAAATAGCTTCGTTTGCACCCGAGGATCACTTTATTTTGGGCGCACCTTTGTACGTAATCAGCGGTGGCTACATTTGATGAGCCATGTGGAGGAACTGTAAACACAGCTTAAGCTCGGGGGAACATTCAGCTGAACGCAGACAGTTACCGTATGACCTGTAGCTATTTTCAGCATAGTTTCCGCACATCCTTTTCTCTTTTCCAAAAGGCACCATCGCTTAATAAACCCTCGATATTTATCTCTCTGTCTCTGTGATCTTGCTTCTTTCTGCATAAAGAAACGTGTAACGTTGGACAGGAACAGCCTTAACTTTCCATCCCACAATGCCCTCTGTCCCCCTCCCAGTTGTTGAGTGTACTAAATTAGGTAATGTGTTCCGGGTTAGCTACCTGGCAGAGCACACAACCCTATTTACCGTTGTTATCGTCATCACCGCCCGACTAACACTCTGACCTCAGGGATGTTCCAGACGTGGCCCACAATGAAGCAGTGTAAACTCTGCTTGTTTTCCGTACAGACACTGCTTTGTGAGAGCGCTCTTTCAGACACACACACACATATGTTGCGAAATGTTCCTCAAACAGGATTTGACTTTACTTTTCTCCACCCAATAGTGAAATTACAAGGAGGGCCACATGAGGTCATGTGTGAGCCACTTATTCCATAAATAGTGGATTTTTTGCCCTTTTAAGAATGGAGTGTTGTTGTAAAAGACCAGCGTTCTGCGGCGGGTCTACAGCATAGCCATTCATCTAGTCATTCATTTTACGACATCTATACTTACTTCCTAAAAATGGTATCATGTACAGTATGATATGTATTCCCCCCCATGTATAAATCTCTCAGAAGGAGAAAGCAAATCGGATCTCCGCTCTGAACTCTGAGCTTACAGTATAATATAGTAGTGAGGGCATGTTGTGCTAGGCATTTCCTTCCTAGTGTCTATACTCATTAGTTTAACAGACCAAGATTTTATATCTAACATTTCTCTTTAGCAGAATCAGAAGAGCAGATGTTACAGATGATAGTCCCACAGGAACCCAGGCCTGTTATATCACTATAATTCCTCTTTGAATGTATAATTTTCTGCTTCTCTGTTGACAAAAATGCAGTTTTAGATAAGGATCATCAAAAACTTTGTGATGTGCTGTTTTAGGAAAATAATCGGCAACATGATTAATACAGTTAAAGGACATTTCCAAAAATGAAGCTGTTTCAGTTTTCACCGTTTGTTCCATGCAATATGTATTGTTCTCAATATTCGAGTAAAAGCAGGACTTTAGATTGTACAGAATAACAGAACACAGTTGTGAGAGTAAACACGCCCTATATTATTTCTCTATACCGTATAATCCCCTGATACACTAATGCACTTATCCCAGTGTTTCACTAGTGTTTGGATACCATCAAGGTAGAAAGTCTTCTCAGTACGCCGGAGCCACAATCGGACTGCTCCGCTTCACACATGGAACGCCGGCCTCCCAGGAACTCCAAAAGTGTCGAAATCAGGTGTTTCACTTGCCGACTACAGTATGTACATCTTCTTTAAAACATTTGCCCTATTCAAATATTTTACTGTGGCTTTTTAAGAGTCTCATCATCGTACTTTCATCAAAAATCCCAGCTTAACAAGAACATTTGTATAAATTGGATATACAATTGTTTATTAATACACTTGTTATATAGTTATAATGTAGGTTAAATGCTTGACTCGGGCCAAAGCTGGCAAGGACGAGACATGGAAGAAGAGCACAGCCCATTTGCCCGGACGGGCTTGTCACCTTATCACCTTTGGGCTGTTCATTATTTATCACTTGTGCCTGCGTGGCCACAGGAGGCTCTCTTTCTCTTTTTCTTTCTCCTGCTCTCATTAATGCTCTCTGGAAGCAAACATGCTGCACATGTTGAGACCATCTCACCGTGTAAATGTTAAAGAGGGACTACTTTCGATTTGATTCTATGCATCGAGTCATGAGTTTCTGCAATGTTCGCAGCAGCCACTAAGAACTTTGTGAAGCAGGTGGGAGACACCGGGCGGCTGATTCCCGTCCCGAGCCTGAGCGAGGCCGACCGATATCAACCCCTCAGCCTGGTGACCAGGAAGAAGAGCAGGCATTTCTGGAAGAAGAATAAGTACGGCTCGACGCCATTCTCGCTCAAGGACATACTGGTGGGAGAGAAGGAGATCACTGCAGGTGAGAAAACGGGGATCTGAATATATATGGTGTGTTTTGTACTAGAGTCCTGGGAAGGCTGTACTTTATGTATATCTTGTATATATGTATATAATACTTTATGAAGACTTTATTGGAACAAGCACATATTAATAAAAAAAAAAAGAAAACAAGAACACAACAGCAACATGTTTTTGCTTTACTTTTTTCGATGTTGCTTTGATGTTGTATAATTATCTAATATTGCATCTACTGTTTATTATACTGTTTCACACTTTACATCCCACTTTAAAACCCAAAACACGATTTTGTAAATGGGTTTTGCACTTACAAGCTGTTGCTAATTACATTAGTACATCATTACAACCTGGACGCAAACAGATCTGAAGCGTGAATTTATTAAGGCAGGTGTAACCCGAGCTGTTCCTCTATATCAGGAGTCTCGTCTTACCAGCTCCTCAACTATGAAGACAAGTCAGACGTGTCGCTGAACGGTCGTTTGGGTAACCATCTGATTCATGAAGTGGGCGTCAACATCAGCGGTTCGCACTCGGTGGCGGTCAAAGCGTCATTCGGGGTCGTGACCAAACACGAGGTGGAGGTTCCGACGCTGCTGAGGGAGCTGAGCTCGAGGTAGTGGATGTGACAAGTGACAAGGACGTGTGGTTTTTATTTTTATTATGAAATTTCATTCAAGTTAATTGGAAATGCATTTTTGAAGTAGGGGTGTGCAAACTTTGGCACACCAACTGTCTGCTTACTGGCAGGTTTCTTGTTTGATATGTGTCTAAATCAATTTCCTAACCTCTCTCTCTCTCTCTCTCTCTCTCTCTCGCTCTCTCTCCGTGTGGCTCTCCAGGAAAGTCGACCTGGACCACTGTCTGATCCGTCAGTCAAAGGACAGCGGGCGGACCGTCCTGTGCGTCGTCATGGAGAGCATCCGCACCACTCGACAGTGTTCCCTCACCGTCCATGCGGGCATGCACGGGACTACCATGCGTGTAAACCAGTGCACACAATCATATAATATCACATATAATATCACTACACACATACAGTATACACAGCCTTGCTCTCTCCTGTAGTTTCAGATAGATGACATCCATAATCCTAAGGGGCGTGACAAAGCCATCGTAATTCCCGCCCACACCACCATAGCCTTCAGCATATTTGACCTTTACGTGCGACTAGATGGAAGTCTCGGTAAGTCGATGGATGCCTAGACACTTTTCATCCGTTTCTACTCACAGGTGAAGTTGTAGAACGTCTGAATGTTTGTGGAGTTATCACTTACGTTATAGTAGCTATAAACGGCCACTCCTCTGTGTATCACAAGCTCCGAATATCGAACATTCTCCCAGCTGACTTTCCTCCCTCTAAACAGATATCTGTGTAGCACCGGAGTCAGTCGGAGGCTTTGAGAGAGAGCAGATGCGCAGGCAGCTCGGAGGATTCATCGGCAGGTTTTCGGTCGGCAGGCTGCGAAGGTTCCTTTCAGGAATCATTTACGGGAACCCCTTCAGAGCAGGTAACGTGATACGAGTCCTTGGAAAACTAGCAGTAGATGATATGATCCTGGGGTTCTGGAAGCATGAGAAATCATTTTTACACATGAACTGGACACCATGTTGCGCGCTGTAATCTAAGCTAAGGGCATTTGAATGAAGTTCAATTTAAAAATGTAAACATTGCGATTGCATACAGGAAGAATTCACCTCATCACTGTGAAACCCTGGAATCAGTTAGAAGTGTGCGCACAGAATATGCACAGTCAGGACGTTACCAAGAGAAGACCATCCAGCAAAAATCAGTAACTGGGTATTTTGTGGGTAACTTTGAACGTGATGCTACTGGCACCGTGCGCCACTACGGGTGATGAGCAGTGCTAAAAAAAAATTTCTGCCAATTCAGTGTTGATTTTCTACTGAGTCCATAATGCTGCATTTTTGTCTGACTGGACCAGAGACCCTTTTCCATAAGGTCTGCAAAGTGCATTACTGAGCAAATTCCATACGGGATTTCAAATGGCTCAGAACATTTCACAGTGTGTCCGTGCAACACATGCAGAGTGGTATACAAATCCTGGACGTGAGTAAAAGTAGAGACACCTTAGGTCAAATATTACTTAAGTAAAAGTAGAAGTGCTCATTTGTACTTGAGGAAAAGTACTGAGCTTGTATTAGCTCTCTCTTTCTATATCCTACAACAAACCTGTACTTTCTACTTCACTACATTTGTGCATGGTGTTGTGTTACATAGCAGCTTTCTATGTGTGAACATGCTCTTCCTTATTTTAAACACCTTCTGCATGATTGAGGATTTCACAGAGAGGATCACGGACGGAGTTACATATAATAGTCTGCTGATGATGATGTTACATGTTCAAATGCTACACACCGCTTGTGTTATGTAACGCAACCCCATGCACAAGTGTAGTGAAGTAGAAAGTAGAGATATTTATTGTAGGATATAGTGAAGTAAAAGTAAAAAATATCCACTAATAAAACTACTCAAGTAAAGTACAGTGGAACCTTGGATTGCGAGTAATGTGGTTTACGAGTGTTCCGCAAACCGAGCACAGATTTAAAAAAAAATTTGAATCGGAAACCGAGCAAGTATTTAGTTTATGAGCGACGAGTATCATGTATCACGCATGCGACTCTTATTATACTCTTACAGTGTCCTTCCTTTTCACAGATGACAGAACGTTCGAAGAGCTCACGCACTCGGACCTGTACATGGACGACGTGGTGGATTACTACGAGAAGGCAGCGAGTATGACCGACCTGTCCTCGTCGTACCTGCGTGAGGACAAGCACACGCGGGTCAACCTGCTCAACCACAACATCCCCAAAGGCCTGTGCGCTCTCTGCAGCAAGTCTCACCAGCGGCGAGAGACCGTCTACGGCTGCCTCGAGTGCTCCTCGGGCGGCCAGAAGTACGTGCGGTTACACGCCGTGCCATGCTTCGACCTGTGGCATAAAAGCTTACGCTGAGGAAGTACAGTCTGTGGATGCAGATTTGATTATGAATCTAGGACATCTGCTATCTGGAGAATTACACGTGTGTGTGTGTCTTTGGTTCAATTTGATTTAATTTGTAGACGTTTTGCGGAGAACAAGACAGAGGTGACAGGGGTGTGTGAGAAGGAACCTGCAGGGAAGATTCTCCTCAGAATGGAAGCTGGTCTGGGTCACACTGGAGAGTGGGATAATAACTCACACAAGAGGAAAGACAAACAGTGCATAGTGTGTTTACAGGGTGTTCATTATGTACAGTAGTAGCAGCTCTTAGATAGAGATTTACAGTATCCAGGTGAGACTAAACACTGGAATAAGGAAGACGTAGAAGTAACCTTGCTTTAAAGTAGTGTGAATAGTTCGGGAGTCCATGAGAAAGGTTCTTCTATTTGAAATTAACAAGGATGTCCATGGAGTCCACGACCTCATTCACTCACTCACATTTACGTACATCGATTTGTCCCTCGTCTGTTTATGAAAAGACTCTTTATTAGAAAAACAAAATGCTCATCATATACTGTTTACACGCCAGTCCAGATCTTTCTCAGATATCATATGTACGTATACCAGTAGCAGGAGATCCTCTTACAATCCCATGATCACCCGCTGCTGGTGTCTCCATCTCACTCACTCACAAACACACACACGCACACACAAACACACAAAGGTGTGTGAATAATTAAGAGACGGTGATAAATTAACCAGAGGACCACGTGAGGGCGGAACAGCTTGGGCAGGAAGTGGGCGGTCTTATTTCAGGTCAGAACTGGGTCGTGTTTTGGTTTCCATCCCCAATTCAGAAAGGCTTTAGCAGCGACCGAACACACAGGGTGAAAGTTACTAACAGTCGGCACCAGAGACCCGGTTCTCCTCATCAAGCAGAACCGTCTAAACCTTCACCGACGAGGAAGGTGTTTGTGTGGGGGTTCAGAGGAAATCTCATCTCATCAAGATTGACTGTATCTTATCGATTTTAAATTCTATATAAATAGATTGATACTGAAATATGAGAAATTACATTTCAGAATAGCTGTTGACACTCTGAAGACATCGGTAACAAAATCATAAACATTTTCCTTTCCTCATTTTCTTTCCCCACACAGTAAAACCATTTTTAACCATGTTGATTTTTTTTTAAATATCATAATTATACTCAAGTGTGTGTGTACTGGAATTCTCTGTATTAGTTTAAATGAATGTGGTGTGTAAGATTAAGCCTGAAACGCTGTTTACTACTCATTCAGGGGAGTTTATTTATTATTATTGTGTCAATGTTTCAATTTAGCCATAAAAATGCTAATAAATAGAGTTGACTTTGATGTTGATCTTTTTTAAGGTTCTTGTTTTTAAGGCTTTATCTTTTTTAAGGTTCTTGTTTTTGAAGTTTCATCTTTTTTAATGTTCTTGTTTGAAGTTTGATCTTTTTTAAGGTTCTTGTTTTTGAAGTTTGATCTTTTTTAAGGTTCTTGTTTTTGAAGGTTGATCTTTTTTTTAAGGTTTTTGTTTGAAGTTTGATCATTTTTAAGATTCTTTATTTTGAAGTTTCATCATTTTTAAGATTCTTTATTTTGAAGTTTCATCATTTTTAAGGTTTTTGCTTGAAGTTTCATCATTTTTAAGATTCTTTATTTTGAAGTTTCATAATTTTTAAGGTTGTTGTTTTTGAAGTTTCATCATTTTTAAGGTTCTTGTTTTTGAAGTTTCATCATTTTTAAGGTTCTTGTTTTTGAAGTTTGATATTTTTAAGGTTCTTGTTTGAACAGGGGTGCTGGTGGTATCATGCACTTGATATACTTGACGGCTCCCCCTGGTGGGGAGATGTTTTCATTACATCTAGTTTTCAGTGCAAAAAAAAAAAAACTAAAAAACTTTGCACACAGTGAAAACGTTTAAGGCACTTTTAGATAATGGAATGCGAGGCACTAATATAACAAATGTTCTTTTTTTTTTTATACGGTGGGTACAAATAAAAACCCAGTATAAAATTGTTAAATAAAATGTGTAAAATATGATGTGCACATTAAATACAGGGTGGGTGAAAATTAACTGGGCAATATTTAATGCTGATAAAACTTGTGGTATCACTGGAGAACCACTTCAATATGCTTTGTGTGTGGTTAGACCAGCATTTTCCAGAACATGGCTGGGATAATGCGGACCTCATGAACGGCCTCTGAGAAGTCCAGATCTCACTGGGCTACAGAAAGAAAAAAAAAAAGCCTTGCACTCTGGAGGACTTGGCGGCACGTACGGATTCAGGAGGTTCTCAACAATGTCCCAAATGTCTTCCTCCATGACATCATCCTCCGTTCCATCCCCAGCCATTTGAGGAAACTGATTGACGCCACCAGTGCCTACGTTAAAATTTAAGGATTTGCTTTCACTTTCCTATATAATAAAAGTGCATCTGCAATTATTTTTAATACATTTAAATTAGAAACATGGACTTTACTACCAACTTTTAATGCAGTCATTTTTCATCCACCCTGTTTTATTTATTATTAAAGTTTATTGGCTAAATAATCATATCCTAAAGGGCAATAACATGGAGGATTTTTCATCCAGGTTGCACCTCTGCAGCGTGTCTTCATCAAATCCCAAACAATGCAATAGACAATGTTTTTTCTCCAGTACTTTATTCTTTATAAAAATAATTACCAACATTCTGCATGGACAACAAAAAACAAACATCGCATATACAGTAGGCCTTGACATCTTAGTTCATCTTGTAAGCCCCCCCAACAAACACTTCAGTCTAACACGTCACAAACAGGTCATATAACACTAATATTCCATCTTTAACAAATAAAACTGTCAGTTCATAAATAAAGTTTTGCATTAGAAAAATAAAGGAGCAAGAAGAAGATTTTTTTTTTTCCAATAAAATCTGAAACCTCTGGATTAAAGCTGGGAATGTTCTACGGGGATGAGAGGAAGGTGGCGAAAATGTCTCCTACATTTGCCCAAAGGGCAATTTAGCATCGCAGATCCACCGAGTGTCACACGTTTTTGGAAGCCAGAATGTAGGGAGAAAAGAAATGCTGTTTTTCATAATGCAGTAACAATAGATAATAATGCTACTTGTTGCTCCTTTTTAAAGGGCTTTGCTTGAGCATGCACTAGAAGAAAGAGAACTAAACAATAATAAATCTTGTCTGTAGTTTGGCATTCATTGCACTTCCAGTTTAGAAAAAAAAAAAAAAAGAACTTGCATTACAAATATAGCATATAATCCAGATGTAATATATAAAAACAGGTATCTGCTTCATCACCACTCATTTCTTACTGTACATACCTCGATTATGTCTCATTTCAGGAAAAAACACACACCCTTCCAGTATCACACAAGTAGTGTATTTTAGAAAATCTATTTGAATCCTGTAGAGTTAGAAAAATCTACAGGAATGCTGACCACAAACCATCATCATAATCATCAAGGCACTCTGGGACTCAATAAATACTGCTGCTGCTTTCACTGCAATCCGCAGCTCAGGTATTGTAAAGTCTGACGTACATTCACTTTCGTCATTGCCTGTGATTGCTATGAAAGACAAAACATTTCATATCCAGTTGCATTAAAACTTACACAAACACACATTCTTTTTAGCCCGGTTCAAACTTCAGTGTTCAAAAAAAAAAAAAAAACACACACACACGCTATAACAGATTCTAGCCACCAGGGGGCGAATGACCGTCCTGCGCTTTCTTTTCATTAGTGTACAACCTAATACTCTTTTTAAATCACATCTCAATGTCAAGAGAGAGCACTAGAGCTTCACACACACACAGCCCCCTAGGGGTGATAAGTTGTGTAGGAATGAGACACATGCTTCATAAAAAAAGCACAAGAAAAAAGAAAAAAAAAACTCAATATACTGATTACATGGGTCACTGTCTAGCACAAACCTCCATGCCTTCGACACACACACACACACACACACACACACACACACAAATCTGTGATTTAAACACCACCTCCGGCAAAAACAAACCGGACGTGGACGGAAGTAGGACAGAATCAGTCAAGTAGCCAGCCGTCTGTAGAGAAATATGGAGGGTGAATGTTGTGTGGTCCGGTGCTTTGGTCAGCTCAAGTCCAGTTTATTATTACATTTTTTTTTAACCTTTTTATTGCTGCAGCAGCTTCTGATTCAGAATCTCCCAGATCATCACTTTACGGAAATACGGCATGTGACACTGCACACAGACAAACATGCAATGAATACTTTGTGTATCTTTAAAAATTTTAGCCAAAACATCATGTGTACATTGAAGATATTTGCGAAAAAATAATTCGAGACGGTTTATGGAATTTGTCTGTTTGTTTGTACACGCATCACGTACAAACTACTGAATTAATTTTAATGGGGTTTTCACACGAGTATTGGACCGAGCTTGCGGTAACATATAGGCATTGCTTCGCCGCAATCGGCCCATGGGAAGAGAAGATATGCTGATTTGAAATTTAAATGAAAAATGCGCTTACACCACTAAAAAAAAAATTATCCACCATTTAAAAAAATCATTACTTTACAGATGGCGCTCTACATGTTTTTAATACGCGCTCATGTGTGTGCGATTAAATTCCACGTCAATGAAGTTGAACGCACATCTAGTTGCTAATACGAGATGGGAGTTGGAGGCGGGGCTTCCACAACCCAAGATAACACTGGATAGCTCAAAAATACTATTTCATACTAATTTCATGCTTCATTTGGTGACGCAGGGTCTGATGGTCAAAGTCTGAGCTCCTACATCCTGTGTGTGAACGTTTCTATTTCTGAACACTGCCACGTTCTTTTTATTTCCCCCCTCATGTGAAAATGAACAAATTACACTCAATAGACATTCTAACGTTTTGCCATGAAAAACAATTTTAGCGGGAAAGAAACAGGGTTACTGCTCTGAGCGTTGTCACTCACTAACCGTATATGAAAATGACATGCAAGAAAATCAGTACATCTCTAAAGGGGCCCTAAAAGATGAAATTCTTTTTTTAATCTCCGCCGACTCGGGATCAGCATATGAATCATCATGAGTGTTCATGTATTTATGCCTATCTAATATTCTGACAGCTATCCCATTTTTTAAGGTTTGATTGTGTTGAACAATCAAACCAGACTGCTTTCTCAAAGAGGAAAAATTCCAAGCTGATTTTGCAAAAAAAAAAAAAAAAAAAGTTCAAGTGTGACTCAATTTTAGGTCCTGAAGCTGCAAGTGTAACTATTTTAAAGTAGCTGTTTAGGCAGCTCGTTTACTGAATTTAGGCAGACTGTGCCTATGTAGAAGCAGGAAAAATCTTCAGTGTAGTTTGAGAAGAATAAGCGTGAAGCCTCTTAGATCAAATTCCAAGGGAGCATCCAATATCTTCAATTTCCTCCTCTTTAGCAAAATACAATTTACAAAGATACAAAGTTAAGCTATAGGTGTTTTAAGAGCTAGAGATGAATAGTAAATGTCTTAAACCTCTTTAGCACTAAACCTCTTACAGCTAACCATACTGTGAACTACTTTTCACTGTGAGAATGAATAAATAAACAAACAGAAATTGGTTGTTCCCAAAAAAAAAAAAAAAAAAAGATCGGTGTGTATGCATGTATAAATGTTACCTGTCTAAAAGTCAGAGGGCGTCCACGTGCGATGTAGTCAGCATACTTGCAAACAAACACACCACAATCACTTCCGTTCTTCTGCTGAGGAACCTCCTGTAATTGTTTTTTTTTTTTAATAACAGATTTTACATATAACAGAAATTGTATATATATATATATTTATTTATTTATTTTTAATTCTGCTGTAAGCTTACAGTGGCTTTCAAGCTGGTCACGGTCCACTTTAAGATTTCAAAGTCTTTGCCCTTCTTGGCCTCATACTCTTCCTTCAGGTACATCCTACAAAAAATAACAGTAAAATAAAAAAATCACGTCAAATAATCATTCAAGCCAAGGTGTGCGATTTGTTTTTATAGAAACCTGGCATGGCCACTCACCGTATCCGGTTACAGATGTCGTCATGCCTCTGACCCATGGAGTCGTACGACCTTACAGACTTCGCCTGGAAGTCAACAACCTAAATCACAAACATTAAAAAAAAAAAGAAAAAAAGAACTTTACATTTTGCTCTTATCAGAATCCACATAGCTGACTCTGTAAAGCAATTCTGCAGAGAAAGCAACTCACGGCGAGAGACCAGTGGACCCCCAGGTGCAGGGGAATGAGGATGAGGTCATAGAGGAAGAGGTCGACAGCCTTGGTCCAGCGGCGCACAGCGGTGTGGCCGCCCCCGTGAAGCTTAGGGAAGAAGAAGGTGCTGAAGCAGTACACCTTCCTCCCGCCCGTTTCCTGATCCGCCCGCGCCATCACCAGGTTAAGGTAGAAATTGATCACCTGACAGACGGAAAGAAAATAATTAATGTTTAAGTATTAATATTCGTCTAACAAGAACGATTTCATTTCTAGTACACCACAATGTTAAATAATTCTCCAGTCCGGCTGTTCAGAACAACAGGTTACTTTACTCACACATATAAATACATAAATTCTACACTCATACCAGGAGGACACACATGATACTGCGTTTTATTAATTCATTAATTTAACCTCGTCATTGAGCCAGGTTCCTTCCTGTAGGGTAGCCAGGTCTCTCTGTGCGATGCGCAATTTGAAAGCGCTGCTCAGGATTCGATCTGGATCCCTCTGTGCGAGAGCAGCACTCACCTCCTGCTGCATTTCCTACAATGTGCACGCACACACACAAGCTATTAAATTTAAGACAATTTAAGGAAATGTATAGGTTACGCATTATGAAATATCTTTCTTTAATTACTCTTAAATTGTAATACAACAGGAGGAAATCACTTCAAGATGCTGTTATTTAAAAATATATTAATAAAATAATAATTATAATAAAAGCCCATAAAGCCAGCTTCTGGACTTCAACAGTGTCCTCCACTCAATCGTTGATTGATTTTTCAAGTTATTTATCAAGTTACCTTGGTCAGTCTGGGGAACTCCTCTTCCAAGTGTTTCCCTGTGTCAAGGACCGTTTCCGTGCGGGTCTGAAACCCTGGCTGGGTCACTGCAGTGGTCTCCCTGTCCTTGAGGTTCAGTCGGGTTTCTACTTCGACAGACAGATCCACATCTAGTGGCTGGAGAGATGGACGGAGAAAAAGAGAAAATAAACAGAGGTGCAGAGCACAATCAAGCCAAAGCACTAACTATGTAAACCTTTAGACAGAGATATTTAACTGCTGCAAATACTGTGCACGTGTGTGTGTGTGTGTGTGTGTGTGTGTGTGTGTGTGTGTGTGTGTGTGTGTGTGTGTACCCTGCTTTTATTTAACAGTTGTTCTTGTTTCTTCCTCCCAACATCACTAACTTGTGCACTGCAAGTAAAAAAATAAGATGTTGCAAAAAAAGAGAAGCGTCAACAAAATGCATAAATGTAAAATAAAAAATAAAAAAAAACAAGGTGAAAATTACCAGTCCTTTATGGGGTTAATCAAAGTGGAACTCCTCCACAATGGTGCATGAGGATTCACTATGAATAGCACACAGAATACAAACAAACAAACAAGTCATAGAATTAACCACAATGCTTCATATGTGTGTGTGAAGAAGGAAGAACGCTTTAGTTAAACTCACCTTTGATTGGTGTAGGTTTGCTGATCTCGGGAGTAGTGCGGCCATGGGGAAAACTCGTGCTAAAAACAAAGGAGTCAGAGCTGTTTTAGGTTGTGTGTAAGGTCATGTGGTACAAATGTAAAAACGGTAAGGAATAATATAAAATGGTCATTTTGAACCTCCGTACTTTGGCGGTTTCACTCGTCCGAACGGCAGCGGTTTGTTTTTCGAGTACTTCTCAGAAACCATCTCCACCAGCTTTCTGTAGTGCTCGCGGTCACTTTCTTTCAGGGCCTGAAACACAGAAGGATGCAAAGGGATTCCATATGAAAATGCAGTTATAAATTATTTATAATTAAATAAAGTGCAATAATTAGAAACATCCTCAACCGTTTTAAAATAATATTAAATAAACAAGTAAACTCTACAAACCTAATTAGTACAGATTTATTTCAAAGTGTCGTACAACAATTAGCATTCAAATGTATAACATTGTTTATGGTAAAAATAATAATGTTCTAACTAATAAAATAATGTTATAACTTTTTACTAATAATTATTGAAGAAACTTGCCTTTTAATACAACCCAAGGATTAAAAATTCCTGCCTCAGACACAAATATTTAACACTGGCAACAGATTTGATTACAATTGCCATCAAGATTTTAGTGATCAGTTATATAAAATTGAGAGTAAAAAAAACAAGCAACTGAAACTTCCACAAATCAACTACCACCTCGCTACACTTCACTTTATCAAGTATACTTCATGTCTCGTTCATATACGCTACCTCCTCCACAGCGAGGCATGGTTTGTGCACACGGCCGGAGGGGTCCGTCTCGGGGAGGACAGGGCGCGACGGCAGCAGCTGTAGCGACCTTCTGTGCGGACGTTCCCTCTGTTTGTCCTGGTTTCCCATAAATAACACTGAACTGTTTCTATGGAGAGAAATTTCTTTTTTTAAGTGTTTTTTTTTTTTTACATTTATGTAATTATGTAAAGCCATCATTAATGGCAATAATCGCAACACTCATAATCTCTCATCAGAGATGCACTGTGTGCGCCTGGAACTCGGTAAACTCACTCAGGTTTCCTGATCAAGGGCTGGGCACCTAAGCAGCAGTTTGGCACGCTCCTATCTTTACCACTCAGCACCATTTCTCTCTGTTTATCTGATGAGATGTACGAAAACATTAAGCAAAATTCTCCATAATAAAAATAAAAAGATTAAAAAATCCACCTCAAACAACTTGTATGTTAAACTTTGCAATAAACATGCAATCTTTGTAATACAAAATATGATGCAGCGACGCTTCATTATTTACTTTTCTCATCTGTATGCTCCACTCAAACTGGTGATGGGTTTGCTTTTACATCAATTCAATCTTGTAAGCTCTTTCAGAATGAGAAAGTGGAGTCCTCAGTGCTTACCCATTTTAACATCCTCATCAACCGTCCACTTATTTATGCCGTTGCTTCGAATTTCATCGATTCCCACTAAAGCGACATGTCCGATCTAGAGAATGGTTTAAAAACACTCTTAGATTGTGACTGTGGTGCAATTCAGATATAGCATGAAGGCTCAGATGACAATCAGGCTACGACAAACCCGTACATTTCTACAATCTCTGTCCTTTCCATAATGACATGGCTTGTGCTGTCGGAATCGGAGCAGCCTTGCAAACCCTGCGAAAGTCTTCTTGACAACCTGGATGATCACATCTGCAAAGGACAAGTGACAGAATAAGGAATCACATTAAATGGTTTAAGTCACAACATGCTTATTTAAGGAGGGGGGCGGTTTTGCATACATCTAGTTACCTCGTCTTGGTCGTTTGCTTTCCACGTGCTCTGATACACCATCAGAAGAGTAGATGCTTTGTTAGACAGAACGGAATAGCAACATCAGTTCACGTGAACATACAAGTCCAGATGAAACATGAAACTTTAAGTGAGAGGTGATTTGATTTTACATATTAACGCATTTTCTTTTTTAAGTGGTTAACACAGGCTATTACTTGAGATATGCAATTTCTTCTTTAAGAAGAATTCTTTTTATTCTTTTATTGGGTCCATCCACTGTTTGAGCTGAGCATGAACAGTAGGTATGTTTACATGAAGCCTAATATCCATTAATAATCACAATAATAGCTCAATCCCATGTGGTGTTGACTGCACCATTAGTGTGGTATGTCTTTTAGTCCCTAGGGTGGGAAGGGAGGTAAGGGGTTGTTTTATTTTGTTCCTTATATTTGTGGTCTATGTACTGTATGTTCATTATTATTTTGCGGTTTATATTTATTTTTGTTTATGACTAAATCTTGGTATGTAACAATATCTGTTGGATTATTTACCTTAATAAAAAGACTTAAACAAAGAATAATAGCTCAATCTATCTAAAAATGTATCACGTAAAGACCTCAATTGGAAAACTTTGACTAGATCCATCTCAATCAGATTTTTCAATCAGAATGAGAGGTGGGGTGAAAACTTTTAATAATCTTTTCAATTAGCCATGTAAACACTTCAGACTGTTTCTATTTAACCTAAATAAATATAATCTTTCTGCCAATGTTTGCTCCACATGATGAAATCATTAAGTCACTAGTGTTTCTATTTTTCTTCCATTCCTGATCGGTAACCTCTGAGAACAACTCTGTCCCATCTGTATTTACTTTCTTCCTCTGGGTCTCTGGTTAAGGACGGAGCACTGACTGGCTCATCATTTTATACATACCTAGAGGTTTAATGGCTGTTACACCTACGTACATCTAGTTAATTATGATCTTGTAATCAATTGAAGATATATTATTACCTCACATTGTGACATAAAAGTTGGTCATGACGCTACCTACTGGTACAATTGTTGAGGAACGACGACACCGGCCAAACAAATTTTTTGTTTTATAATATAAAGATATAATATAAAGATAGAAAAGATGCATCGCCTAGAAACACCCGATCCCAACAATACAGATGAGCTGAAGGCTGCTATCAAAGCAAGCTGGTCTTCAATAACACCTCAGCAGCGCAACACTCTGATCGCCACATTTATATATTAATTCATGCTAAAGGAGCACTGGCCAAGTCATAAGTGCATAAATTAAACACTTTTCTTTTTTTAAGACTTATAAATCCATAAGCTTTAAGTTATGTAATAATTAAAAATAAAACAGGTTAGAAGGTTTTACTTTTAGAATTCAATCTTTTCTAGCTGAAGTACTGTTGGTGACAAAAAGTTTGTAGAAATAGTTAAAAGGTTAGAGCTGAAAATAAGCTGATCAGCTTCAATATAATCAGGCCACATACACGTCTACCTGCAACAAGATGAACCTCTTACATTTTTAAAACTGTCATTTCATAAAATTTTGTTTGGTGCAACAACATTGCATGGTATTGATTTGGTAAACATTAAGAAAACGTACAAAACCTTCCTGGTTCATGGCAAGATTTTGAAGCTTCTGTCAATTTTATCTTCTAGCAATCAACTCGAAAGACAGGAGATAGAAATATTTGTTTTCTCCTTGTTTACACTAAGTTGTACTTCTTTTGTCATCAGCCAAAAACACACTTTGTTCAGTATTCGGAGAGTGAATCACAGATGAGAAATCGAAAAAAATATTATTTCGGATAAACTCAATTGTGTTAAAATTCACTTATATCTCTTTAGTGCTGTTATTAAGAGGTAAAAATATGGACTAATCCCAGTAAAAATATTCAGTTTAGTTTTCTAATTAATATATATTGCTGCAGGTGTTTGTTTACACTGAGCAAGTGCTTTATTTTGAAGTAGATTATTAAATCCGGCATATAACTGTTCATAACATCGCTTTTACTCAACATTTTTATTTCACTTAAGGTGCAGGTTAAACTTCAGGCAGATATCCGTTCTCTCCAATGTACAGTACAGATAAAACCTCTCTTTTATTTATATAGATGTCAGGCTAATATACATGCATGCTTGCCTTGAGCTTCAGCTTAGCTAACTTACCTACATCTCGATATAAATTGTAAAATATTTTACTAAATACCTGTCAGGGTTTCTTAAAAAAAATTAAAATAAACCAAGTTGCTAAGCAATGCTAGTGGTTTATTTAATAATTAACAAACTGTGTTTGCTAACAAGCTAACTCAATTTGACGGTTGGGTTTCAAGCGTAACGCTTAGTGCGCGCGCAAGGGCGCACGAGCAACCTGTGTAGGGCACTAGTTTGTTTATAAGACAGGCGGGCATTTGGAACACAGCCATGCTTAGCTAGCTTAAAGGCAAACCGGTGTTAATTAGAGAGAAATTAAACCAAGAAAATAAGGATAGATATATACCTTTGATAGTTTCGTTTAGGAGGTCGGTAATTTTGTTGTTGTTGTGTCTCAGAAGTGACCGGGTCTCGTGGTGGTGTCGGCGGTGGGTTACCGTCCGTAGGCCAGCTCGGTGAATTCCCTCCAGAAAACACGGAAAACGGAACAAACAGCGACGACAGTCCATCAACTATCCATTCATACATTACAAACCACCACGAAGACTCAGTCACCTGCCTGTTTGTTAGTGCCAGGATCTTTACAATATCACAAACTTCAACACCATATCAAATGCGACACGCCGTTCAATCCTCACTATTACTCTATTTAGACCTGAGAGTCGAGTCCCAAAAAGAGTCGGCTCTTCGTTTCCGGATCCCGAGACTCGACTCTGAAGATCCAACATTTCTTGTAATCCACGTTATTACGTAATTCATCATATATTCGTACGTCTGTATTGATTATATCACTGTTATTTTTAAAGATTTATTTTATTTTGAAACGTGGTTTAGAAGTAGATTTGATCAAATACACCGCGGAGTCGGATCTTCGGATCGAGTCATTTGAATCAATGAGTCAGAGTCACATTGGTGGAATCGAACAGCGCCTCGTTAGCTAGCAACCACGCGCGCCTCGGTTTAGCCTACGTTGCGGGTTGCCAGGTCGTTCATTTATAAAACACAAATTATTTTATATTCACAAATCCATCCAGATTTCAGAAACATCTGTAGTCTTAGGGACCGTGGTGACCTATGGCGATTACCAATGGTAATTTGGGAACACCAATTAGTTTGATCTTTGGAACTGTGGGAGGAAAACGCAATACCCGGAGGAAACCCACCAAGTACGAGGAGATCATGAAAACTCAAGGGGACAGTGCTAACCACTAAGCCACTGTGCCGCCATATTCACAAATAAATCTCAAAATGGTTCTTTTAAAAGAAAAGGAAGTTCAGATGAGTTTTAAATTCGGTCATTAACATATGACTTTAATTGGGAGTGTGTAATCATTTAAAGTTAAACTCTTTCAATAGTTTGCTCCAAGCATCATTAAAATGATGTTAAATCAGAATTTCATGTTTGTGTTTTGAGTCTGATCTCTATATATGTAGCCACTGTATGTCTATAATAAATAAGCAATAAAAATTTTGCATAGTGTTTTAACAATATATATATTGCCATGCTTTAGTAACTACGTTAAACATGTGGACCATTTTTTAACTTGTATATTTCCTTATATTTGTATAAGGCTGAAAATGAATGTAAAAGGACTCTGGTTGCTCTGTCATACTGAGCTCTCAGTTCAGGCATTTTACACAGCCTCACTTCAGACTTCTGCACTGTACAGGACTTGCACTCTGTCTATGCAATGTAAACCTCCGTGTTGATTGGCTCTGTTGAGTGACACCATCAACTATGCCGACATTGAGGAAAAAAATAATATACCAGATAGTTTACTGGAATATTATTCTCATTTACCAGAAAAGCATCACGGTCCAAACCACTGTTCGTCATTTAGTGATGGCTGTCTTAAATAATAATCATATCACAAAAGGTCCTTGAATCCTTGCACTAATGCATATATTGCCTAGATAATATTAATTGCCACACACATTCATACAGTGATGTAGCTAAGATGATTGAGAATGTGATGGAACAGGGAAGACAATAAACTCTCTAAAGATTATCAAATAGTTTTTTGTTCTCCTTTTAGGTATGTACTGTACAATTGATATTATCCAGATCTGTCCCTTATTATGCATGCTAATAACACAGAAGAAAAATCAGATGAAGAACACGCTTCAGCTGTAGGTTAAGTTAGGTTAGGTTAGTGGATCTGGCAACACATTGCTGTCATTGTTTTGCCTCTGGTCAAAAGGGTTTAAAGTCAAACAGAAAACCGGTTTATGTAATAGTGATGAGGTAATGGACAATATTCACCCAGATGATGTCATTAATATAAATGTAATCAACCTAACAAATATGTGATTTGCTTAAAAAATATATTATAATGAACGAAAAATAAATACACAATTCATTTTTGATAGAATTAGAAAATAGAAGTTAAAAGATAGAAGTTTCCAATATTACAAAATAGAACTCCCTTCACTAATATACATATTACATAGTTCTAAAAAAAAAAAATCAAGTAAATTATTTGCATATTGTAATAATTATTTAAATAAATAAAAAATATTTAATTTATTAATTTATTAGAATGTATTAATTTTACTCTGACAGTTTAACTGACAGAAATCCAGTTACATAGTATAAATGTATTTCAGCTCAAGCACAAGTAAGGAAATAAGCAGAAATGTATTCGAAACATTTTTAAAAATACTTTATTATTCATTTACAAACGTGCACATCCAGTATTCCAGCCAGAAATGTAAATAAACATGTGCATATTTTCATCTTCACAGAACCCCAAAAGGACTGAAGGACTCTGGCAGAAAGAAATGAAAGTTAATTAGTGTGAAGTAAATTATAAATGTGAATAAAGTATGTTTATATGTTTATGTTAATATCTGTTCTTTAACACACCTTGGAATCCAACAGGAAATCTCGTCTTCATTCCGTCGACAGTGACACTTTAGGATTCAGGGAATTAAAAATAATAATAAATTTAAAATCATAAGCTTCACATTGTATTGCTTTTGTTTTTTTGATAATTAAAAAAAAGACATTATTTAACAATCAAGATGTAATGGAATGGAAATAAGAAAAAAATAAATGAATGAAACGTACGTGTTAAGCGGAGGCAGAGTTACCGGGCCAGTTATGTGCTGAATAGATGGCTGATAAGCCCCTCCCTTTTGTGCTGACATCATAGACGGCCAAGCTGAGTAACCAATAGGAGGGAGTGGCGGAGGCCCGTAGTGATGATGGTGGACGGCGCCTCCTCTGACTTTTGTGTAGCTCTCCTAAACATTACAGCTGAGCTGTCAACAAGTAGCAAAGTAGCCTTAGAGCCTCAAATAATGCCTTGGAAGGAAAAGGTCACCTGGCCTACGGGAAGACTCGCGCCTGCGCCGGCCGCCATCGGAGGAAGCGCCTTTAGCATCATGTTGTGCATGATGATCTGGTGCATCTGAGCATTCTGCATGAGCATCAGTTCGACCATGTCTGAGGATCGGCATCGAATCAAATGCAAGCAACAGATTTACTGTCACGTTATTCATATGGACCTTGTTGCTTTTGTTCTGCAGGAGTAAAGCACTTGGAGGTGTGCTGCTTTAGAAAAATAATCAGTGACAGTGTGGTGGGATGAAGTGCAGTTACTGATAACATGCCAACCTGGATTATTCTACTATAACAGCACATCCAAAAGTCTCTATTTTCAACCAAGAGTTACAAATATTATGACCTTATTGAATATTAAAACCAACATACCCTCTTTAATGCTACCGGATCTGTAGGGTGCAGGTTGGACTGGTGGAATCTGTGCTATTAGCGGCTGCTGCTGTGGTAGCTGCTGAATGATGGTGGCGGGCGGATGTGGAACCTACAGAGAAAGAAAAAAAAAGATGTGTATTTGTTGAATTCTTAATGCAAATCAGTTTGGTTCAGAGTTAGCCTAGATACTGGCACTTTAAGGTATTAATTGAGTCGTTTTCGTACAGTGTGTTGGATGATTCGAGGAGGCTGTGGGGCTGGAGGTGGAGCTGGAGGAGGAGCCGGAGGCGGAGTCTGATAGATATAAAGTGGGGGTGTGGGCGTGGAAGAGGGTCCATAATGATGCTTTCTGTGAGGTCCAGCCCATGTTTGTGGCCTTGCTAATTCATCCAACATGTGCTGTTCCTGAAATGAACAAGAAATACGTATTGTAAGTGAGGAATAAAACATTTGGGTAACAGAATGAGCGTATTAATAGAAACCGGTGATTTGGAGCTGCACTACTTTCAGAGCTGATGGTATAGAAAATGAATCAACACTTTCCAAACAATCAGAATCAAGAATTCGATAGAATAGGTTAATGTTCACATTTGAACTTTCTGCCATCCTTAAGAAGTCGGTACCTTTAGTCTCCGGAGTAAGTCTCTCTTCCGTCTCAGAGCACTGTGCAGTGCTTCGTCCCGTCCTCCATAACTTCCTGTGTCCAAAAAAAAAAAAAAAAGCTATGGAAATTGTATTAACATGTCTGTAAATTGCAAATTCCATATTTTGAAATGATTTGCTTTGAAAACCAGTAAGCTGGGATGCCAGCATTATTTATTCATTCTTTCATTTCCTGTACACTTCAGGCACAAGCAGGGTACACCCTGTACAGAGTGCCAATCCATCACAGAGCACGCACACATACACTATGGGCAATTTTGAAATGCCAATTACCCTATCCTGCATGTCTTTGGACTTGGGGAGGAAACTAGAGAACCCAGAGGAAACCCATTTAGCACGGGAAAAACATGCAAACTCCATGCGCAAAGACCCGAGCCAGGAATCGAACCCTCGACCCTGGAGGTGCGAGGCCACCGGGCCATCAGAATGACTAATTATAACAACTAAAAAAAAAAAGATTTTAAATTGTGACAAATTAAATTCTTTGAGAGTGTGAAACTGAACATCTGAGTCATTACCTCAAAATGTACAGGAACATAATGGTTATACTAAATATTGTAGGTATAAAATAAATATGAAATATACAGTAGAAATGTAATAATTTAAGCTTTGTTAATGTTAAAAATTTGTTTCTCAAAATTTTTAAATGTAACATTACTTGTTGAGAGCGCAGAGTCTGGTCTTCCATCATGGCCGGCTCTCTCATTCTCCAATCTCTAATCCAGGACAAAGAAAATGAAATGGTTAGCATGTTTTAAACACATATTTATTTATTTATTCATTTAGTTATTTATTTATTTATTTATTTTGTTTGTTTGTTTGTTTTAAGAGAACTGTGATTTTCTGAATTGCAAAAAGGAAATAAAAATATAGAATTTTAGCTATTAACTATTAGTTATAAATAGTCAAAGAAATAGAAGATGAAAAAATCTAACAGTATGTAAAACATTCATAACTAAACATAATTAGGTTCACACTGGCTTATAATGATGTTTATGATCAATTTATTTAAACTGCATATATGTGAATTATTTGTGTCTTGCTAAATAACTTAGATAGATAACTATTTAGATAACTATATTTAGATAATTACAAATAGATTAATGAACACTGAAAGCCATTTTAAACAGATAGGTAAAGTCCATTAACTTATTTGCATGTTTTACATATAAAAGAATGTGTTTGTCCCACTGCACTATAACTACACTTCATCTTCAAATATTATTTACATTTCAAAAAAATATCTTATTTTCACCTCCATGTGTAAATCCATTAAACCTCTTGTAGGTTATTAAAACATACCACTTTACTTCATTTACTCAGCCCCATAACCTGAACACATTCATCCCTATATAATAACTGGACTATTCCACTTGTCACATGTCCAACAGGGACTGCCAATCACCCCGTACTTTTGAAGATCATGAATATAAGAAAAGTCTGTCCTCACATTCTTTTTGTTTAATATTTGTAATATTTGACTGACAAGGTCAGTTTGAAAGTATAACCTTGGTACACAAATTAGAGATTGAAAATAAGTTTTAATAAACTCATTATTAGTCCTTGTGGTGGTAAATTTGGTCATTTACAGTTTGAGATAGTTTAGAAGACTTTTTGTTCCTCTGTACGTTATCTGTACGGCTTAATGATTAGCTAACAGGGGACCTTGAGTGTATCTCTAGGCCACAGGGAAAGTGACATCCTGGATGGGGATCATGCGCGCACACACACACACACACACACACACACACACACACACACACACACACACACACACACTATGAACAAAACAATTTCGAAAACATCAGACAACCTGTACACTGCATGTCTTTGGACTGTAGGAGGAAACCAGAAAACCCAGGGGAAATACATCAAGATTCAAACCCAAGACAAGGATATTATAATTTATAAGACACACCTTGATGAGTATATTATTCATCATCATTGTTAATAAGTGAATTACGAACAGATAGAAGGCTGAATTATTAGTAGATACTACGCTCATGTTTATTAACCAAGCAGAGCAGGTCATCTGTCTAAAGCCTGTTAAAATAAAGTTCAATTAATAAAGATCAATCTCTCACCTTTTCTAGAAGTTTTAATTTCAGGCGAGTCATTTGGTCAATAATCTGATCAGCCATTGCAGCAAAATAGCTTTTACACCAGCTTGAAAAGTTTCTTGGTGCTTTTTTGGGTAATTTGCATCCTTCCAACTAAAACTAATATTGAAGAAAGAGGTTTGTATAAAACTGAGTCATGTTTCTCCACCCGCGCTTGTTTGCTGTGGACTTTTCTCTTGGTTGCCAGAAACATACCCGTGTCCCTCTGCCCAACCCTGCTGTTACCATGTTACGTGTCTGGCTTTATTTACTGTACTTCACTGGGAGATTTTCTGTTCGTTAGAGCTGTTCTGTATGTTAACGTTTCAGGATTCAAGGATTCAATGGTTCAAGGATTTAAAATGCTAAATGTTATGTGATTGATAAATGCCCCAATCAAATTTGGTCAGCTTTTCTGGCTCTCATAAAGATCATCCCAGGAAAGCCAGAGCAAACCTTAAGTTCATTTTGAGTTACCAGCCTCAGAAATCACCAATTAACAAACAGCACCTCAGATTAGAGCCGTTATAAAGGATTTACAGTTCATGAGTAGCAGATACATCTAAATATCAACAGTTCTAAGAAGATTATTGCATATTTTGAATGTCTTCAGCATTGTTTTAGAGTATAGAAGTACAGTAAATACAAATCAAGAACAACCACGGAGTTAGAAAGTCATTCCAAACTTTTGAGCTTCCAACTCAAACTTAGGGCTCAGGCTAAATCTGACCAGTCTGGTGTCCAATCGTCATTGACTGCACATTTCACCAGTAAGACCAGAGTGTGGAGGTTTAATTAGCAGAGTAATAGCAAAGTTCTGCTTCAAATATTGCAATGCACACAACATTATAGGTGACGTATCAGAGTTCAAAAGAGGACAAATTGTCGATGCGCGTCTCGCTGGCGGATCTTTGACCAAGACAGGAAGTCTTTGTGATGTATGAAGAGCAGGGTAATGTCAGCAAGAAGGACGAACCACATCCAACAGGAGTAACTATGGGCGCAAGAGGAAGCTGTCTGAAAGGGATGTCCGGGTGCTAACCCGAATCGTACCCAAAACACATAAAACCACAGCTACCCAACTCCCTGCAGAAATAAATGTGCACCTCAACTCTCCTGTTTCCACCAAAACTGCTCGTCGGGAGCTCCACAGGGTCGATGTACATGGCCGGGCTGCTATAGCCAAACCTTTGGTCACTCGTGCTGATGCCAAACGTCGGTTTCAATGGGGCCAGCAGCAAAAATCTTGGGCTGTGGACACTGTGAAACATATATTGCTCTCTGATGAGTCCACCTTCACTGTCTTTCCCACATCCGGGAGAGTTACGGTGTGGAGACGCCCCAAAGAAGCTTACCACCCAGACTGTTGAATGCCCAGAGTGAAGCATGGTGGGTCGAGCAGTGATGGTTTGGACTGCAATATCATGGCATTCCCTACTGTAGGCCCAATACTTGTGCTAGATGGGCGCGTCACTGCCAAAGACTACCGAACCATTTTGGAGACTGGTGTCAGAGTGGTTTGATGAACATGAAAGTGAAGTTGAACATCTCCCATGGCCTGCACAGTCACCAGATCTAAATATTATTGAGCCACTTTGGGGTGTTTTGGAGGAGCGAGTCAGGAAACGTTTTCCTCCACCAGCATCACGTAGTGACCTGGACACTGTGCAGAACAGTATATATTTACCATACGATATAGTATATATTATACAAATCTAATGTATCAATAATGTACAAACTATTTACACAAAAAAAATGATAAATATACATTTTTGTCCCTTTCTATATATTTTTAAAAGAAATAAATCTTGATGAATATTTAAGCTAAAAAAAGAAAAAGTTCGAGCTCGCGGGCTGATGCGCGCGTTTGTAGAGGTTGTGGGCGTGTCTTGTGCTTAGGACCAGTAGAAAACGAGATTACTATTTAAAAAAGTGAGCGAATATGGCATTCTAATCGTATAAAAACAATAAAGTTAAAAACTTTTCTCCACATTTTTAAATGATAATTACACACTATTTGCGTGTGTTTGTTCTGCGCTTTGTTTGTCACGAACTTTCTGGTACTAACGAAAGCAGAAGACGGATTTGAACGGCACAGGTGCGCGTGCCTTAAGTGATGATCTGATTGGCTGTCATTTTTGCAGCCGCGCGTTCCGATTGGTCGGTTGACCAGCACGGCCTCATAAGGGCGGGGTTTAAAGCGGTTCGCGGCCATGTTGAAACTCGCACTGACAGTTATTCCGTTGTGATTTCTCTCGAGTTGGAAGCATTGTGTAAATTTTCACCGGTTGTACGCGCGCTTGTGCAAAGTGTTTATTTATTTATTTTTGGTTTCTATGAAAGCCTTAATTTGGAGAAGATGGACCAAGAGGAGCGGCGAAGGAAACTAGAAGCAGGAAGAGCGAAGGTGTGTAAGCTTAAAAAGTCTGGCTAGTTAGCTTAGCCGTGTTTGCTAGCTGATTGTTTTTGCCCGCAAATTAAGCTGGAGACGTTATCTTTAACTCGCAAATGAAATCCGTTAATAGTTACCGTTTGAGGGTTGATTAAAGCGAGATGATGGCGTTATGGTCATTGAGTGAAATATGCTAAAAGAAGTAATGAAGGTGTCTGAGAACTTCGTTCTTTGCTGCAAATGTTTCTTTTTTTGGCTTGATTTCAAAGATGTAAATGGAGAAAATAAAGTGGTTTAAAGGCGCAGTAGCTGTTTGATTGATTGTATCTTTTGTTCAAACCGATAACCCGATACATGTATATAACATGATGCATATGAACACTGAATTAATTTGTGACCTTAGCAAAAGTTTTAAAACTTGTGTAGAAGACAGATGTCCGTTCCGGAAGGCTTGTTTGTTGTGTTTGGATGCTCCTTCTCTCTATATTTCTGAATGAAGGTCATTGAGTTTGATGATGGGTTGTGTGTGTGTGTGTGTGTGTGTGTTCTGAAGCGTTCAGTGATCTGCATGTTTGTTCGATGTGGTGTCAAAAAGTTTCGAGACTAGTTCTATAACACACCACCAGATGGCAGCGCACAGTGTAGCACCGACCTTTATAAGTCGGCATCGAAGTCCGTCAGAGTGCCGTGGGTGACCGGTCCTTCACGTCGTCGATCATTACCGGCGACGAAACTTGGGAGTACGATTACGACCCTGAGACGAAGTCTTCACAGTGGAAGAACCCGTCACCTCCACGACCGAAAAAAGGCGAGGCAGGTCCGCAGCTTGACCAAGTGCAGTCTCATCGTCTTTTTCGACATCTTGCGAATCGAGAATTCGTCCCCAGGGCCGAGACCATCAATAGCGTGCTCTGTCGGGTTTTAAGGCATCTGAGGAAATACATACAGCAAAAGAAATTGCTTGTTAAGAGTTAATCTTGAAACGTTTTGATTCTACGTCCACATTAGCGGCCTGAAGTGACTTAAAACCCTAATGTGACACGGACCGTTTTATTTATTTATTTATTTTTTTTGTATAAAAAAAAAATTTACGGGCTGTTTGAATGTACAAATCTGATGTTTTTCAGATCTGAGGCACTTTTGTATTTTGATCTCGATTGGATACATGTCTAATATTAGGGATGCGCCGATCACAGAATTGGAATTGACTGATTCATTATACATTTTTTATTGTTTAAAGTGTTCCAAATGTGTGGTATTTTATATATTTACCCTTTTATAGCTACTATTTCAATGTACGTAGTATGTATGTATGTAAGTCAAAAGGGTGCCCCCCCACACACACACACACAACGTACTGCATTCCCTTGTGTTTGATATTTTAAACTGGAGGGCATTAAGCCACCTCAGTGTGTGCTTGCTTTGAGGCAGAGCTCAGGCAACAGGCAAGGCACACAAGTGTCGATGTATAGTGTGATGCATAGCACTTGCATCAGAGATGCCACACATACCATTGATTTTTAAAACAAGCAGCGTAGGTGAACCGAGTGCTGAGGTGCTTTTGCTAGTATTTACAACACGCCAAATACAGCACTCTGCTCAGGGGTCGCCATCTCCCAATGTTTACTGCTATTTCAAGCTAATGTGATGCTAAACTGGGCTAAATTCTGCCTCCAAGTCCTTCGTGCTCCAGGATTGGCTCATATATCATGACCTGTTTCAATCTAAGCAATTATAGACGAGACTGGTTAAGAGTTCAATCATAGCTCAAAAGACAGAATTTGTCAGCAAAAAAGGTTATCTGGGTAGAATTATATTGGTCAGCTCGGTGCTGTCAATCACTCTTAGTTGTGTGATCTAGAATCAGCACATTTGCTAGTGGAACATATCAAATAATACAACCCAGTCTAAATATGTGAGCCAATGGCTTAATTCTCCAAGACTTTACTGACCACATGAAGTCAAATCATTGAAGAGTTGTTCAATCCTCTTGAGGGGGGAAAAAAAATCTTAATTGATGCACATCTTAAATTTTTACTGCAATAAGGTTTAAAACGGATCGACCCAAAACGGTGCTCGCTTTTGGTCGTGAAATCATTTTACCATGTCTTTTTTTGTCTTTTTTATTTTCCCTGCCTTGTTGGTCATGTGTAAATTTTTACACAAAATGTGGGATGGTTTAATCTAGGTGAGATGCTTTTGTTTTTGTAAGCCATTTGTTGCGTCTCCTTCACAAGATGCTTGGTTATGGCCTTCACTCGAATCATTATGGTTCAATGTGGGCTCACATGTTTCGGGTTGTTTGACGTGTCGGAGCTGCATGACTTTGGCTGTAGTGTCGTGTGGCTGCATGTGTGCGCCAGGATGTAAACCTGGTGAGGGATGGGCCTTTTATCTGGAGTAAGCTGCTTAAGAAGGTTGTGGAGAGATCGCCTATGAGGTTGTGTGTCAAAACCGGATAGTGGTACACTTTTTTTTTTTTTTCTTTCTTTTTTTTCAGTTAATAAAGAATTGCCAAAAAAAAAGTTTCCCCACACCCAGTGACAGGCTTTGACTTATGGGTATGGTGACTCCTCAAATCTAACTCTTCAAACTTTTTTTTTTTTTTCCCTTTCTTGGATGAGAAACAATTCAGTGCTAGGGCGTAAAAGCAACAAGGCAGGATTTTTTTTTTGTCTGCAGTAGTATTGCATATTATTTACATCTAATACCCACCTTGTTATGGTGCATTTTTATGGTAAAATTAAAAATTTCAAAAGTTCTTTGTTTTGTACATACATATTGAGCTAAGTTGATTTTTGCCTCTTTTTTTTTTTTTTTTTTTTTCCCCCCCCCTGGTGTACTTTTCCTGTGGAGTAGCTTGCACACTACAGACAGCAGAGAGCGAAGGAAAACGGTGCGAGCGTGCTGAAAAAGACCTCAAAGAAGAAGAATCAGACTGTCCAGGTGAACGACCATTCAGCACAAGAGGAGTCTCAACTCGAGCATGCTCACGGACCGGACTGCAAAGATGACCTCTTCCTTGAGGTTTGATTAATTTATTTATTAATTTTCCCCTCCTTTACGACAATTTATTTGTCGGAGCATCAGGTTATAGCATGTGTGATCAATCGTTTAGGAGTCTGCGCAGCCTCATGACGCTGCGGATCCAGATGATATGAACAGGACGGATTTGCAGGAACAGTGCTCATTTCCTGCGGATGGAACGGAGGAAGATCAGCCTGATGAGCAAGACGACCTTTTAGGAGAATTTGTAGTCACACACACGAGCAAAGAACAACTGAAGGTGAGCGCGTGAGGGCTGGGCAAATGTCACAGGCGTCGTAATGGTTAAGGACGTTATGAGGCAATTTTGAGATCATCTTGTAAACCAGGTCTAACTAAGTGCTTACTAAAAAGGTTATTATTAAGGTGTGTACTAATTATTGCACAATATAGCAAAACAGCAAAGGAAAAACATAATGGGCAAAAGTACAACGCAGAGCAAATTAGCTTGCCTGCATTTTAATAAGTGAATGAACTTGTGTTTAAATAACAATCAAAAAAGTTGTACAGAACATGCATTCCTTTGAATAACTATTAGATGAAGAATAGGATACTCAAAAGCTGCATGCAAATTTTTACTATAGAGAGAATTTACTTTCACGTAAAACCCTTCTGTCCATCAAACATATTTTATTTGACAGTAATTCTTTTACTTCTGTGAGGAACTTTGTTTTATTATGAACACCTTTTTAATCAAATAAATCCAAATTAAAGTTCTTTGAAACTTGAAAATTATCTTTCACATCTCATCTAGCCCCCATCTTATTTAAAAAAAGAAAAAAGAAATGAATGAGATAAGAGTGGTGATGTTAGAAGGGTAGTGGTTAAGGATGATGTGGTGCTAAAGCTGTTCTTTATTAATGTCTTAGCGTTTACAGGCAGCAGTGGAGAAGCGCAACGAGATAATTTCACAGCTCAGCGTCAACCTGCAGGCGGCGCTGACGAGCCGAGACCAGGTGCAGCTGGAAGCGCAGGAGCTGACGAGTCAGATACAGGAGCTGCAGCAGCAACTACAGCAGGTAGGAGACACAACCGGGCTTCCAGCGATGGATTGGGGGAGGGAATAAAGGACGTATCGCACTGAGCACCAGACCATCACATTTAGCTACAGAAAAACCTTGGATTGCTAGTCACTTGGTCTGCCAGTGTTTTTTGCAAAATGGGCAAAAGTTTGTTAAATTAATTTTAACTATATAAACAAGTGATGTTTTGCAATTCAAGTACTGTAGTATGTATAGGCTTTGTCTGCCGGGCGTAATGTGATCACAACTAAGCCAATGTTCTTCTCTCTCTCACGCGCTGCGGGATTGTGGGTAATCATCTCCCATGCTTGGTGTCGGTGCGTGTACGTCAACATCCGTGCGCGCGTGTACTGTTTACTCTTACATTGTAACCATGTGTGTAAAGCTTTCTTTCTTTACTACAACAATGGCCTCGTATCAAAACATGCGTTTCCTTTTAAAATTCGTTGGGATCAAGTCACTTGTACAAGATGCAGAATAGGACACTTAAAAGCTACACACAAATTTGAACTGTCTATAGAAAATCCACCAGTGATCATCGTGCAGAACCGTTCTGTCCCTCAAACATTTCATTTGATTCTAATTCTTTTACTCCTTTAAGGAACTTTATTCTGTTGACATTTCTAAAGGAAAAAAAACTAACAGCTTTTCCAAATTTAGTTCTTAGAAAAAAAATACTTTAAATGTCTTATCTTTTGAATAACACAAAATGACTCTCGCCATGAATATAGCTGTAGAAGCTGGCATGGTGGAAAGACAATGTACTTATTATTTTTTTAGGGGAAATTTGTTTTGATATACAAGTGCTTTGGATTACAAGCATGCTTCCAGAACGAGTTACACTCGCAATCCAAGGTTTAACTGCATTTAGTTTCCTGTGCAGTGTGTTAAGATCTAGAGAAGGTGAGTTGTACCTCAAACGCTTTTTGCTGTCTGATGTTTCAACACGCTGTTGCTCCGACTGCCAAAAGGAAAAAATATGCGCTCATCTTAAGCCGTTTCATGAAAAATTGTCACTTCTGATAAGTTTTATTTTTCTCTCTCAGGCTAAAGAGTATCTGCGCAGTAAAAGTGTAGGATGGCTGGATCTAATTCCGCTCCAGCAACCCCCCAGGCAGCTACAGATATTGCAGTCACTGCAGGTGAATCTCCTCATTTCTTAATACAAAACACACATGCATACCATATCAACCATGTGTGTGTGCTGCATCAAGGTTTAAAATTTTCAAAACTTTTCTCTTTCCAGACGAGTAACGACCAACAGGTTCTCCTGGCTCAGAAGGAAACGGAGATCACGGTCCTCCAACAGAAGCTCACGGTCATGGAGGATTCCCTCACTCGACTTCAGAATGCCTTCACGCCAGATAACATGAACCAGATCGAATCAAACTCATCCCAAAATGGAGCAGCGGTGTGTGAGATTAAGGCCATCGCAGAGAACAACCTCGATTCGAACCGCGATCTGATTCAGAGGTTAAAACACGAGCTGGAAGAAGAGCGTCAGAACAGTCAGCGTGCGCGGGAACGTGCCGAGAACCTGCAGGAGATGGTCGTGAGATTCGAGTGCGAGAAGGTCGAGATGGAGGCTCGCTTGCGATCGGTTCAGGACGACCTCGAGCGCGCAGAGAAACAGGCACGTGAGGCACATCAGGATAAAGCTGAGAAAGAGAGGCTCAACCAGGACGTGGCGCGTCTAGACGGGCTAGTGCGAGAACTTCAGGACAGGCTCCGGGAAGAGGAAGAGACGTCCAAGCACCTCCGGTCCAAATACGAAGCCGAAATTGCCAACTGTGAGCTGCGTCTCCAGACCCTGGAGGAAGAGAGGATGTTAAACGTGGCACAGTTGAGTGATGCGCATGAAGCTGCGCTCAGGCGCCTGAAAGAGGAGCACTCCGAGGATGTCAGGCGAATTCAGGAAATGCTGGACCAAGCCCAAGAACGTAACCTCCACACGGCATCTACAAGCGTCACCTGGATCCAAACCTCTGAAGAACACCACATTCAAGCAACAGTGAGCGAAGGATCTCCTGAAGCTGTTCTGGATACAAATGTCTCAGCTAGCAATGACCTCATGATGGAAAGGTATTTGGTGTCTGCTTTGCAGCACGAAAGCTCGTGGCTGGAACAAAGTCTGGAGGAGAACAGCATCATGGAGAACTCGACTGTCTCCAAGTTGGAGTATGAAGACGAATCAAGATTTCTGATTCACTTCGATTCTGGTGCTCATACCACAAACCCAGAAGATCAACCGTCCGAGTTGGACGGTTTGTCCTTCACCCAGGCTCCATCACAGAGCTTTAATACGACCTCGAATGAGCTGAATGAGAGCATGGATCTGGGCAAGGAGCTTCTGATTCAGCAGTGTAGCGACCTCACCGAGCAGCTAGAGGAGAAGGAGAGACAGCTGGACGTCCTTCAGGAAGAAGTCCGGCGCTCTGCGGAAGAGTTGGAAGAGGCACGCGAGCGTTGGAGTAAAGCGTCAGAGGAGCTTGAGGAGGCGAAGTGGGACCTGGAGACGGAACGAGACAAGAGGATTCACTGCGAAGAGCTCCTCAACGAGAAGATCCATGAGCAGGACAACCTGAAGAACAAACTCAGCTACCTGGAGAGCCAGAAAGAGCAGCAAACCTCCGACGTGGAACCTGATGATGCAAACTCTTCCACAGAGGAGATCCTGAAGGATCTTAAGGAGGACAAGGTCAAGCTCGTTCTCCAGCTTAAACACCAAGAGCAGCTGGTCCGAGACATTCAAGAGCAGAAGACGGCCGGAGACTCTGTGAGCTGTGAAGTCCAGGCCCTGTTCGGGCGACAGCTCTCCTCCCTGCAGGCTCAGCGGGACGAGCTCATGGCCCAGCTGGAGAACCAGAGGGCAAAGAACCAAACCGTGTCTGTGCTGCTTGGACAAAAGACCCTGGAGGTGGACTCTGCCAACAGGAAAATCGAGCAGCTCCAAGCGGAGGTGGAGGAGAGGGTGGAAGACGTGCAGAGGCTCGAGAAGGTCCGGGTGGACCTGGAGTCCAAGTTGACGTGTCTTGAAGAGAATCTGAGTAACATCGAGGAGGCGTTGCGTCAGGGTTCTGCAGAGAAAGCTGCTTTGGAGAAGCGACTCCAGGCGCTGGATGAGCAGAACAAGAGCATGGCGAAGGTTCTGGAAGCAGAACTGGAGAACTTTGAGGTGTGGATTATGTTGTCCTTATCCCCCCATTTTTTTTTTCTGTCTTTTTCCTCATTATCTATTACTTTATTTCCCCCCCACTTTTTTGTCCTTTTTCTGTGACTTTCCTCTTTATTAGTTTTTTTTTTCCTTTCTTTTTTTTCCCCTCGTGCTTTTTCCTTCTTTGCCTTTCATTCTTTCTATGCATACTTTTGTCATTCTTTCAATTTGCCTTTCTCACATTATTTTTCTTCTCTTTATTGCTTTAATTATTTAATCTTTTTTTTTTTTTGGTCACATTGCACTTCTTTGGATATACACTTCTGTTTATTTATTTTTCTATTTTGTTTTCTTTTAACAAGCAATAAAAAAAAAAAGAATTTATATTAGATTTTTATTTTTTCCAATTGTTAAGTCTTAAACTGCGCGTTTCAATTTTAATCGCATCAGCTCCAGCTTCAAGCCAAAGATGTGGATCTGGAGAAGATGAAGGAAGCCAGAGAGAAGGGGGAGGAGGAGCTCATGGAGAAGGAGAACGCTTTGCAGAAAGAGCTGAAGGAACACCAAGAGGAGAAGGAAAGACTTGAGGAGAAACATCAGCAGGAGGTAAACTTTAAAAATGCTACTTGATGCTGTTTTTAAATGATCAGAAATCTAATCGATTAATCATGTGTTTAAATAATTTACCACATTTCCGTCTTTTCAGCTGCTGGGTTGGAGTTTGCGCTTGGAGAAGGAGCTCTCTGCTCTGCGCTCCAACCTGGAAGAGGAGCAGAAGAAACAGATCACGCTGATCAAACGGGTATCAATCATCATAGTTTTATGCGTTTTTATACAGCAAAATGTAGACTATTTTTCTCAAGTTTCTCTTGTTTATTTCAATCCTTGGATCTTTTTTGCTGCGTAGGTGCACGAGCGAGAGCACCAGAGAGAGATGGCCGAGCAGGCGTCTCAGCGGCTCCAAGAACTCGACCGTCTCAAGGCTGAGCTGTCCGAGGAGCTGAGGGATAGCATGGAGGCTGCACACCAGGCAGAGCTTTCGCAAACACAGGTTGGTGCAAAACACGAAGCGTTGCGGCACACATACTCGCACACTTGACCCACGTCGGAGATGAACCGGTTCGTCTTTGCACTCAGACGCAGCACGCTCTGGAGCTGGAGGCTCTTCGCCTGAGCCTGACCAACCTGCATACGGCGCAGCTGGAGCTCACGCAGTCCAACCTGCAGAAGGAGAAGGAGGCGGCGCTGAGCGAGCTGCAGGCCAGCCTGAGGGAGAAGTGGGCTCAGGAGAGCGCCATGCTGCAGACGCGACAGCAGTTCGAGCTCGAGAGGCTCCGGGAGCAGAGCAGGGAACAGGAGAGACGAGCCGAGCATCAGCTCCAGCTGGCCATCGGTAAGACTTGAACATGCAAAAATCCGGGTGTATATGCAAATGAGTTGGTTTAATTGCACCATGTCATTAATCACAATAATTCTGTGTTATTTCTGTTCAAAAGACGATCTGAACTGCGTGTGGGAGAAGCGTATTTCAGAAGAACGGATCTCACTGGAACAACAGCAGGCCAGTAGAATAGAGGTAAAGTCATGTTTCTGATGTGTCACCTTTTATTTTATTTTTCTTAAGTTATATTTTAGTAGAGATGTATTGCACTAAAAATCACTTTATTTATTTATTTATTTATTTTAAAATTTTTATTTTTTTATAAATATCCATCAGGATGCCAAGGTTCAATGGTTACAAGGCACCACAAAAGAGGAGACGGAGCATCAAGCGGCCCTGAACAAAGCCGAGGAAAGTCTGGCCGAGACGCGACGCAAGCTCGAGCAACTTGAGCGATCTAAAGCGGATGAAATCGGGCACATCGAGTCGGAGTTGAGTCAGGCGTGGGCTGATCGGGACTCTGCTGCGCGTGAGTGGTCTTTACGAATTCATCAGGCGGCCTGCGCGGTTGTTATTGTTAATTATCATCTTTTATTAAACAGTTTGTTTACGTCTACTGTGTCTCGGACCACGACGTTGAGGTATTTCTAATGATCTAGGCGCTGTTGAAGAACTGGTCGCTAGCCACAAGGTGGTGCTACAGGAGCAGCAAGCTCGCACGCAAGAGCTGGAAGAACAAGAGAAACGGCTAAAGGGAGAGGTACAGCGAACCCGATGCCCTTAAAGTTTAAGCGCAATGCTTCGCTTCACTTTTAAATCGGAGATGAAACGCTTATTATTCTTTGTATTAAAACAATGACACCTTGCACTTGTTGTAGTAGAAACATAATGTAAATTTTACAGCCAAAAGTTTTTTATATTGTAATTTTTAGATTCTTCATTCAAATAAGGAATATAAAATATGAATATTTCTTCATACTTTTGATCATATTCTTTATTTAGAATACTTTCTTTTAATTTTTAGGTAAAGGGTGGTTGTTACAATACATTATTACAAGTCATGTGTTCACTCTGTTGATTTTTATTATTATTATTTTTTTAGTTGGCTTTACTGTGAAGCCTGTAACCTGTCAAGCCTAAACCCTTAATGACTGTAGCGTTAATGTTTTTTGTTTTTTTTCCCTGTTTGTTTCAGGTGGATCGTCTCCTAGCAGAACAAGATGCGCAGAAGACGAGCTCCGAGCAGGAGATCGCTAACCTCTGGTCTCAGCTGGAGAGCATGAGGACCAGCAGACAGGAGCTGGGAGGTACCGGCGCATGCTCCACGCTGTCATTAAGTCGTGCTTCGGAATGTTTGGTTTAAATAAACCAGAAATGCATTAAACAACCACCCGCCATCTTTCTTTCAGAGTTGAAGGAGCAGTTGCTTGCACGCACATCACGTGTCGATGACATCGAGCGCCTTAAGCAGGACTTCTCGCAGCAGCGGCGAGAGCTCCAGGAGCAGAACGAGGCCGAGCTGGAGAACCTGCGCGTGTACTTCGAGCAGCGTCTCCGAGCCAGCGAGGAGAACCACCGGGAGGAAATCGCCCTGCTGCAGGTGCGCCTCGTCGAGGGCGTTCTGGACGACTCGGCCGTCAAAGCCGGAGACGCGAGGTAGGTCAAACGCACCCGAGGTGTGGAGGCGGTATGGAAACCTGAAGGGGAAAATTTCAGGTAACAGATACTCAAATCCCTCATCGCTAGATTTGAGGCAAAAGTGGATATGAATAGAAGGTTGACGATTTAAAAACCGTGTTAAGTTACCTCATCAATTTAAAAAAAAAAAAATTTGTATTAAAATCTGGCACAAGTGTGAAATAAAATAAATAATTACGCTATTTGGCATTGTGGATTGTCTGAAAATTTTATAGCGGCGATAAATGCCTGCTTTCACCAGGGAACAAGATGACACTAAATTTTTTTTTTTGTAGTAAGAAAACAGAAAAGCATAATCTTTGATGAAGACATCCATTGCAAATTTAGTTAACCACTTGACCTTTAACTGTTAAGCTCTACCGCATTGGAGACTCCTTCCTAATTAATTATTTTCTCACAAATATTAAGGAATACATGTTTTGACATTTGTGCATACGAGTGAGCTTTTACAAAAGGAACGATGAAATCTCACAACAAGCACTTTAACACACTGCCGTGGTTTGTAACTGCACGAAGTACCCGGTTGCTTTTATAGAAAATAATTCAACAATTTTGACCAGCCAGAATCCACAGTCAGGACATATTGTGGCATAAATGTGCTTGTTGCGTGGACTTTCATGGTGTACTGAAGCATTTTCTCGGATTAAAGCTTCCTCTCTGATGGGAAGGCTGAGGAGGACGGGGTGGACTCGTTGGCAGAGATCACGGAGCAGCTAGAGAAACACAAGGTAGAGTAAAATTAAAGTAAAATGTTCATTGATCAGTGTTGACTTTGGTACGATCACTGAATCTATCTGTGTTTTCCGGTCTTTTTTTAATGTTCTGTTGCACTGTGAACACATCGCAGCTGGAGCTGGACACACTGCGCCTGCAGCTCGAGGAGAAGCACAAGCAGGACTTGGAGCATCTGCGCTGTAGCATGGCTCTGTCCTATAGAGAGGAGTTACTGCAGGCTCGGTCAGAGCTCACTGACCGCTACTACAGCGACATGGAGCAGCTCAAAACCAAACACGCCCTGGAGATCGAGCAGCTGTGGGCCAAGCTCTCAGACAGCCACCTCAAAGGTGAGCTCACGTACACCTCACGATCAGATTTTGAGAACTGATTAACTTTGTAAAAAAAAAAAAAAAAAATGTTTGTTTTGCTTTGCATTTCCATTTTCAGAGATAACAAAGCTGCGGCTGCAGTCGGTTTCGGACGTGGCGCGGCAGGTGGAAGTTGAGCTCGAAGAGAAGACCCGGCTCCAGACTCAGGAGCACCAAGTCTGGCTCGCTCAGCTTGCTTCCGACACGGAGCGCGTACTGAGCCTGGAGAAGGAGCTAGCGGAGCTCGCCCTGCAGCATGCCCGAGAGCTGGAGAACGCCACAGAGCAGCACACCGACGAGCTCAGAGAGCTGGAGGACAGGGTGAGGGAGAGGGAGAGCATGCGCGCGATACCAGGCTGTGACAGTCACATGCTTTGAGTTCATTGTGTTCATGCAGATATAGTTTTAAAGGGAAGAGACGGTCACATGACTCGAGTGCTGTTCGAAAAGACTTTCGTTGACATGAAAGGATTTTCTAAAAAGGAATATTTGGAAAGCATTAGTGTACAAGTGTACTACACTGTAAAGAAGTATGTTTGCAGAGCCCTTTTAAAAATCTGCGATCGACAATTCCTTCTCACGCTATCAGAATAATCGGGTATGTGAGCGGTAGCGCAAGTGTGACGTCCTGAGACACAATCGATGCAGCAGATGCCAACTGCCGTAAAAAGTATAAGAAGGGTATGTTGACGGTTGCACCTGCGTCCGTCGGATACTTCTTTAAAAATAAAAAAAAAATAAAAAAGGGGATAACCTTTAAAACTAAAGCATTGGACCGATAAAACGGTTGCTTTTTTTTTTTTTTTTTGGTGGAGACTTCAGATGTCACACTGTGCATTTGGGTTTTCTGATGTCATGTAGAACCAGAGTTATCATCTATAAAATGCGTAAAAATGGCATTGCAATATAAAATCTAATAATAAGCGTATTTTAATCACAAACAACCATTAAAAAAAAATCACCACATGAATCTGATAATTTCTTTACAAAAAAAAAAAAAAAAAGACACTGCATAGGTAATGTTATAGTTGGGCAAAATTTATAAACTTTTTATAAAATTTATTTTTTCAGCACAACCTAGGCCTTTGTCCCTCTTGATATCTTTTCATATCGTTTTACCTCTCTCATTTAGCTTAAGAAGAACTTGGAAGAGGAGCTCTGTACACGCCTTGAAGAGGCTCGGCAGGAAGAGCGGACCCGCGTGAACGAGGAGCTCTCCCGCCGCTGCAGTGAGGAGCAGCTTCAAGCTCTGGCTTCCCTGAGAGAGGAGCTCCAAAAAGCTGCTAGTGAGGAGAGAAAGGACCTGGAGAAGAAGCTTGCTGAGGCTGAGGAGCTCCTTGCTGTGGAAGGGCAGAGGCTGCACGCCTTACAGGCTAGTCTGGAGAGCGAGGAGAGCCCTCAGGTTGTGGCCCTGAAGCAGAGGCTCGAGGCTCAGTACGCGAGCGAGCTGCGCACTGCCAAGAGCACCATGGCGGCTGAGGTGAAGGAGCTGAACGCTTTGCTCAGGGAGCAGACCGAGAGCAGGCTGCAGGAGGCCACGTGCAGGTCAGTGAATGTACAAAAAATACAAAATAGACACTGCAGTGCACCAATCCCCTCATTGTTTAAAGGATGAATTTTCTTGGGTGCTGTGACATTCTTTTGGCCACATGGTGGCAGTGTGGGGAAAGGGGACAGATGTAATGAAGTGGCTTGGTATGCTTTATTTTATATATCCGTGTCAAAGGCTTACACGACTCACTTTGTCGGACTTAAGAACAAATCTTACTTACGAACGAGTTCTGTTACGGAAGCGCATTCATACGTCGGAGACAAATTGTGGTGAAATGTTTTTTTTTTTTTTTTTTTTTTTGGGAGATGTGATTTGAATAAATTTTAAGTGATAATTTGGTTATTTAGGCATCAGGAGGAACAGGGGCAGCTTGCAGAGAAACTCAGCCAGCAGAGAGAAGAGGAGCTTCAGACGCAAAAGCAAGAACATGCTCAGGAGCTGCAGACCCAGACCTCTCTCCTGGAGCAGAAGCTTTCAGAACTCCAAAATCTCCAGAAAGAGTACCAGGATCTCAAAACCCGACACCAGGATGAGCTCGACATGCTCTCTTCCGATCACAAGGCAGCGCTGGACTCGCTTGCCGAGAAGCACAGGGCGGAGCTCGACAAGCTCCAGGTGGTCCTTCAGGAGACCAACGTAGCGCAGCTCGAGGCTCAGGAGGCGGAGCTCGGGGCGCGTCACAAGCAGGAAATGGAAGAGCTCGAGACCAGGATGCTGTGCAACATGGACACGCTGGAGAGCACCTACCTGAAGGAGATCCAGGCCGTGCGCGTGGAGAAAGAGGACGCGCTGCGGGAGCTCGGGGCCTCGCTGGAGCAACAGCAGGCTAAAGAGATCGAGAGAGTGAAGCATGAGGAGCTGACGATCAGGGAACAGCTGAGGGAAGAGCTGGCGCGGGTCCATATGGACAAGTTCAGTGCCATGGCGACGGAACTCGGCCACGCCCATCAGGTGAGCAGCCTGGTTTGATGTTGAGCACTTTAAGATGTTTAAAGATGTTTTTAAACTAGATTTGTGTAACCACCTCCATGGAAAGTGCGTGTATCATTTTATTTATTTATTTTATTTTCCTCCTGTGATTAATTATAACTGGAATCCTGCTAGTGGGGCAGGTTAGGACGTCCTTATGGGACTTGAGCACTTGTTAGACTGGTCTCCTTCAGTCATGACAGCATGCAATTATGTCTCAACAATGAACAATGGTTGCTCAGTAAAGCTCTCTTTATTTGGACCTGAACTACACAGCCTTGTTTAGTTTTCGCACCATCGTCTCCGATTTTTAAAATTTTTTATTCCTGTAGGCCGAGCTGTCCGCGGCTCTCGCATCCCAGAAGGCAGCTCTGGAGTCGGATCATCACTCCGCGTTGGAAACCCTGCGACAGCACGTGCTGGATCTGGAGACGCAACACGGCTCCGCCCTCCATGAGATCACCGACATGACCACCAAGGAGAAACATCAGCTGCAGCAACAGATGGAGGCTCTGAATGCACAGCACCAGCAACAACTCCAGGTGTTTGAATAAAACAACTTCTATTTATCATTTTTATTTATTATAATTTTTTTTTGTGCAAGACATGGTTTGAATATGACTTCTTTCATAGGACCTGAGGGCAGCGTCCTCCAGGGAGATCGTGGCTCTGCGCAAGAAGCTGGAGGAAGAGGCGTCAGGGCAACGAGTCCATTTCCTGGAAGAGGCGGAGCTTCTGAAATCTCAATCAGAGGGGCAGCTTCAGAAAAGGATCGCACAGCTAAAGGTGAGAAACCCAAGTCTTATTTAAGATGAACAGATACTCATTTCCAAGCCCTCTATAACTTTATCACTGCTGTAAGTTTTAAGTCGTATGTCCTGTTTCAAACTTTCTTTATGTGCCAAAACGGCATTTTTAAGGATTTTTCCCCCCCCCCCCTTAATAACAAAGATGGCAAACGACACATGATTAAGTTGTTTTGGTCTATTGAGCTCTTTCTATTGAGACATCAACTAACTGAAGCCGCGTCCCTTTCTCTCGGTTTCAAGTTTTACTGGCTTTTTAAATGAATTTTATTTAATCATTTAAATTAATGATCGTTACAAGACCCGAGACTCGGAGTGATGTGTAAAGTTAAACATCTCGGTGCCCTTCTGCTCGATCATCTCTCGCGGAATGGCCTTCGTCCAATCAGATTACTGCATCGGAATTGACGTATAATCGTTATCAAATGTGATTTTCTGAATGTTAATTATTTGTATCTCATTATCCTGTTTCAGGAGGAAAGCGAGCAGGAGAAGGCCGCCGCTCTGGACGAGCTGGAGAAAAGTCTGCGTGAGCAGCATCAGCAGAATGAGCTCGTCTACTCGGACAAAATGAACCAGCTCACTGCACAGCTCCAACAACTGGACACCGTGGTCTCTCAGGTGAGACCGTCCCGAAGCAGGACGCTTAATCCTTTGCTATGTCTAGTATCTCTGAGTGTTGTGTAGATTTATTATTATAATTTTTTTGGATCATGTCAAAGTTTGTATTTGTAGACAGATGTGTGAAGGAAAGCTACAGACACATAGGGTTTAGTACAGGTTCAGTAAACACGCCCGCTATTGTTTGAGTTCAGGTGTGATACTGAAACAGGCCGTCACGCAACACAGTAAGTTATTCTTTTCTTTAAAAAAAAAAAAAAAAGACTTGTTTTATTTTAAACCTGTACTACAGTTCAAGTCCAGAAGATTTCTGTCATTAAACATATTTTAAAATAATATAATTAATATATCAAAGTCATTATGTTCTCAAATCAGGATAAGGACACAAGTTAACTTCTCGTTCTGCACGTGCGTCTGCTTTGTTCAGATGTAAAATCTGTCGGATTAGTTTAGGGCGATTTATTAGATCCCTTGCAAATCCCTCCGAGGGACCCGGTTGCCATGGTTACTGGTTTCTGTTAGCCCTGCTTGCAGGCTGCTAGGCAGTGGAGCGGGACGGCATGTCGTACACACTCCTGTTTCTCTCTGCCACTCCCACACAAGTTCATGTCACGTGGTCCTTGTGCATCTGATCTGTTTAGTTTGCTGGTTGTTAGACTCGTCCCTATAAAATGCTCTTGTCCTATAAAACAGTCTGAGCGGGTTTGTGCAGATCACACGACTAACGACTGGTTTTTCTGTCTCCGGTGCGTCCGCGTTTGCCTTCCCACAGCTGCGCGCGGAGCTGAGCGGACTGCAGGGCGAGCTGGAGGGCAAGCGGGCCGAGATGGACACGCTGGAGACGCTGCTGCAGCGGCGCGAACGCGAGAGTCAGGAAGGAGCCAACCTCCTGAAAATGCTGCGTGATGACCTCAACACTGCCACCCAGCAGAGGTCAGGAATCCAGTTTCCCAGGGGGCAATGGGTGTTGGTTTGGAAGGCGCGCTTTAAAAAAAATTTTTTTTTTTACGTCCGTTCACGTTGAATCAATTTTGATTGAGAACGGATTGCGATGTGCTGTTAAAGAAAAATTATCAACAACAACAACGTGGTGTGATTTGAAGCTAGTGTGTGTCTCTTTTCTTTCTTAGTTTCTCAAGAAAAACTCATTATACGTTATTAAATAAAGCCAATTATATGAAGCATCCGCTATACACATGAAGAAGCTGTCGCTATGGAAACGATGACCTCTTAGAGCGAGCACATGATTATCGACTTGTGCTTTGCAGCTGTGCTTGTGTCAGGGCTGCTTTTCACCTTCAACAGCGATTTTAACTTATTTAAAACTTTGGAAGCACTTCAAGCTAACTGTTCTCTCACACTTAGACAAGATCTTCAGCTGGCCCATGACCGACTTCAGCAGCTCATCCTCGAGATGCTTCGGATTACGATCGCGACGGAGGAAGAGATCAGGCGCAGGTTGGGGGTTTGCGTGGAAGCCGATTGCAACGCTCCGAGCAACGTGCCGAGTGACAACCAGGAGACAGGTTTGGCTTTCGTTCTGTGTCCAGTCTTAATAGGCACATGCGATTCATGTAGAGCAGCAAAAAAATGTTTTTAAATTTTTTTTATTTTATACTTGCTCTTCTTTTCCAGTCGACGTGGACAACGGTGCTGTAGAGGGCGGTGTGAACTGCAGCATGTTCTCGTCTGTGATCGACGAAGGCCTGGAGCTGTCTCAGAGACTGTGTGAGAGTTTGTTTTCAGGCCCCGATGGAGGGCTGGACTCCGAAAGGGAGGAGCTGGTGCCGGGGGCCTGCACTCGTCTCCGTGCTGCAGTGGACAAACTGCTAGAGATGGTCTCTGACTCTACAGTACAGGTACACAGACAGTCTGGCAGAATCGGTTGTGTGTATATAATGCGCACACGCAGTGCGAGTCAGCCAAAAAATAGTATGATGTATATTTATCATGTATAGCTATATAGCAATACATTTTTCAACCTGGGACCCTCTGGACTGTAGCCCTATGCCTTAACCAACCCAAGTACGGTGGATTATGTTGAATGGGATACTGATTAGGTTTTTCTGTCGTGTCTGGGACAAGCTTGAGCAGCTGCGAGCTTTGCAGGCCATGCTGGATGAACAGTTCAGCGAGGGTGGAGAAGCGAAGAACGCTCTTCTGCAGCAGCACACTCAGCTTCTGGAGCAACTGGACCAGGAGGCGAGTGTGAAGAGTCAGCTGCAGCTAGAACTGCACAAGGCTGAAGGTGAGAACTATGCAGTATGTATGCATTCAAAGCTGCGCTTGTTAAAAAAAATAATAAAAAAAAAATTTTTTTTATAGAGGTTTGGTCTTGAAGGTAAAAAGAAGACGTGGGGAACGTCTAATGGCTTAACTTGATTTGTTTTTCGTCTCTTCAGGTCTGCTGGACGGTTATGTGGCAGAGAAGGCCGTCCTGGAGGAGTCGCTGCAGCAGAAGGAGACGCGCGAGCAGAGGCTGGTCGAGGAGCTGGAGAGCACACGGGCTCAACTGCACGAGCTCAGGGAGGAACATGCGCTCCTGCAGCGGCAGCGAGACGCCATCTCTGCAGGCCTCGGAGAACCTGAGAAAGGTGGGACATGGATGATGTGTTGGGGGATGACTGGATTTGCTCTTCATGCATCTTTTTCTTAAGGATGGAACATCTCGTGGTACCTTTTTGTCAGTGGTTGTCATGATGATATGAGGTTAAACTCGTTAAAATGGGTGGAGATGTTGATTTGATTCTGAGTGTTCTTCCCGCTCTGTAGGCCGTCCTGCCGCGGGGAAAGAAAAAGGTTTGTCACTGGAATTTGAGACTGGCGTGATTGATTGATTTTTTTTATTTATTTATTTTTATTTTATTATTTCTTGACATCTAACAGCTTCTTTTTATAAGCTTCCTTTTAATTTAGCCATGTTAACTTTGGATTTTTTCAATACGTTTCTGGTTTATTTGTGCTATGCCGCTTGCATCACCAGCTTTGACAAAGTGAACGTTCTTCATCTTTTATGTGATGAATAATTAGTTTAAAGGAGACACACACACACACACACACACACACACACACACACACACACACACACACACACACACACACACACACGGGGTAAGTCGGCATAACGATATTGCGCATGCCTGCATCTTGTTTTCAACGCGTTTGTGTGGGAGAGTGTAAATCTAGGTGTGTTTAAAGGTCTCGTGTTTGCCGCACTCAAGCCGTTTCTTTCCGTCTGGTCGCAGCGTTGTTGGCCGAGGCAGAGAGGCTCGGGCAGGAGCGGGTGGACGTGCAGCGGCAGGCGGAAAAGGATCGCGTCGGGCTTGCGGGTCGGCTGCGCATGCTAGAGCTGACGGTGGAGGAGCACGAGAACAAGGCGCAGCAGCTGGAGGAGCAGCACCGCACCCAAACCGAGGACCTGCAGCAGCACATCAACGCTCTGGAGAAACAGCTCAAACACCACCGCCAGTTCATAGACGTGAGTACGAGGAATGAGATCCGTTTCTTGCTCATCATATGGGGTGTCCACCATTTAAATTTGTTACCATTTAAAGAATTATGAAATGATAAGCTCAAGAACATAATTTGTTGTGTGCAGGAGCAAGCCGTGGAGCGAGAGCACGAGCGGGACGAGTTCCAGCAGGAGATTAAAAACCTGGAGATGCAGCTGAGAATGCCCTCTAAAGGACACACAGGAGGAGACACGAAGGGTCAAAGGGTGAGCAACAAGACTCGTAGAGATGCTATCAGGATTTTATGATGGAGAGAATTTATTCATTTCGTTTTGTTTTGTTAAACGAATTGCCGTAATTGTTTCCCCTTCCGTCTGTGTGATGTAGATCGAGGACTTGGTTTTACAGGTAAGTCCTCCGACTTGCTAGGTTTGAAGCTGCTAACGCATGGCTCGGTGTGGCTGGATCGCTCGTTTAACACGCCATCTTGTTCAGTTGTGCGCTAGAATTTGTGTACTGTGTGTGTGTGTGTGTGTGTTCATGCTGAGCTGGCTGTAGCAACTTTCTGTAGTCTGGCTGTAGTCTTTCTCCTCTTGCTATCTCATAGATCGTGCATGTACTGTAATAAGTGGCTTAATTTTCACACTCCCGTCCACGCATCCGTGCTGAATGTGTTCGAGCTCGCCTGGTTTCTCGTTCTCCGCCATTTTTCCCGACTTGAACCCCTGGTTTACCGTTCGCCGTTGCCCCTCCAGGTGGAAAGTCTTCAAGCTCTCATTAAAGACAAAACCGAGGATTACAGCGTCCTGCTCTCGATCAAGGACCAGTGTCAGCGCGACCTGGAGGACCGCAACGAAGAGATCGATAAGATGGCGTCCCGAATCCGGGAGCTGGAACAGGCGCTCCTGAGCAGCGCCGAAGCAGGACGGGCCGTCACGCAGCTGGAACAGGAGCTGCAGAAAGCGCGCAAGAGCCTGCAGGAGCTCTCTCAGGTACGGCTGCTTGGGCATCATCATATTCCAACGAAGCACAAAGTACAGGGTGTCCCAAAAATGTTTCAGAATGAATATCTGAGTAATGACACGTCCTAGGTAAACGAAATTAAATAGGCTTCATGTTTCGAAAATAAATGTATAAAAATTGCGACAACACATTTTAAACGAATATCGATCTTTATAACCAATTTCACAGAATGTTCACCGTGGCAGTCGGTTGTAGGATAAGTGGGTATAAACCAGTAGGGGAAAAAAAAATCAAAAATAAAAACGCGGTGGCCATTTCAGTAGCAAAAAAGAAGTAAAACATCATTAAACTTGGTTAGTTTTTACACGTCTCGTTAAAATTGCTCGTGTTTTTAGACTACGAAATTGTCATGTTTAGGGACACCCTGTATTATAATTGCATTATAGTGTAGCTGTGGTTTCCCGTAGGATTAATGAAGATCTATCTTATTCCAATTCTCTCATATGTACTCGGTTGCATATATCACGAATCACGCGCAATTTTTTCTCTCTCTATTTCTTAGGATAAAGAAGCCCTGCAGCAGCAGCTGTACTCTAATAAACTCCAGATCTCGGCTCTGCAGTCCAAACTGGATGAGACGAGACATCGCTGCCCCAACCCCGGCGCCGACCCCAGCCTTAAAGAACAGCTGGAGATGCTCCAACAGGACCTCCAGAAGAAAGAGGAACAGGTAAGGGTGACGTGATGTGATGTAATTTTTTTTTAAATGTGTGATTTATATATATTTTATCATAATCAGCAAGTGTATAATCTAAAATCCCTCCTCTTTTGAAATCATGTGTAGGTGGAGGTGCTGCTGGAGCGAGTGGATGTGCTGGAGAAATCTCTGGCAGTTAAGGAGGAGGACATCAGGCAGCTCTCGCTGCAGCTGGAGCTCAAAACTAACGAAAGCCGAGCCAGGGAGGAAGAGCTGCAGCTGCGTATCGCCGAGCTACAGGTAAACACGAGCAAGGATCGTTCACGACCGAGGGTGATGAAGCCGAGTCGGTATTAGTCCTAGAGTTTGCGCGTGCAATTCTGCACAAATTTCATTTGATTTTATTATTGTATAGCGCTTTTAAAAATCATTGTCGCAAAATGGCTTAACGCGATCAAAAGAAATTATGAACGTTTGTATGAAACGCTGCTCCAGAAACGCTAACCCCTTCGACCGAGCGCATGAATATTACCTTGTGATTTGGTAGATTTGCTGCTCTCGAAAAAGATCTACACCCGGAATCAGGCAATCCACAGTGCCGTGGCAGTCAGTCAGGGTGGACGCAGACCTTCATATAATATATAAACCGACTCTTTGTTTGGCTGTTCGGCTCGTCGTTCGTTTGCACTCAGTCACACACGTGTCACAGGCGTTCCTCTCTGATTGTAACAGTAAACAGCCGCATCGACTTTCATGCCACGTCGTGCGCGTGTCACAGACTGGAACCGTACACAGCATCGTCTACGGCGAAAACATAGCCACGTCAGGCCGAGCTCGTAGCTACCGAACCCCCCCGGATCAGACTGTAGAGCGTCTAGGGCTGCCGAGACGCCTTTCGCAGGTAAATGGTAGCACGCAGGCATGCGTCAATTCAATTTTATTTCTATAGCGCTTTTAACAATGGTCATTGTCTCAAAGCAGCTTCACAGAAATGAAAAGAAAACTTATGGAAATGTATATATGTGTAAGAAAAATGTGTCTAGATAATGAGATTGTCCCTGATGAGCAAGCCAAGGGTGACGGCGACAGTGGCAAGGAAAAACTCCCCGAGATGGCAATAGGAAGAAACCTTGAGAGGAACCAGACTCAACAGGGAACAGATAACAGAGATTGTATAACATCATGTGTGTTATGCAGCTGAATGTTCGATGTAACAGACGTTATTTAAATTAACACAGTCCAGTTCAGCTCAGGGGTGAGTCAGCAGGTGCAGAGGGCAGATGGGGGTCTGGATCACTGGGAGCTCAGGAGCAGCATGTGTAGCTCCAAACCATCATGAAGAAGAATCCAGCTGGAGCAGGTCCTTCTCTGAATGCCTCAGGAAACCTCGCAGGGTCGGCCTCTGTCTACTGAAGCTGGAACAATCTCCATATGCCTCGGGATGGGTGGGAAAATAAAGAGCAGGTGAAAAGAATTAGCGTGGTTGCCATTCAGGATAGATGTACTGGAGTATGAGGTAAAGAAATAAATTATGTGTAAGACAGATTAAAGAGATGCGTCTTGCGTCTACTTTTAAATTGGGAAACTGTGTCTGAGCCCCGAACACTGTCAGGAAGGCTATTCCAAAGCTTTGGAGCTAAATATGAAAAAGCCCTAACTCCTTTTGTACATTTTGATATTCTGGGAACTACCAGTAGTCCAGAGTTTTCTGATCTTAAGGAGCGTCCTGGATTGTAACGTATCAGAAGACTGGTTAGGTATGTGGGAGGTATTTTGGATTTTCTGGATCTAGTGAGAACCCTGGTGGCTGCATTTTGGACTAACTGTAGCTTGTTAATTGAGGATGCAGGACAGCCACCCAGTAATGCATTACAGTCGTCCAGTCTGGAGGTCATGAATGCATGAACCAGCTTTTCTGCATCAGATACAGATAAAATGTTCCTAAGCTTGTCAATATTTCTAAGGTGGAAAAAGGCTGTTTTTGTGATGTTGGAGATATGATTTTCAAAGGATAAGTTACTGTCTAACATTACACCCAGGTCTTTCACTGTCGAGCTGGTAGTAACAGTACATCCTTCTAAACGCAGGCTGAATTGTGAGAGCTGGTGTGTACTGTTTTTTGGGCCAATAAGTAATATCTCTCTTATCTGAATTTAGTAAAAGAGAATTACCCAATTGGTCATCCAATCTTTTATATCTTGAATACACTCAGTTAGTCTAGACAATTTGGGTATTTCGTCTGGTTTTGTGGAAATGTATAACCGAGTATCATCAGCATAACAATGGAAACTAATCCCATGTCTTCTAATGATGTTACCCAAGCGAAGCACGTATATTGAGAACAGCAGAGGTCCTAAAACTGACCCTTGTGGCACCCCATATTTCACTGGCATTACACCAGACCGTTCTCCATTCAGATCTACAAAATGGAATCGATCAGACAGGTAGGATCTAAACCATTTTAACGCCTGTCCCTGAATACCAATGTGATTTTGTAAGCGATCTATGAGAATATCATGATCTATAGTGTCAAATGCAGCACTAAGATCAAGTAAGACAAGAATTGAGATGCAGCCTTGGTCCAAAGCTAAAAACAAGTCATTTGCAATTTTAACTAGTGCAGTTTCTATACCATGACGTCTGTACGTCTATAGCTGCACATACTACCTTTTATACGTGATTCTAAAAACTTCTAATTTAGTTTTTCTCCATTTTCATTCGAGGTTACGGGTTGCTCTCTTTAGGGCGCGGGTATGACTATTGTACCACGGTGCAAGTGTTTTTATCTCTGACTTTCTTCAATCTGATGGTAACAGATGGTAATCTGAAGCAACAGTGTCTAGCGGCATGGGCACCATTTTTACCAGTACATTAGTCACTTCATCTAGATCGTCTGCATTTAGGGGTCTGATAAGAAATTGGGACAGATCCGGCAGATTACTTGTGAATTTGTCTTTAGTAGTAATATTTCTACTAAATTGAGTCGCGTGTAAATTTAGTAAATAGATTCTTCATTCATCCATTTAGGAATGTCTGCAGTCCACCTTGGGACCTTGGAGACCAGTGCTGATGAGTTGTTTTTACGCGAGTGATGGAACCCCAAGTCATATTTATTTAGATTATACTTTCGTCTGTTTTCATGTAAGGAAAGCTTCTACTGTATTTGTTGCTTCGCAGGAGACCGTGAACACACTGCGCAGACAGCAGCAGGAGGAAGGAGACTCACTAGCACTGCATCTTCCTTCTGCTCTGCTGGAGGAGAAGAACCTGGAGATCGACCACCTCAACCAGCAGGTTCTCCGTCTGCAGCAGGAGCTGGACTCCACCAAAGAAAACAAGGTGTGACTTGTTCGTTCATCTAAGAAGAAAGCAAATTGTGTGTTTTGGTGTTTTGTGACCAGTTGTTGGCTCGTTTCGACAGACAGCGCAGAAGAAACAAGCAGACATCGAAGATCTGCGCGCTCAGGTGGAGCGGCTGCGCGGCGACCAAGAGCGTCTGCGCCAAGAAAAGGAGGAGGAGGCGGAGCAGCTGCACGAGGTCATCCACAAGCTACAGGAGGAGATCAGCCAGCTCGACCCCAACCGGCATGAGGTCAGCGACCCCAACACGGACAGCCCCGAGCCTAGCGATTTCGCCTGGTCCCCTCGGTCGCAGCACGGACCAGAGGAGAGCCTGTGCCACGAACTGAGCAACCAGACGCTTCAGAGCTGTCGAGCCAAACTCTCTCAAATCCAGACGGACCTGGAGCGTTCGGCGGAGGAGAAGGAGGCGCTTCAGAAACTGCTCCTGACGCAGGAAGAGCAGTACGGACGGCAGGTGGAGAAGTTGGGCCGCAGCCTGGGTGAGGAGCGAGGCAGGCTGGTGCTCCTGGAGCGAGAGGCTGGAGAGCTGAAGCTGCTTTTGGGCGAGAAGGAGGCCGAGGTGGTGGATCTCCAAGATCGCCTCCGGAAGCTCGAGAGCGCACAGAAGAACCTGAAAGACTTGGAACTCCAGCTGAAGAAGGCCGAAGAAAGGAGGAAGGAGGCGCAGCAGGAGGCGACCAGGTCGAGCGAGGAGGCGCGGAAGCACGTGGAAGAGCGAGAGAGGATGGAGGGACGGGTCGCCGAGCTCCAGCAGAAGTCCGAGGACCGCGAGAAGGCCGCGTCGCAGATGGTCCTCAGGGTAACGGAACTGCAGGAGGAGATCCGGCAGCAGAAATCCGTCATCGCCGTCTTGGAGACGGGCAAGAAGGAGCTGTACACGGAGAAACAGGCTCTTCAGAAGCGTGAAGGAAGACTCCAGGAGGAAATTGAGAAGCTGAAACAGGAAGTGTCCTCCAAGAGCAGTCAGATACAGGAAATAAACGTGCAGCTCGAGGAGAGGGCGACTACACAAGAGGAGACGCATGAAGAAGTTCTGGTGAGTTTTGTCTAATAGTCAAAACATTAAAAAACAAAAAAACAAGAAGCTTTTTTATAATGTTTTTTTTTTGTATATATGACTGTATGTGATGAAAGCCTCATTTGAAGCTGTGTAAGGGGGTGTGGTTGTTTTATTTATTTATTTATTTAAAACTGAAGTAAGTAAACCTACTTCTAAATGTCCTCAGTCTGAATGTGACCGCAGCGATGTTTCCAAACATGATGATGATATTATTATTATTATTATTATTATTATTATTAATATTAATCTTGTAGCTGATCTGATTACTGTGTGGAGGGATAGGAAGGAAAAATAAACACTTTTGTAATCAGCTGCTCGAGTGTTCCAAACATAGCACCCGAACAGAAACACAACTTCGGTGTGCTTGCATTACACTACACACTGCAACTGGTCGTGTTTTATCGCCATGAACAACTTGGTTAAGCATTAAATTTCATCAGCGCTGTTCAGTCATGTTCGTCCCTCAAAATAGCAGGTCCTTTTCTGTTTACATCTTTTTAGATGATTCCTTCTTCTCTAGAGTAATCTCGTGTGCGTGTGTTATGGATAGACGTCATTTATTGGGCAGTCAGCCTGGAATGACTTTCAGTCAGGCTGCAGAATAATTGGCCACATATGCATGTTGGTGAAGACTCCAGCACGGAGAGGGGGGGGGGGGCGGATTGTGGTTAGTTCAGCCCATACTGCTCACAAGGACTTTACTCAGTCAGGAAGTAAAACCGAAAAAGAGGAAGTTTTTCAAAAGTTTTTTTCAGCTTTAAAACTTTTGTTGTGTTTTCGAAAGTGGGAAAACTTTATATTTAATTAAAACATTTCTCTTTTTTATTTTATTTTTTATTTTTCCTAATAATTTGCATGATTGAGAAAACAACACTCCGGCTTTGACTGTGAACGTTGAATCTCCTGGCGTTACGGTCCGTTTTTATTTTTTGCATGCTCCGAGCGATTGTTTTGTTTTGCAAGCGTCAGTTGATGCTTTACATTAGCCAGAGCCGGTAGGCAGGCAGGCGTGTGTCCGTTTTCACTTTCCTTCCAGTCTGCGGTAAGTCTCAGGCATCAGGGGTAACCCGGGTTCCTATTTTTAGACGATAGTGGTGAAGGTTCTTTGTGTTCGCGCTGTCGCAGACGTGTGCCGAGGAGACCCTGGCTAAAGCCGAGGCAGCTTTGAGAGAGCGGGAGGAGCAGCTCGTTCATCTGCGGTTGCAGCACGATGCGCTGAGGGCCGAGCTCGCTGCGGTGAAGGAGGGCCTGAGCAACAGTACGGAGAGAGCCGAGAAGCTGCAGGAGGAGGGGCAGGTGAGTGGGAGAGACTGGATTTTTAATAGAAAGGAATGAGAGGGAGGAATTATTATATGCCTTTTTTTTCTTTTTTGATGCAATTCCTTAGTGTATAAAGCACCCAGGAGAGTTTTTCTCCAAGTTTTTTTAAAGTTGTTTTCTGCTTGTAAGATGACTATTAACAGTCCTTGATGAACTCCATCTGTTAGCAGAAACAATTTTTATTATTTTCATAATTTTTTTTCCTGTGATATTTTTATTTAAATAATTTCACACGTTCTGTTGACCTCCAGACCAAGGACCGTGCCCTGGCAGATCTAGAGGAGCACAACCACCGTCTTCGGGCCGAGCTGCGTGGCTTGCAGGACGACCTGGAGGTGCAAGAAGAGGAACTGGCCTACCAGCAGAGGGAGCTGGAGGAGCTGCGGGAGCGCTGCAACCATCCGGAGCACCCCGAGCTCCACGGCTCCAAGCCCGAACATCGCTTCCTGGACGGCCTGTCCCACGCCTCCTCCCTCTCTTCTCCGGAGGTGCTGCGGCGGCTCGAGTGCAGCGAAGAGCGGCCGTCTCGCCTCCACGCCTCCCACCTGTCGGAGCTGAGCGGCTTGCGCAACACCAGCCTGGAGCTGACCAGCAAACACTCGCCCATGGAGAGAACCGAGCTGAAACAGCAGCTCGCGATGCTGCAGGAGACCGATCCACCCAGCACGCGCTCGCCCTCCGCTTCACCGCGATCGCTTTCAATGTCCGAGAACATGTCCGTGCTCGACTTGCTGGACGCTGAAAAGGTGACCTTCGGTGTAAAGTGACACTCATTTAATGGGATTTAACTAGGGGGAAACTCAGGATTTTTATTATATTTTTATTGCTATTTAACAGCAACAAAGCAGAGCCAGATCAATATACAGTCGATACTCGCAGCAAACATTTAAATGCAAACAATAATCTTAATACAAGAGTGAACATGGAAAAACCCAATGGGAAAACAGTCCGGTAAAAGAAAACATAGGGTCATGATTGTTCAAGTAGATCCCACGAAGGGGTCCATATCCGCCAGAATAGATTCTGTAAATCGTACGCAAGTTTTTCCAATGAGAGAAGATGAGCCACTTGTGCCAAACACATCTTTAAAGTTGGTACAGTACACGAGATGTAATGTATACTTATCTTAGGGTCATTTCGTTGCCAGATAAGTAACGGACTTTAGTAAACAATTTAAATCAGAAGGAAGATCTAGTGATATTTAACATTTATGTAGTGGTGAATTTTCTAACCAGTATTTTCTCAACCAGTTCATGCACTTCATACAAAAAAAAAGTTTATATTTTTTTACACTCCCGGAAAAAAATGCATCAATGTTCTTGTTTCTGAATTACATTTAAAACAGCTGAGATACATTTGGATACATTTTGTGGAGGCGTACAGGGGTGACATACGTTCTATCTCCTATATATTTATTTGAAGTTTTGCTCATGCACAAAAAGTGAAGTTGATTTGTGAAAAACCTCCTCGCATATAGAGAGTCGTTCATCAGTGAATGATCGGCCCATGTCCTTTTCCCAAACCTTTCTCGGAGGATTCAAAGGTGAAGAGGTTTCTGATGATAAAAGTGAGCCACACAGATAAGAAATCTGACCGTTCAACGCCCCTGGAAGAAGGAGACTATTTTCAATATCGGACATTTTAAAGCGGATTTTGCCCTGTCTCATTTCAGATTGAATAAAATGATGTAGCTGGGGAAATTTGAAGAAGAAACTATATTTTAAAATGTTAACCAATAAATATATTTCACATTAAGTCCCGACTAAGGAACATTTTAACGTTACGAATTTCTACAGATGTGAAAGGACTGCGAAGCTACGAACATTCATAGATGCGAACAAATTGGAGAAGTAGCTCGCGTGTACAAAAAATAGGCACCTGCTGTGCACCAGATACGGTATATTGTGGGGGTGCGAGAGAAATGAGTCGGCCGCGCTGGTTGCAACAAATCAGTCCGGGAGCATGATAGAAAATTGCGGTCCCGACGGTAAATAATCCTAATTTTAGAAAAAAATCTTCAACACAAGTTCACGGTGGGAAAACGGCTCTGAGACAAAATGGCACCTGTTCAAGCTCACGAAATCTGCGCTGTGCATCGGCCCAAAGTGGATTGTTATGCTTTACATTTGTATATTCAGGTCATGGGTTTACGAGACTCCCTTGGTCAGACTTAAGAATAAATCCGACTTACAAACAAGTTCTGTTTCAGGAGCACGTTCGTAAGTCAGGGACTACCTGTATTATATCATAGTTTTTGGTCATCAATTTAAAATATTATAGGTAAATATGTAAATTTTTTTTTTGTATTTTAAAATGACCACTGAAAAGCCTTTTCCAGCCAACCCTAAACACTAATGCTTTTTAGGTTGAAGAACTGGAAAACCTGGATGATGTGACTCCATCTCGCTCTCCTCTATCTACTACCTCGCCCGTGTCTGCACCAGAGTGGGCCAGTGATGGCTACGGCAGCAGTAAGTACACGTACTTGTATTCGTTTGATACTTTTTTTATGCAGTGCTTGTTTTGAGCGCGCGCACACATTATCTCCCCGGTATTTGCAGATGTAAGCTCGGAGCTGGAGGCCAAGCTGAAGCAGGAGCTGGAGCACACCGAGCGGCTCGACGCGCACTTTGTGGAGTACCTGCGCAGCAGAGACATGGCGCCTGCTTCACGGTCGGACAGCGCAGCAAGCAGCCTGCAGCACACCTACGAGCTGCTTTCACCCGAGCTACAGGTACACGCACGAGTAAAAAAAACCACACCTATACCGTTCGGAATGTTTTATCTTTATTGCTATACTACGCTACCTCCAGGCCATGCTGAGCCGGGTGTACCGCGAGAGCTGCAGAGTCCTGTCTCTGTCCCATCGTCCGCCTCCCACCGGACAACCTCACCCGGGAGACTCGGAGGCTCCGCCCCCATCCTGGCAGAGAGAAAGGCGTGCCTTGCAGGAGACGGTGCTGTCACTCAGAGAGCTCCTGTGCAGGATGGCTGAGCGCGAGCCCAAGGTCACTGACCCAATTACATCGTTGTTTTACACAATGGTTGAAAAACAAAACAACAAACACACTTCTGTAACACGTGTGTGTGTAGGCGGGTGGTGATGTAGACTGGCGGAGGGAGCTGCTGCAGGCCGTGCGGAGTGTGTTCGACAGCGAGAGGAACTGGCTTCATGCGCAGCTTCAGGATGTCATGGCAACCAACACTGGCCTAGACTACACGTCCCTGCTGAAGCACATAGAGATGCTGCTGCAGAAACAGGTTCCCAAATTATAACTGGGTAAAGGGGGGGGAAAAGAACAGAGGATGAAAGAGTTCCTGCCCATTTCTCTGTAAATACAGTGGAACCTTGGATTACGAGCATAATTCATTCCAGAAGCGGGCTCGTATTCCAAAATACTCGTAAACCAAATTCAATTTTGCCATAAGAAATAATGAAAACTAAAATTATTCGTTCTACAGCCCAAAACAATAAATACATAAAAATAATTAATACAACACACAAAGTATGTGTGTGTGTGGGGCACAGTGTCCAATTACGTGCGCAAACAGAAGAGAGATTGAGATAATTATAAGAGACGCAGCAGGAGACTCTTATTTTGACACAGGGGACGCAGCAGGGGAGACGATTACCCATAATTCCCACAGCGCAAGAGAGAAAAATCATTGGCTCAGTTGCCGCTCGGTGTCGAAATAAGAGTTGCATGTGTGATGCATGATACTCGGTGCTCGTAAACTAATACTTGCTCGGTTTCCAATTAAAAATCTTTGCTCGGTTTGCGGAACACTCGTAAACCACGTTACTCGCAATTTGAGGTTCTACTGTATCTTGGTTAAATTCTGTGTTGAAGTGTTGATGACATTACCATATCCGCTTGCAGTAGAAAAGTTCCTCCGTGTACATATGGAGTGATGGAAATTAGGGAACAGGTATAATTCACCGTCTCGCTCTGTCTTTCAGGAGGAGCAGCAGACGAGGACTCTCGAGCGGTTGCTAAGTGCCGACCGGAACAGTCTCCTGGCCGAAATCCGTAGTTTGCACGAGCAGCTGCACGCCTGCACGCTACAGAGTCAGGAGCAGCTGCGTGATCTGCAGAGCTCGCTCAGTGCTGTCCGTGAGGACGGCATACAGACGCAGCAGCAGCTGCACAAACAGGGTGACTAATCGTACCTGCATTAGACTAGAGAACTTCTAACTTTTTTAGATTTCATCCCTGTTTACATTTCTGGTATGGATAGAAGTGACCTCAATGATTTGACCTCAATACTACCGGTGTAACAAATATTGTATTTTTTTATTTATTTATTTTTTGCGTGTCTACGTGTGGGTGCAGTTGGCGAGCTGGAGAGGCAGCTGGCGCAGGAGCATACAGCATCTCAAGACCTGCGGAGTGTCCTGAAGGAGGAGCAGACCAGATCGACAGGTCAGCATCGCCAGCTAGAAGCCGAGCAGAAGCTGGTGGTGGAGATGAAGATGGAGCTGGAGGAGCGCACTCGGCAGCTGCATTCGTCCAGTAAAATGCAAGAGGAACTGCAGGCTCAGATCCACAAGCTACGGTAAACAACATACTTCCACAGCGTGTACTCCACACAGATCGACAAATTATTTTCAACAATATTTCTTTTGATTTTAAACATAAAGTAAACCATGAAGTGTTTCAATGCACACTTGTACAATCGTACGTCTTTTATATAAACCCTTAGATAACCCCGAACCCTAACTCCAAGCCAGCCCCGCCCCGCCCCGCCCCGCCCCGTACACCTCCTTGAAATTAAGTCTTAATTACGGTTTGAGTAATGACAGGCACCACTAGGCGTGGATGGGTGAAGTGACCCCTTTTATTTAAGTGGAAGGGTAACACCTGGCAAGGAGGGATGCAAAGGACAATCATTGGTGTTTAGCTGGAGTTGGACGCTTTTCTTCCTCTCCAGTAAATAAAAGCAGTCGGGGGTCCTATTCAGTTTGAAAGACCTCCAAATTAGGGCATGTCCAATATGTATAAGAGACGACTCTCCAGTTTTGCATTCGTCACAGCAAGGATCGACATCTAGGTAGAAGCGAGAGATCTTGAGATCTTTTTTAGAGAAATTGGTGTTTAAGGTTTTGTGGGGCCCAAAGTGAATTGACAAGCTTGAGAATTGATTTCCATGTGTTTGTCTGACGGTGTCGAAAATCCACCATAAATAACGGATATTAGGCCGTTGTATGGCGCGGGGGAAACGGAGGAAATTGTCCTTTAATGTGTACATCAGGAGCCTCATGGAAATTTTTTGTTTAGAAAGTAAAAGTGAAACGATTTCTTTAGGCTGAAACTGGAGAGCGTAGAGCAGGAGCGCCAGGCTTGCGCGGAGGAGGTGGAGCGAGAGCGGACCAGGGTGATGCAGCTCCAGGAGGAACTCCATCACGAGCGACTCGGCAGCAAGCATGCGCAGGAGGAACATGCACACGCCCAAGAGGTGCTCGCTTAGTTCGTTTTCTGTGAGCGCTGCTTAAAATGGACGGGTTAAATTAAATAATAATTCTCCATGTCGTCTCTGCAGTCTCTGTCTGCCTCCCTGAGCGAGCACGCCGCCCGCCTGAGCGAGCTGAACTCTGCGCTGGAGCAGGAGCGCGTCGCCGTCAGTAACCTGCGTGCCGAGCTCCAGATCGAGCAGTCCCGCTGCGAAGCGCTGCTGGCCCAGGAGCGCGAGCGCACAGAGCTAGCCCTCTCGCGCCTGGATGAGGAGCGCGCACGCGCCGCCGAACTCTCCCGCACGCTGTCACACCAGGCCCAGGAGCACGCGCGCCGCCTGGAGGAGGAGCTTCGCTCCCAGGAAGCGACGAGCATCCACGACAGGAAGTTCATCCAGGAGCTGAGGGCGCAGCTGGAGCAGGAGCGGCACCAGGCCGAGGACCGTCTGCAGGCTCAGGTACTCCAGGGGAAGCGCAAACAGGAGGAAGTGGCGCAGAGGGGACAGGAGGAGGTGAAGAGGCTGCGCTCTGCCCTGGAGACCCTGCAGGCACAGCGGGCGGAGGTGGGACGCACCGTGGAGACGGAGAGACACCACGCCTCTCAGCTCCAGGCGGAGCTGGATGCCGTAAAGGAGAAGATGAGGGAGGTTAAGGAGGGATCCAGGGAGGAGCAAAGGGAAAATCAGAGGCGACGCGAGAAACAGGAACAGGAGGACAAGGAGCGACGCCAGGAGCGCACTAAAGAGAAACTGGTGCGTATGGAACGTACACGATTAGCGTGAATATTTGTACGTACACGTCTTGCGTGTGTAAGCTTGGACATGTAAATAATTGGCTCCCTGCACAGTTGGAGCTGGAGTCGTTGCGAGAGCGCGATCAGCAGCACCAGAGACAGCTGCAGCAGACCCTGGCTGACCTGGAGCAGCAGGAGAAACGGTTCACCTTGGAACGCCTGCACAGGGACCTTCACACTACCAACAGCACCCGCATCACTCTCACACAGGTTACACACACACACGCGCACACACACAAACCTCTTTCTAACGATGCTATGCATGCAACCGCTGATGGATTGTTTCTGAACGTATAAATGTTTTAGGAGTCTCCCTCTTCCTCCTCCTCTCTGCTGGAGCGCGTATTAAAGGAGAACTCTGAGCTGGCGGAGCGTCTCGCAGCTCTGAGTGAGGAGAAGATCTCCCTTAAACGCACCGTGTCCTGTCTAGAGAGAGACCTGCAAAACCTCAAACGCACTGAGCAGGTAAACGGGTCTTTTTTTTAATCCTTTTTATTCAAAAGTGCAGCCTGGTCACTGGAGTCATGCATGTTGGTGTTTTAATATTAACGATGTCTTTCAAGGAGAAGTCTTCGGTGCAGCTGGACCCGTCCGTGTTATCAGAGAAACTGTCCTGGCAGAAGGAGAAGGCGACCCTGCAGGCTGCTCTGCACAGAGCTGAGGACGATCTCGTGAAGTCCACGGCCAGGAACGAGAACAGACCGATCGCTGACCTTTACAGCAACAACAAGGTAATGTGTCAAAGTCCCCTGGGGCTGTCGTAGCTTCGCGCATTTCTTAACTTAGAAAGGACATCCAATGGTGCTATACGTTATCTAGGTATTAAACTTGAAGTTACATACACTACACCGCTCTGACGCTCGTCTGCTGCAGGCCCAGAGACTGTATGAGAAGTACCTGAGGGCGGAGAGCTACCGGAAATCTCTGGTGTATCAGAAGCGCTACTTGCTCCTGCTGCTCGGGGGTTTCCAGGACTGTGAGCAGGCCACGCTGGCTCTGATAGCGCGCATGGGCGCTCAGCCGTCGTTTGTCGCACAAACTTCCCGACCAATCAGCCGCTTCAGGAGTGCCGCCAGGGCGCTCATCGCCATCTCCAGGTAGTCAAAGGGGTGGAGATAGAGAGAGACCAGACGTTCCTGATGGGGTTGTTTTAAGCAAAATAGTTAATGTGTTAAAATTGCCAACAGCTTAACGTCTGCCCCTTCCCCCTCAGGCTTAAGTTTCTGACCAGGAAGTGGCAGAGGGCAACGAAGAAGTGCTCAGTATCAAGCGTGGTCACCAACAGTGCAGGTGAGATTGTGGGAAAATAATTAAATAAACTGTCTAAAGTGTGGTAATCCTAATTTCGGAAAATCCTCAACGAGAGTTCAGTCCAATACAGTGGAAAACAGCTCTGAGACAAAATGGTGCCCGGGTGGTAAAAGCGCTCGCCCTATCATGCGGAGATCGCGAGTTCGAATCCCGGGTGATGCTGTAACCGCTCGCAGCCGGAGGTCTAGAGAGAGCTGATTGGCCGAGCTCTCTCAGAGGGGAGAGATGAGAGGTACTTGGCGCTCCCACATTAATCACGGCTCTACAGCCAGTCAGAGGCGTCTGTGAGCTCGCGCAAGGAAGGAGTGGATAGCGCTGTCCTCCGAGTGCGTTACTCCGCCCCCAATGGTGCGTGAGCGAGCAGTTCGAAAAGATGCGGTCGGCTGGCGTCATGTGGTTCGGAGGAAACACGTGATCGTCTTCGGCCCTGTCGGCTGAGTGGTAGTAGTAGCCTTAATGTGGAGCCCCCTAGTGACGGGGAGGAATTGGACACGAATAAATTGGGGAGAAAATTGTGGAAAAATCCAAAAAAAAAAAAAGAGGACTCGCTTTGTCGGACTTGAGAACAAATCCGAATTACGAACGTGCTCCTGGAACTGAACATGTTTGCAAGTCAGGGACTACCTGTATATTTATGCCATCCATATCTATATTATTTGCTGTTCAATTCCTCTGCTTGCTTTCAACACCAGGTATAATGTGCGAGGTTCTGAAGCCACAGCAGTCCGGAGGCGCGTTTAACTCCTCCCCTCCCACCCGTGACCGCATTCTGTCCCAGCGCGCCGCTCTCTCGCCTCTGGTGCCGCCAGTTAAATCTCCATTCAGACTTCATAACGGGTAAATGTTTCAGTTGATTACTAGATAAAGCATTTGCTGGGTTTTTTTTTTCTTTTGTTTCGCCTGAAAACTTTGTTTTGCGTCCTTTGCCTTCCCAGCTGTTACTCCAGCAGCATCCTGGCACCGTCCGAGCGCACTCTGACCCCATCACAGGAGCAGGAACGCTCTCTCACTGACTACATCCATCACCTGGAGAACGTCCAGCAACGCTTAGGAGCCGTTCGTCCAGGTGGGGGCTACGGATAAAACACACACTTCATGTTTTGTCTTTGTTCTTCCCCTTACACAGAAGTGCAGTCCTGCTGCCTGTCATTATAATCTTATCCAACATACATGGAGAGTTGTAAAGCGATTGCTTTACATGAAAGGGATTTTTTTTTTTTTTTTTTGGTTGTGTAGTAATGCCAACTAAAAGCACGTTTAATTATGAACTACGTTTATTGAGTATCTGTGACTGATCATACAAGACGGATGGATCCGTTGGACGTCTTGCACCCGGCGCTCACTCTCTCCCCTCCGTCCTGCAGTCCCTCGAGACGAGCGGAGGCGGAGTCTCCCCGATATGATGGGATTTCGACAGAAATGGTTGCATGAGAATAGATCCTGGCTGTATTTGCGTTGTTTGTCGCCGGGTTACATGTGGCCTGTAGGTGAGTGAAAGGCTCGACCGGCTTGCGCGCTTCAATCACGGGTTCATCCTCTTGTGTTGTCAGTCACATTTCACTCTGTGTAGCGTTTTAACCACCCGGGTGTAAAGTGTGAGAGGTTTATTTGTTACATTTGTGTTTATTATTATTTTTATTATTAATAATAATAATAATATTACCTTCTCTTTCCATCTCTATAGGTTCCACTGCGACGTTCTTTTTTCCGAGGAAAACTGACCGGTAACAGAACATTGTTGTTGCGTTCATCGGAGTGTGTTCAAGCTACTCGATCATTTTATTATAATTTTTTTTAATATGCTTTTATACTCCAACCTCAGATTAACCATAAATGACCACCTGAATGTGTTTAAAAAAAAAAAAAAAAATTTTTTTAAGTCAGTGACCTTTTTCTACAGTTTCTCACTCTGATGGTCTGAAAATCTGCTCACAGGTGTTTAGTTGTGTATAGCTTCTGTTTTGTTTCGATTTTTTTGTTTGTTTTTAAACATTTGCACTGGAATCTGTACAGAATAACCATTATACTGCACAAGGACACACATTCATGTCTCGTTTTTTTTTATTTTTTATATTAGATCTATAGATTTTATATTGTATTAAACTAGCTTTTCTATGTTCAATAAATATTTTAATATTTCAATCTTGCGTCTGGAAGATCAAAAGTTTTTAAATTGCTGATAACGGTGGGTAAAGACGCATCCTAGCTAATCGCTCAGTGATTAAGGAGTTTTGTCAGGGGTTTACAAATGAGCAATTTCTATTTCCTTCAAAAAGCTGCAAATATTTGAAGTCGGTGTGTATTCATTTCCGTGATTATGGCTTACAGCTCATGAGAATAAAAGAAAGGGGGGCACATTAAATGCCTAATGCTTAGCAACACCCTTGGCAAAAAGTATGGATTCACCCCTCTCAGATGTTCATTCAAATGTTTAATTGTGTAGGTAAAAAAAAAAAATGCCACAAAACTAATTTCATTCAACAATCCAACCTTGTGGCTGTAAATAAAAATAAAATAATAATAATAAACTCTTAAACAGTCATCATTGACTATAGTTATCTTTCTATTTTTTTTTTTTTTTAAGATCTAACAGGGGGAATATGGAATCACACACAAATCTGAAATTATATGGAATCACCATGCACTTTGCATTTCTTAAACACCTGTATCTGATTACAACTGCTAGTTATTCTGCAGTTAAAAAAAAGAGTGCTTGCACACATCAGTGATGTGTTGAACCAAGATGATTGACATAACTCATGGCTCCAACACGAGAGATGTCCGTTGAAACAAAGGAGAGGATTATCAAATGTCTTGAAGGCAACATTCCGTGAAGATTTACAACAGCTGACAAAGCTGAAGACAGATTGATGAAGTTTACTGTTTGTCATTAGAGAAAGCTGTTATAAAAGCCAGAGGTGGTGCAATAAAGTATGTAATAGTGATTCCATAGAATTTTCCTCTGTTTGATCTGTAAACACAGTTGTCATTGACTATAGTTACCTTTCTTTGTTTAAAAAAAAAAAAAAGTTTTATACAGCCAGAAGTTTGGATTGTTGAGTGAAAATAGTTTTGTGGCATGTATGTGCTTTTTTTATTTTTATTTTCACAAACATTTGAATGAACATCATCTGAGAGGGGTGATTCCATACTTTTTGCCAGGGGTTGTAAATGAATGCAAAAAAATCAATGATTTCATGATCATGTAATGAAATAAAGATGCAGATAAATAAAGGTGACCCCAAAAAAGGTATCAATAAATTTTTTAAAAATAAAGAATAATGTAATGTATACAAAATAATTCATTAGATTTGTAACTTAAGTGCACCACCTTTCCTTAAACAGGACTTGGTAACCTCTTTCCCAAGGAATAAAAACAGAACCGCATCTAGGCGCTAGAGGGCGACAGAGGATCTTTTAAACCGACCGAGTGTTATACAGATCCCCTGCCGCCCTCTAGCGGCTGTATGCGGTTCTGTTTTAACCCTTAGAAAACAGAACCGCATCCAGCCGCTAGAGGGCGAAAAGATCGTCTGTCGCCCTCTACTGTCTGGATGCGGTTCTGTCCCCCCCCCGCCACATACATCCGCTAGAGGGCGTCACAACGTGTAGACGACAATAAAATATGGCGGTTTCTCGGTAGTTAGCAAAAAGGGCTAATTCGGTGTGCCGAATATGCTTTTCTTTCATGTTTGGAGTAACATGTGCAGAGATATCGGTCACGAAGTCTCAAAGTTTACGGTTGAAGCTTGTAAATCTTGTCCAGATGTAAGATTACATTTTATGAAGAGATATAAAGTTAATATTAAATACACTAAACGAGTAAATTTGCACAATTACGACATTATGACGCAACTATGCTTTTCTTTTTTTACGTAACTGACGGATGTTTGGTTAAAATGTATTTTTATGAGAAAAAATTTACTCAATATTAGAAAGCTTTGGCACTGGTGTGAATAAAAGGAACCACCGTTCCCCTCAGCTCCAGAGCGCCCGGATAGCTCAGTCGGTAGAGCATCAGACTTTTAATCTGAGGGTCCAGGGTTCAAGTCCCTGTTCGGGCGACTGTTTTTTTCCCGTCTTACAACTCATTAATCAAGAAGTAATTATTGATAAACCTTCAACCTGAGATTCACAGTGCACTCCTACTAAACCTCACGTGTTTTTCTACATCTGTACTCTATAATAATGTATAGTAGCACCTTTACCCCCTCCCCCAAAAAAGCACATTTACTTTTAGGTCTGGTTCCTCTCATGATTTCTTCCTTCCACTGTCTAAGGACGCATTTTCCCTCATCACAATAAACTCTGGCTTATGAAATTCTGGTATTCTGTGAACTGTATTTAGTATTCTTATGTATTACATAATTAATTATTCTAAACGTACATTCAGATTACTGTAAAGCAATACGAATAAAAGACAATAAAGTTGAACAAAGAATTATCCACACAAAGAAGGGTTTGAATGCATCATTTCTTCAACACCTCATTATAATGAATTTACAGCTGTACAAATTTACATTATTACAACTCAAACCTATTAAAAAGAACAAAATGAACAATGTAACAAAAAAAAGAAATGTTCACATACTGTACCTGAATAGCTCATAAGTTAGTTACGCCCGGTAAAATGATTTAACATGTTCATGCACCAGCTGCATTTCAGAGATATATTTTTTTTGTTTTTACATAAGCACAAATACAGCTTTTTTCACACATATCTGTACATAATAAAAAAAACAAATCCTATGACCATGATTTTCGAAGCTCAACCATTCTAAGACTCCATCTTGGTAAATCATTATTATACTTTATGATGTACTTAAGCACCAGTTACGACTCTAACCATGAATCCTTACATACATACACACAGTGTGGCACAAAATTAAACGTGTATGGAAAAAAAAATGCTTCAAACATCCTTTGGATTTAACAAGAAGCTAAAGTGCATATTCTGATGTGTGCAAACTTTAGAGAGAGGGAGCATCAAAAACATGCAGGTCTCAGTGTACATACATGTCTGTAAAATAAGTGTTTACATTTAATCTGGATTTTAAATTGATCAAACAAAAGATTAAGGATATCAGGTTTAAGTGTGATTATGTCAACATTACACATTCCTATTTGTGTAATCCGAATACCTTAATAATAATAATTTTAAAAAAATCCCCTGTTCCCCCTTACCTAGATAATATCTTTAGAATTGTATTAGATGAGCACATATATGATGATGATGATGATGATGATGATTATTTACGCACTGATCCATCTTAAGGTCATTTGTACATCATGTATTGAAATGGCAACTGGTTTTAAATATCAGTGCTATCAGAGAGTGAATAAATACATTTCCCACTGTTCAGTGTTCTTATTTTATTTCCTTGTTAAGAGGAAGGTCGGAGAATTTCATCATTATGTCACCTGTGGGGGAAAAAAAAATCAAACTCAGTAAAATACTCAAGTATCTTAAACCATCTGCAGAGTTGTACAGTACGTGATGCCATTAGCAGAAATGTCCCATTTTACCTTATGAACATGTGGTGGTAGATCATCTTCAGAACCCTCCTCGGCTACTGGCTCCTCCTCCCAGCCTCCCATCGGCATCCGGGCCGTGCGCTGAACCCGAGCGCCTCCGCCTGAGAGAATATTCACACATTTTCTTTATGTCACCAGGCTCTCTTGAAATTACCAATCAGCTTATTTCTGAGAAAATGTAAAGAGTTACTTCATTTGGAATCACTATTAAGGACCGTTTGTGCATATAAACCACTGCAACAAACCTACTGAGATCTATGTTATCATTGTGGTACCTGCTGTTCCCCCATACTGACTGACGCTGCTCTGGACTGTGGCCCCCTGCTGGTTGGGCGCTGTGTTGCAGGGGAAAGTGTTGGAGCGAGGCAGGTTGCGCGTCGCCTCCGCGTATTCGTGGGTGCTCTCGCTGCTCTCGTCGCTCTCCTGCCTGTGCCACGTGTGGCGTGAGATCTCGACACGGGACTGCTGCTTGTGCATCTGAGCATAAAAGGTTGTATAAGATTGTCAGAACAACGTAGAGCTAATGTAGCTCGTGGACGTTTATGAAAGAATACACTGCTGGATGCTTTACCTCGTGCAAGTACAGGGCGTGAATGCTCATCTCTGTGGACGCGTATTCTGATAGGACCATGCTGGTCAGCTGCCCTTCCCATGCACTGCTTCCTGAACTGACAGTGCGAGCATCAGTCCTAAAACACAGAGAGAGAGACTACTATTATTATTTCTGATTTCATTTAACAAGATAGAGTGTAATGATAAACATAAATAAAACATTACTTTTGCTTCTTATTATAAAAAAACTGAGAGGCTTTTTATAGTTTGCTACAATAAAGGCAAAGTGAGTACCCGGAGCCTGCCATGGCTCTGCCTGCTGCCACAGCAGGGTGGTCCGGACGGGGCAGCCTGGCGGACGGGTAGCTGGCCCTCAGGTGCAGGCTGGTGCTGACGGGCGAGAGGGAGCGCAAAGCCGACGCACCGTCGCTCACTCCCATCGAAAAGTGATTGATGATGGAGCCGTCTCGACCCAGGTGCAGCGAGGCCAAGGACGGCGGACCAGCCAGGAGGTTAGCGACGAGACTTCGAGGCTTTGAGGATAGAGAGCACACAGGTTAGCTTTGTTTCATGAAAACTTTTAAAATATACAAAAACAAAGGGTTAAGTGATGCAAGACTCCCAAGCTTTGAGAATGTTGATGCTGTACCGATAAGACTTTATAGCATAAAAAAAGTCGTAACACTGACACCTACAGTGATTTTAGTCTGGTACAGCTCGATTATCTCTATATTGAACACTAGAGGGCGTTTTAGTGCAGGTTTACTGTTACTACTATGACTGGTGGAGCTTTATCGCCCCAGTGTTCTGTATTATCATTTTTAAAACATCCTTTTGCATAATATGTTGTAAAAAATCTTTATATGTAAAACGTAAAATTTCACACCTCAGACTCGGATTGGAGTGAGTGAGCAGACATGAGGTTCTCCGCCGCGTTCCCCTGTTGCCCCCCAGTGGCCTCGCGGTGCACCTTCTCTTTCAGCTGGCTGATGAAATGCGTGCTCAATTGCGGAGGCTGCCACTGAGGGTTAGTGATGGCGAAGTGCATTAGGGACAGCTCAGTCTTCCCGTCCTCCGCCTGCTGGTAGATCGAGGCTTCTGTCTTCCCCGCAGACATCCACTGGAATTACACAATCAGAATGAAATCAAATCACAGACATGAGAGTTCCTCTAACTGACTCTGTGTAATCTATTAACATGGTGAAATTTTCCATTTTTTGTAGTGTTTATAATGTGTAAACTATAAAAAAAAAACAATAAAAACGTAAACTCAGGGTTCAGGGAAAAACTCACCGCTGGATGGCCGTGTTGTCGGACGTCCATCTGAGCGAAAGAGCAGGTGTCTCCCACGCCCACCACTTCGACTGTGAAATTTCGGAAGAAGTCGATGATCTCCAGGGATTTGCGGCGCAGGCAGAAGATGAGGATGAAGGGCGTGATGACGGGACTGAGCAGCTCCTCCAGGATGAACACCTGCCACACAGGATGAGGAAGAAGAGGAGGAGGAGGAGATGACATGTTTACCTGCCCGTTTCTTTACGGAAGTGTTAAAAATGACCAATTAAGATTTCGCACTGTAAAAATAACTGCTTAAAGAACATTACTCTTTTAAGACTATACACTGTATGCAGATGTTCACAGACATCTGGAAAACGTACAGTAGAATAGTGTGCATTTTCACGTCAACCAGGATGAAGACAAAATACCAGTTTAAATATATATTTTAAGAAAAAATACTTAAACTTGATTTTCCTGAAGTAGGAACTAAATCATAAGTTAAATCATTTGCATTACAAATTACAAATCTCTCCTTCCTGTAGGGTTCAAATGGTAGCCTGTATTTTTTTTTTCTGTTATTTTTTGTTTTTGTTATCAAATTCTACGAGGACGGCACCTTTAGTGCTCTTTAATAAATTCAAATATCTGTCTTTGTGTATGAGGAATACTTTTCATAAAAATATCCCGGATGGGCGTGTCTTACGGCTTTATATTGGAAAAGTTGAGCAAACTCATCTCTGGTCTCGTAACGGTGGGCGTTGCCCTGCCAGTGGTCCGGCATGTAGTGGATGTGCGCGAGGATCACTTTGAGCAGCTGCTCTGGACAAAACACCATGTGCTTGTCAGGAATAAACGACCTAAAGAAAAAAAAAAAAAAAGGAAATATTTTGTAATATTGTAAAACAAATATGTGTAAAATAAAACCTTCCGGCTATATGATGCATACCTGCAGATTGTAACGCAAACCCCGAGGAGTGTGATGCTGCTGAGGACATGCTCTACAGCCAGCACGTCCTCGTCGTATATGGTCAAAGCGATGAGCACGGCTAATATAGACCCGGCGAAGAAGGCTACGTTCTTGGCCACCACCGTGAGCAGTGGTGACATGAAGCAGTTCATGTACTTGGACGAGGCTTTGTAGCCTTTGCTGAGGCGAGACATGAGCTCGTGGTCAAGCTCGTTAAAGTGGCGCAGGTAGCAGCGGCCGTACAGTGACCAGCAGCGAGCCCCGAGGCTGCCCGGCTCGCGCTTTATGATCTCTGTGTAGCTGAAGAAGGCGTACAGGATCTGCCAGATGAGAATGACCGGGCACAGGAGCAGGTTGGCGATGCCGATCCACAGGATCCTCGAGCTCAGACGATCGGCCAGGTCCAGACGGTTCCCCCCGCGCTTGTATTCGGTCTTGAGGCTCCACTCGTTCTCGAAGAGCGAGCCGGGACCCCAGAAGAAGATCAGCTCGAAGTTGTACTTGAGGCCGCGCGTGTAAAAGACGTAATCGGACAGGAGCGGCAAACGGAAACGGACGGGCAGCAGGGACTTGTTCACCATCGCCACCATGTAGTTTTTAAAGCGCAGGATGCGGTGGTAGATGTCCAGCTCGGTGAGCTCCTTTTTGTGGATGCAGATCTGATGCTCTTTTTGGATCTCGATGATCCGCGCCTGCACCTCTTGCCAGGTGAAATAAGGAAGGTCAGTCTGTCAATCAAAAAACAGGTTAAAAAATCAAAAACAAAAAAATCAATCAAGTTCCATAGATTTCATGTTCCTCATAACTTTACTTAACCTCCATTCCATTTTCTTAACCTAAATCAGTTTTTCAGTGTTGCGAACAAAATTATTCTGGAAACGCTACTTTACATTACAATGTTATCTCTCCTTTCACTCCTAGCATGTGCTTAGCATCTTTATCACGTCGGCTATCAAGAACACAGAAGAACACGTCATCGCTGACCAGAACTAAACTCAACCAAATTCAAGTTTCTATCAAGTTAGATCTTTTGCACTGGATTTCCTCACTGTCTATCTCTCTCTCTCTCTCTGAGGGTATCTGATCAATCTGATCTCTGTCTGGAAAAGGTTTCTATTGTGTATGTTCGCTCACCATTGACATTTTCAGAGCGTTGATGTAGAACGAACGGATCTCCCAGTAGCAGCAGACGTTGTAGAGAAATTTGACCAGTCGATGGAGCCAAAACACTCCAGATATAATCAGTATGAAAATAACCAAGACGTTATCACGAATCCTAAAACGCAAGGTGAGGAGCACTTTTTCCAAATGAAGTACAAAGCCTGAATCATCTACGCACGACACCGAGTCACTTTGACTTACCGATCATGACACATGTCCATGGGAAGAAACGCATCAGGAAGAGTCACCTTGGATGAATCAGTGTGGTTGACAAACTTGTTGGCGAACAGGATGTCGTAGTCCACGCAATTGGCCAGAAAAACAGTGAACGTCACCACAAAGACCAGTTGCCTGAAATGAAGTTGGGGTTTTATGTGCAGCTTTTTTTTTTTTAGAAAAGGGAAAGGGATGTGGTGAAACCTCACATAATGTACACTTTTATGTTGAATGTAAACAAGGTTGACCTAGTTATACTCACACAAGCTCGAAGATTTCTCCCAGGAGCATACAAGTGAATCCGTTCTTCTGATGAAGATTATAGACGTAACAAAAGTTAAAGAAACACTCTTTAAATGTCTTATTAAAGGTGACTCAAATGAAAAACAATCCACAGCAGAGGGGTGTGATAGAGCACACTTACTCTGACCAGCCTGAAGTTGATTATTTGTCTAAAACAGCACATCATGACATGCTTTAGGTTTAGGGTTTTTAAACCATTTGCCAGAGATTAAAATATATTTCATACATGTAAAGCTACATTCAATGCAGCAGCTAACTTTATTCCTAAAATGAATAAGAAAATAAACAAAACAACTTGTTTTGTCCTGTACTGAAGACGTTTCCATGTCGGAAAACTTACAGACAAATTTTTAATCAGTTAATTATTAGGCTTATATTATGTTTAGTTCCTGTAAATTACCTGTTACTACAGAAATGACCTGAATTCTCCTGTTGTTTAAATTTATAATATTTACCTCAGGATAATAAATAAATATTTATGGTAAAGGACAAAATCATTTAATCCTCGGATCAGAAAGGATATTTTTTGGAAGAAAAGGTCCAAGTTTTCGATGTGATGCCAGTGAGCTGAGAGAAAAAGGGAAAAAAAGAGCATTTGTCCACGCTTATAATACTTTCATAATACTTTTCATTCCAGGACAGTTTGTTGTCTTACATTTCAAGCCCTCTGGTACATGAACCAAGAGATTTTCCTCTCCTGGTGGAGAGTCGCTATAGGACGCCTCCAGGCGCTGGTACTCTGTATCGAATTGGGCCATGCTGCCGTCTGCCTCTATACACACTGCTCACACACCATCCCACCTATGGACCGGACGAGAAGAAATGAAGGGCTTAGTGATTGAGGTCAGGATGCTAGCGGACTTGCTAAGGAAGCGAACTAGAACACTGTGCCTAAATTTAACATGAAAATGTAAATAAAATAAAAACCCAGTCCTGCGACTGCGAGTTCGCTTCGCTGACTGGAGAGCGAATCTGGACTTTACTAAAAGCCTGCAAGACTGCAAAACTGGAATTCAAAGGAATGATATTTTCTTTCTTTGGTCAATCAGAGCTGCGCTGTGGAAGAGGCCAGAAAGTGCTTTCTTGGAAAATGTCCACGAATTTAAAAAGATGCAGTCTATACACCATGGACACCGATTTGGTCTCCTTTTCTCCTTAGATTTTTGAACATGGTTGAGGGAAGCATTAGTGACCTCAGGCACTGATGTTAGGGTGAAGAGCATGATTCAATTCCAGTTTATTCCAAACCTGATTTCTCCCAATCCAACCCCAAGACTCGTTGTCTTCACGGAGCACACGTTGTGCACAGGGGAACTGGTTTGGGCCTCGCAGTTCCAGTGAATTGAAACTGTAATGCAACAGCATACAAACACATTCTACAGTGCTGTGAAAAAGTATTTCCCCCTTTCATTTTTATTATTCTTTTTTTTTGCATAATTGTTGCATTTAATTTAGATTCAGATCATTAAATACATTTTAATATTATATACAAAAAAAAAAAAACAGAGTAAATACAAAATACAAGTTTGTAGAGTTGCACAACCAATAAACCCAAAATACAGATTTTAAATGATGATTTAATTTATTAAGAAGCTGTCCAAACCTACCTGGTCCTATGTGGAAAAGTAATTGCCCCAGGTAGTTTTGGACAGCTTCTTAATAAATAAAATCATCATTTAAAATCTGTATTTTGTAATTATTGGTTGTGCCACTCTTGGCAGCAACAACTGCGATAAAGCGTTTGTAATAACCGGCAACAAGTCTTTCACATCACTTTGGAGAAAATTCGGCCCACTCTTCTCTGATTTAAAAAAAAAATTTTTTTTAATTCAGCCACATTGCAGGGTTTTCAAGCATAAACAGCTTATTTAAGATTCTCAATCGGATTTAAGTCCGGATTTTGACTAGGTTGATCCAGAACCATAATATATATATATATATATATATATATATATATATATTTTTTTTTTTTAGCCATTCAGAGGTGCTGGTATGTTTCGCATCATTACCCGGCTGCGTAACCCAAGTGCACTTGAGCTTGAGGTCAGAAACTGATGGTTGGACATTCTTCATGCTACCACCACCACGTTTGACCGTTGGTACAATATTTTGTTTAGGATGTAACTTTTGTCTTATCGGTTGCCTGCCCACTGCTGATAAGGATCACTAAGGTCACAAACTTTAGACAGTATAGTATAGATGGAAATGGATGAGAATGGAGACCAAATCTCTCAGACTAGGTGCCACTAGGTGGGACAACGCATGATGGAGCTCTTGCTTATGATATTCAACAAATGACTGAAGCATGTTGGAGCAGGGGGAATCAACAAAACTGTGTATTTGTTTAATAAGAAATCGGGCCTTAATAGATGGTCTGATTATTATAAGCCCTTGTGTTTTGACATTTTACAGGATTTCAGGAGCTCCTGTTGTGAAACCCTGGCCAAAGCCAATATGAAGCAATAATGCTGACCAGGAGAATTTCCTGATGTTAAACTGAGATTTTACAATTTGCAATATTCCTGATTAATCATTTTTAAATATGATTTGCTATTATTAGACTATTATCTTACCTTATAGTGAAGCTACGTGGAGAACACCAGCATTAATTCCCACATCTTCATCTTCAGGTTTTTTAGGAACTCAACTCTCAACTCTATGCAGACAAGAAAATCACCCCTCAATCTTCCACATGCTTTCTATAAATTCGAGGCGATATTTATGATTAATATCACTTATTCCTGCTGTTTATGAATTGTCATGACGCCACTGTTTACATCGTCCGCCCCACTGACACTACAGTTAAGCTAAGCTAACAACACTCACACACACACACACACACACACACACAGGCCTGCTATTTTACAAAAAAAAGAGGCTGATAAAACTAGCACGCAACCCCTGTTCTTGCACATACTCACCCCCTTTCCGCGAATGTGACTCGGTGCGGCTTGTCTCGGAGTATTTTTTTGAGTATTTAGTTTCTTTTTCGGCTGGCTTGGTTTCAGTTCTGACAGCAATGCTAGCAACACAGCACGCCCCTTCACTGAGCTCCAACCAATCATATTCAAGAGCCACCTGAGTGACAGGACAAGAGCCAATGAAAAGTAGAGGGGCGGGACTTACATGCTGCCACGAACAGCGGAAATGATTGTGTCAGTTTTTTTCACACACACACACACACACACACACACAGGTTTATTAAAATGAATATGTATCTGCTATATTTATGCTGATATACTAATGCTACACATTCTACTTATTATAATTATATATAATGAGCTCTGATTTCTTTTAGTTTTTAAGGTAAATTTGTGGTTCAAGATTCAAACTCTATAATTTTATGAATTAAAATGACATTTTCTGTTAATCAGGTTTTTTAATTGATTAATTATACAAAATCATTACAGTGACATTCATATTAAAGACTATTACATTACTAAACATATTTCATTAATTATATGGTTATTTTAAATATGTCTAATATTAAATATATTATTATTACTACAAGAGATTTAGCAAATAAATACATATATGCTAAGTTAGGTAAAGGTATTGTTCATTTGAGGTAAAGTATATATATACTGTTATTATATATTTATAATGAATATATATCATTATAATATCTATCTATCTATCTATCTCTCTCTCTCTCTCTCTCTCTCTCTCTCTCTATATATATATATATATATATATATATATATATCATTATCCCCTTGCACCTTTAGGGTTCTGGGTTCGATTCCTGCCTCAGCGTCTGTGGATGGAGTTTGCATGTTCTCCCTGTGCTTGGGGGGTTTCCTCCGGAGACTAAGGTTTTTTCCCACAGTTCAAAGACTTGCAGATTAAGAACCGGAATAAATACAATGGTAATCACCACTGGCCTCCATAATTTCCACACACACACACACACACACACACACACACACACACACACACACACACACATCCCCAATAATAAGCTGCCAAAAAAGTCCCGCAAGGTGAATATTTGCAACTTTTAGAAGCAATTTTTGTGTACTTTTATTTTTTTGTCACTACTAACAAAAATACAAGGTCTACATGGTCGATATGGTGTTGTGTGGTGTGTTTACTGTCTGCATTCATCTTCCTTAAAGACTTTATCACAATCAGGATGTCGGTAGGTTAAATGACTTATTATGGTGGGTATAATCTATCTGATTAAGTTCATTAGGAGGTATCTTGGAATACAAAACGTGATAATGGCAGATGAACGTGGGATTGGTTAAAGTTTCTGAGCAGTGAGCCTGAGCGTATATGCGAGTTATTTCTTTTAGTCATTCACTGTTATTTGATCCACGCAGACAGAGACAGAGAGTAATCAGATTTTGGACTGACATTGCGGTAACTCGGCACATGATGGGCTTTATTACTTCAGGCGTGCTGTGCACTTGTGGAAGATTCTATCATTCTACAGTGTCATCAGTCAAATTCTTAAATCGTGAGCTCTAATTCATTAAAATATCCTGTTTCGTTGCATATTTATGATGTACAGTAGAGACTCTGTGACAAATGGCCTTTTCTGAGGAATGTAGTTTTGCTTGTCCCTTGAGGCTTCGTTAATATTATGATACGGAAGGACACAGGATAAAACTTGTCTTCATCCTAAATTTCAGTTCCCACTATTCCAAAATAGAAATATTAGTCTCCTTCATTCACACAAATGGTGACTAAACGGTACCTTTTCTTGTTGCTGGGGTGGTAGGGGTGATACTCTTAAAGAAACGTACTTACATTTGGGAATGTTTGACTTGGAGTTGTGAATGCAGTGTACCTTTAAATACGATTGAACTTTCACAAATATTACTTTTTCATTCTTCACAGTACAGCTTTAAAGTTAAATCATTACTACTCTTATGATATAAGGAGCCTCCTGTCCTGTTAAAAAAAAAGAAAAAAAAGATCCATCCTATAATCCTGCGCATTAATTCTTTCTAATGGGATTAAGATTGTCGTTAATCTCCAAACATGCTTTTTGAGCAAAGTGCACTGATTACATGACTTTTAAGTCTAACATTCACAAGCTTGCAAAATGTTACAAATCACACCTAGGTAGTGTTTTTATTACGTAATTCGATGTTTTAGAAATTGCTTTAAATGCTGGGAAAGTCCTGGGAATGTGTATTCCCATAATGCACTGTGTGTAGTTCTAAGAAGTTCATCATAGTGACTTTGTAATGAAACAGTCGTAATCTTAAAGATCATATTGGATTTGTGTTCGTGTGCACTTTGTCAGGTTTTAGCTGAGTGCACACAGATTATTATTTTTATCTAAAGTGTCGTCTAGTACAAACACTGATTAGCAGGCTGATTATCTAATTAGGTACAGACATGCTATAATCCTTACATTTACATTGTTTTGGTTAGGGACCTGTCTTTAGGACTAAATATCTGGTCATGTCAAATTAAAACATGTTTCCAAGACCATACTGTACTTAAAACAGTAATAGCAATAGGAATAAATAATGTTCATTTAGTCAAAGCTTTTTCATTTTGTGTTGAAGTTCTTTCCCATCTTTTGTATTTGTATATGAGCTCACAGATGTCCATAATTGGCTAGTGTTGCAGTGATTGACAGTGAAACGAGTGTATGTCCCATGTGGAACGATCCAGACAGCACAGCCACGTTTGCTTTATTGACTCCTGGTCAGATGATGATAGGGTGAGTATTGCGCCACACGGGAGGCCTTGAATTGCACCAAATAATGTGTTGCGCTTATTGATCATGTGCTCCAACTGGAGAGTGACAAGGAGTCTTCAAGTCACCAGTACACAGGCATTGTAATATGGTCAGAATGCAGACTTCTAGAAATGAAACTGAACCCATAAATTTTTTTTAAAACATAATTACAGGAGAACAACACAAGCTCTGCTACAGAGGTTTACAGTAACTTAGTTAAGACGCCCTACATTCTCAACGCACACTGTCCAGCATAACGTTGTTACGTTAGAGTTTACTCAGCCATGTGTTGTGACAGGTTGCGCCCATATCCAGACCGATCTATTAAAGCAATCTGATTGGCTGAACCGAGCAGACGACGTCCCATCTCATTACTACCGAATCCTTATATGAGGTAATTCGTCTTCTTGTGATGGATGCAAGGCCGGACTTCACTCGGAGAAAGTGGAAACTCCCATTTGTGCTCCAGGAACCAGGAGTGAGGTCATTCCTCAGGGGAGATTTGATTAAATTGATCTAGCTACTGGAAACCACACACACACACACACACACACACACACACACACACACACACACACACACACACACACACACAGATATTCTGCCTCTATGGGCATTGCTTGGTCTTACAAATCCATTAGCTGCTATCTCTTGCAAATCTAGTAAAGATGGTGTGTGCATGTGTGCATGAGAGAGAAAGAGAGAAAGAGAGAGAGAGACATAAGAATCCACCACCCTCCATAATATTGCTGTTTCCATGGGAACGACAGGATACAGCCATCTTGGTTTTCCAGAGATGTAAAGAAGGTTTAGTGGCTGGCATAAATTAATTTCCTGTTGTTTTCCTGAGTGGTAAATAAATCAAAGTCCCAGTGTGTGTGTGTGTGTGTGTGTGTGTGTGTGTGTGTGTATGTGTCAGACTGTTAAAGAAATTGGAAAATCTTTTCTTTCTATGTAGTATATAGCTTTACACATAGACAAGTAATACAGGTCAATACAAACATACACACGTTATCCCATAATTCTTGTTCTTCCACAGCAGTCGATATTGTGCGGTTTTGTTCTGCATCAGTAGATGAAACCAGATCATGAGGTTAAACAACAATAAAACGAGTCGTCCTGAGTGGTCCTGTTATTACTGAAGGCTGAGCTTGATTCCAGGCCAGAAAAATAAAATGTCTAGCGGTGACATTAAACTTTTACTAAAATCATCTGAATTAAGCATTACAGTATGTCTTAGTATTATAGAAGTATTTGGCCAAACCTGCAATGAGTTATGTATCCAAGTACATATACTTCGATATGGAGTTGGTCCACCTTTTGCAGCTCTAACAGCTTCCTCTCTTCCACAAGAGGTTGGAGTGTTTCTGTTGGAATTCGTGCCCATTCATTCTGTAGAGCATTTATGAGGTCAGGCACTGCTGTTGGACGAGAAGGAATGGTTCTGTTCCAGTTCATCCCAAAGCTGCTCGATGGGGTTGTGATCAGGGCTCTGTGCTCGGGCCAGTCAAGTTCTTCCACATCAAACTCATCAAACCATGTCTTTATAAAGGTTCGTGCTTTGTGTACTGGGACACAGTAATGTTGGAATAGAAAAGGGTCTTCCCCAAACTGTCGCCACAAAATTAGAAGCAAAGCGTAGTCCAAGATGTCTTGGTATGCCGAAGCATTAGGATTGTCCTTCACTGGGGATAAGGGGCCTGATTGATTGAAACAACCGAATTCAATAATTAACAGGTTTGTTAATGGACAAATATGAACAAATACTTTGTCCATATAGTGCATAATTATGAAAAAAAACTTTTGTAAATCACCTTAAATGCTGACGCACAATCAAGACTGCAGAATGTAGAGTTTCTGCAGACGCTTCCTAAAACAATTTCTTTCTTCAGCCCTGAATGAATCTTCAAAGCATCCACGTGCGCTTAAAAGCATTCTGCTGTTAGTCCGAGCACTATAACGTCTTCACCTCTGGGCATGTCATAGTACTTTAACTGCTGGATGAAAGTCTAGCTGCTGTCTAGCTTTAAACAAAGGAGTATTGATTTACCCGAGGTCAATACTGAGGACATGCCCAGGTCAAACACTGCAGACAATACTGTTTGTCTGGGATGTGTAGTTAAGGAATAGATAGTCAAAAAGGTTTAATTTGAGAGGTTAGCTAAACGTGTGCTAATCATAGGAATCAAGAGGTCCGCAAAAAATGTACAGGATTGCCAGGTTGACAATTTTCCCACCAAAAAAGGTTTTGATTGATTGATTGTTGTAGTTGTTGCTGCAATATCCTAGGCGTAAGGGTATGAATTATAATATGAGCTCAGTCACTAATCCAACAACTTGCTTGGAGAAAACTGAAAAGAATGAAGGAAATAAAACTACACATGGATACAAGGAGGACAAATAAAAACACATCTATGAACCACTAATCGTCTGCAAAATCTAACCACGGAAGCTCACAGAGAGTGACAAAACGACAAGAGCGGAGGATCAGTAGTGGGTTTTTCCAAACATATTGTGTTCTTTTATTAAAACAAAGGCTTAATGGGTTATTTAAAGGCTCATTAGATAGTTAATTAAGAGTACTTAGTTTGCTAAATGCTTTTTCTGCTCAGAGTCTTTGAGGGGAACAATTAACAAACGTTTACGGTTTAAAGTTTCTAAGAGTGTAAGTCATGGTTCATATCAGGATCAAACTATGAAACTGAATAAACGCATTTCTATATTTGAAATCCCTAGATGTATGGTATATTAGACCGTTTTTTTTTCGTCTCCTGTGTTCTTTTGCTCTTGCACCGTGAACCTGACCAGGATAAAGCTCTTGACGAAGAAGAATTACAGGAATTCTGTCATGATTTTGATGTTTGAAATTTGGTACTGGACTAAACTTAAATGGCCATTAGGTTGCTTGTGTATCTGGCAACCATGCAGTGAGAGCACGAACAATTCCTTTTACACACACAGTGTAGCCTGAGGGGATCTGAGGTCTCTTTCCGTTTCTCTTTTTTCCAGGCACTTGTAGCAGGTTTAAAAATCCTGTTTTTCACTTTTCCTTACATAAACTCTTGGTGCACTGTATGTTGGCTGTAACTCCGTATCATCTTCCCATATCACTGGATAGGATAGGATATTTATGATGTGAAATTTATGGGAAATAAATATATATTGCTAAAAACAAATGACAAATGAAGGGAATACTTAGTCCTGATTTGACTTGAACCATACATACAATATGCATACAAAAAGGGCATTCAAGTCAAACTGGGACTAAATGTTGTCTTTTTTTTTTTTTTTTCTTCGTTAGTTTTGTTTGGATGTCAGATCAAAAATAAGGTTTCTCTAAAAACTTGTGAACATACACCCACACCCACAAAAACACACCTGCTGCTCTTGCAGACGAAGCCTTTTTTCCTAATATTTGCAAATGTGAGAATTTATTGATCTTCACATTACATTACAATACTTATCTGGTAATGGAATAGAAACGTAATTTGTTTTTATTAGGTTTTAGCAAACTGACTGTAGGCTTTGTGTATGAGATATCAAATTACTGCAAGTTATACGTAGTGCCGTTAAATGATCAATTCCGATTAGTTGATTCATTTTCTATTACTGCAGCTTAGACAATGGTGCAGTGAAAATTCACAATTACGTTGTAATAATCTTGTACGGATAAGTAAAGTGATTAGATGTAGAAAGCTTTGAAAAGTATGCGGCTAATCGTTGGTATGTTGTGTTTTAGTGAAGAGATATACAGTACTACTGTACATCTATGAAAGGAGTCTCTAGTGTCAGTGTACCAGTCATCTCTACTTCCAGTTCTTCTTTACCTAATAAAACCTAAACCTCTTGGATACTCTGCGTATGTCTGCTTCAAGAGAAATAACAATAAAAAAGGCACTTGGTTGCTTCGCCTCCGCCTGTGGGATTTATGGTTATTGCCATTGGCTGGTGGCTCATGACTGACACTAATCTATTTGCCCGCCACCCAATGAACACGAGTATCGATCCCCTCCTGGGAACAGACACACCAGTCTGATTTAGATCTCAAGACTTGTCAGACAGTCACATGGAAACCATCCAAGCCCGACAGAGTTAATGTTTTCCAAGGTGAAAGAAGGATAGAGCGCAAAAGGAGAACAAGAAGATACAGAAACAGAAGCACTAACATGTTAAACCCTCAGGCTGGTCATCATCCTCCTGCTGTGGCACAAGCAACGATTTATTGTGTGTGTGAGACTTTTAAATAAGCTGCACAATTCACAAATGCCATCACAGATGAGCTTTTGTTTAAAGACCTAATGAGCAGCACATTTTTCTGCTAATGTGTCAAGGAGGCTGATCCTGTAACTGAATTGAAATGGCTTTTTATTATGTTACTGATTATGGTACTGAACTTTATTCCTATTCATCATTCATTCTCTATACCACTTATCCTGCGCAGGGTCACAGGAGGCCTGAAGCCTATCCCAGAAATCTTTTGGCACGAGTTCACCCTGGATAGAGTGCCAATCCATCGCAGGGCGCACAAGCACTGAAACACACTCACTTGCATAATTTGGGAATGTCAACTAGCCTACCTTACAAGCATAAGGCACAGGAATAACATGCAAACTCCGTGCACACAGCTCCGAGGCAGGACTCGAACCCTCGACCCCGGATGTGCGAGGCTACAATGATAACCACTACACCATCATGCTGCCACTTTATTCTTATGTGATTAACATTTCAGCATTATATGCAAGCTATAGATGAAAATCAATGCAGTGTTTTTAGTAGTTGATGCTTTTTAATAATGAACTAAACTGATCAATACTTATGCCATATCTGAAAATGTAACACAGAATTCTAGTTGGGAAATACCAATAAATATTAACTTATTTCGCAGAACATATGTACCCAGAAAAATAAGTGGTGTGTGCAAACTTTTTGCACTTAGTTGTAAAGGTGTGTGTGTATGTGTGTGTGTGGTGGGAGGGGGGTTATGTAATGTAATGTCAATATCTGTATCTGTAACAGATCTGTTTAAAGCCCAAATATCTGGATTCAGATTCAGTTTTAAATTTGAAGTTTAAAAAAATCTGAGTTCTTTCTTCTTTCTTTCTTTCGTTCCTTCCTTATTTACTTACTTAATGGGAAATGCTGTCATGGTGTGTGAATTCTAGCACTAATGTTTCCTCAAACTCACCTACCTCCCTTTAATTAAACATTGGTCTCAATTTGTGATAAAAGGAGGATTTCGCTTAATCCTGCTTGCATTTTTATTATTATTTGTATTTGTCCCTGCCTATTCCATACTTAATTACATAATAACAATATAAACATAAACATATTTCATAAAAATATAAACAAACATATCCTGGATTAAATCACCAGGATCACTGTAAATGCGTTGCGCAACACCAGTCTTTGATTGTTTTGACTGCAAACTTAGTACATCTGCATGAAAGAACAAACCTCCAGTTTCTTTGCTGCATGACATTTGATCCCAGTCAGGGTATTTGCATGTTTAGAATACAAAAAAAAAAAATTCTCATTACAAATAACATATTCACGTTTGGTTACATTCATGCTACCGATCCACTGAGATGTCAAGCCAGTATGGATGAAATCCTGGGTCACATGCTATGTATTAAAATATTGTAACTTTGCTCATAAGACTAAATAATTAAATGCCTTTTAATTTTTTAAAAGATTTTCTGGATTTCAGACAGAAAGCTCAATTAAAACAAAAAGCATCGGGCAAGTGATTGAGAAGTGAAGGCCTCTCATTGAACCCTATTCGGGGGAATAGTAATAAAAGGCAGAAGGAACATGCGACTCCCCAGACACACGCCAGAAACAATAGCTGTCCTTTAAGCTCAATGCGACAGAAGGGGCCAGGCTTAGTCTTAAAATCAGGCTTGGCTTCAGTGCTGTGACTCCAGCGTGCAGGCCCAGCAGGAGGCTGGACATTATACGCCTACACAAAGAAAGACAGCATGGTTTATGAACAGCACTGATGTTTGTGGTTCTACTAAAGCCTTCAGGGTCTCCACAGGGGGATGTCGTCTCATGAGGAGACTAGTATACACTTTGTCTGTGTATCCAAACACCTACAGTATCTGCCTAAACGTAATGCATGACTCGACACAGAACAGTCTTTTAAAAAGTTTAGCATTATGTTTCAGTAATATTTCACGCATCTCTTTTTGCTGTCTTATAAAGTCAATATGTAAAAAAAAAAAACACACGTTATCACATTACAAAGAAACCATAACCAATTTGCGGCTTTTTTAAACAATAAGATCTAACCTTTTTTCTCACCTTATAAAAGCAATGAAATCATGTCTGAGAATTGTTTCACTTTTTCATGTAATTTGGAAAATAATTCCGACACTGCAGCTATCGTATGACCAAGAGAGGATTATTGGTAGCCCAGAAGTGCTTTCAAGCCGCCTGTAACAAGAGACTAGCTTTGATCCGTTCATTTTTCTGCAGAATCAGGCCTAAAGGAACTGTCCACTCTAGCAATACAGCTTTAGCACACAAGAAAAACATGCATAAAATCAGGACAGTAACAAGACACAATCACTTAAACTACTATATGATAATACAATTAGGATAAAAACAAAACTTTTGGCTTCCTACAATTTATCCAATGATGTCTTGGTGTTTTTAAATTATGCACAATTAGATAACTGATTCACAAATAATAAGAACAAACAATACGCTGTGAACAGTACACGGCGGGGCAGGGTTTCTAATTTGCACAATTATGTCATACATCCTGAGAGGAACTGTTCCTACAGCACTTCGTTGCTTGCTCTATGTCTTTGATATTTTATACAATGCATGTTTTTTAGGGGTATTGTGGATTGTTTTATACAATGTTTTGTCTAATATTGAACGCAGATTAAAATTTTGGTCTTATAAGCAACAGTACTCTAGTGTTTACAGAGCCTCTCTGGTGAGATTGGTGGTGGTGGTGGGGGGGGGGGGGGTGGGAGTTCTGTGGCCACAACTAAGGTGTGGAAATGAGATCGTGACTTACAAAGGTATGGCCAGAACATAATATCACATGGACCCTCATTAAACTCATTAATCTCATCTCCCCATGTTATTAAGTTGTGGCCACAACATAGTATTTCATTCCCATGCCTTAGCAATTCATGGCCATAACATACTATATCATTCCCATGGCTTAGTAAATCATGGCTACAACATAGTATCTCATTCCCACGCCTAAGTATGACATGGCCACAATATAGTATCTCATTCCCACGCCTTAGGATGTCATGGGTACAATATAGTATCTCATTCCCACACCTTAGGATGTCATGGCCACAATATAGTATCTCATTCCCATTCCTTAGTAAGTCATGGGTACAATATAGTATCTCATTCCCACACCTTAGGATGTCATGGCTACAACATAGTATCCCATTCCCACACCTTAGGATGTCATGGCCACAACATAGTATCTCATTCCCACGCCTTAGTACGCAATGGCTACAACATACAGTACTCTTGTATTTAGCCTGGATTTATTTTAAAAATGAAACAAGACAGAAAGTATAAATTGTTCTCGGCGAAGCGTATATTTTACGTTGATCCTGTCTAGAAACGATATGTTATTACGCTAAGGTGTGAGCTATCGGACATTTTACCGCCGTGGAGCAGCGCTGCCATGGCAACCTGACCTACCCGAGGCGCTCGCGCGACTCCAGCGCGAGCGCACGCGTAGAGGGGGCTGGAATAGATCGCACGCGCGCGTCGCGTGCACGTTAACGCACAGTCATATAGATCACCTGTGAACAGTTCTACCCGCGTATATAGATTTTTATAGCCTGTCGTGGCGAGCTCTGGTGAGAGACAGCGTTAGCGTGGCATGCATGTGCCTGCATGGAAGGGGAAGGCTGGCTTTGACGTCCCGCCCCTCATTCATCCATTCTGCCGAGGACACTGAGAGAGGACGGACCTCTGAGGAAGAAAGAGGAGAGGGAAGAGGGCAGGAAAGGCCACCGTCCTTTTTCTGTTTCTTTTTTAAATACAGCGTGAAGATCTAGGACGGAAAAGGAGCGGGTGCGTGATTCAGGCCCGGTGCGCGCGCCGGCTATGCGGGAAGCGTAAACCGGCGACCGCCGCCTCTCTCTCTCTCTCTCTCTCTCTGTCTCTCTCTATCTGTCTCTCTCTCCGTTTCACGAGCATCGGTGATTTATTGGGTGAGACCGGGACCAGCGGCCTGTCGCTTGCGTCAGAATATGGATGCTTTCTTTACAGAGGTGAGCTAATTAATAATAATAATAATAATAATAATAATAATAATAATAATAATAATAATGCTTGCATCCTAAAAGATAATCCAGTATGCAAATATGATTTTATGTATGTACAGATGCATGCAACATCTACAGTGCAGGGGTGTGTATGTATAAACTATAATGCAGATGGCATTATGATGAGGATGATGATGAGGATGATGATAACGCATATTCCCAGTAAAACAAGATGATATTTGTGAGGAAAATGAGGAGAAATTTAGTGCACCTGCACGTTGCACGTTTTCATTTATCCAAGATTAAATGGCATGCATTGTCTGTCTTTATATATATTTACAGTTTATACATATGTGCACAGTTTAAAATGTCCAAAACGCATTAAAACACCAGCCTCCCATTTGCAGTTCACACCCACACCGCGGATGTTTAAACAGGATGGATGGATGGATGGATGGATGGATAGCATCCCTTCCATACAGAGGCCTGGTTTATAATATGACACCTAGACACTGTGCTATGCTATGAGTTACAGCATTTCAGGTTGCTCTGTAGTTGTAAAAAATAATAAATTTTTTTTGTTATATATTTGGAGATTAGTATTGAAAGGTGTGCAGCCAGGGGTTGGCGTTGTAAAGGAGGAGGATGGGGAGGGTGGTGTTGACTTAAAGGGGTGCAAAGATATGAGGATGGATTTTTATTGCTGTCTTTTGAGCCTGATTAAAAAAAATGCTTTGATTATCATCTGAATTAAGAGTCATTTTTATAGCGTTATGATTAAGCTATTAGATGCTTAGGCAGCACAGTGGCTCAGTGGTTAGCATTGTCACGTGCACCTTCTGTGTGCATGGATTTTACATGTTGCATTTGCTCCATGCAGATTAGGCTAATTGGCGTTACCAAATTGCCCGTAGCGTGTGAGTATTGACTGGTGGTCCTACCACAGTCGTAAAAATGGGAATGAATACAATGGTCAACATTGGCCTCCATGGTCCCTAGCTGAACTACAGAGGTTTTGTGTTAATTCACGTAACTGTCTACCAACCACCTTTTTCCCAGTTTCCATTTGATTAGGGCATCATGCTGAGGGTTCTACCTGCCATGTGAGCTAAATAATAAATTGATGATTTATCCACTCATGACAGATCATAATTTGAAGCAACATGTCATTCTTAGGGGTCAAAGATTAAACTGCCCCCCCCCCCATGGGACATGCTGGGACACACCCCTAAGCATTTAAGACCTTTAAGGCTTACTGGAACGCATAAGGCACACAAACGCAGCTCTGAAAGATGCTTATCACCTTCCTGAGGCGATTTATCTCCTCCATATTTCCCGATTCCATCGCTGTGCTCTTTGTATCTATGACTGTAGTGTTTGTGGCCCTGATATCACAGTTCCTGCTGTCTGTCTCTCAGTGAGACTAAACCTCCTCGTGGTTCTAGTTCCCTTAAATGCTCCTATGAAAGCATGTACCCTATTTATTACAAATGGAGACAAACGATAAAGACGGCTTGGAATGGAACATGCAAAATGCAAAATCATTCCATTTTCTCCTCAAGCTGATTTGTTGATTTGTTCTGCCTCTCAGGTGAGATTCATATGGATTGGAAAACTGCAGGTCAAAAGGATTTTTAAGAGTTAATTAAGCAATCTTGTAAATAGCTGCAAGACTGGTGATGTCAGAACTATTTTCTATCATTGTGTATTGTGTGGGCCAAGGTATGCAGGATTGAATCCTGTTCCGCAGTGGGAATTTATATCACTGCAGGTCTGATCTGGCTCTGCACGGTGGCCTTGCACCTCTTGTGTCAGGCGTTTGACTCCCATGTTCAGGTCTGTTTTGCATGGATTTAGCATGTTCTCTGCGTGCATGGTGAGTTTCCTCCACTTACTTCGGTTTCCTCCAACAGTCCAGAGACTTGCAGATTAGGCTAATTGGTGTTTCTAAACTGCCAGTAGGTTGTGTATGTGTGCTTCAGCTATGGTTTGACATCCTGTTCAGGACCTTATGCCCCGAGTCCCCTAGGATAGAGGTCTCTGGCAACTCAAAATCAACCACATGGTTAAGAAAATCTCCCTTTTGTTCCAGGTCTTCATTAGTGGTTCACTGATTGGACCAGAGAGGTTAATTGAAGGGAAGAAGTCTGATTATCTCCCTAATTTAGTAGTGTCCAATTCCTCCCCATCACTAGGGGGCTCCCACATTAAGGCTACTACTACCACTCAGCCGTGATTAATGTGGGAGCAACTAAGTACCTCTCATCCCTCCCCTCTGAGAGAGCTCGGCCAACCAGCTCTCTCTAGACCTCCAGCTGCGAAAGGTTACAGCATCACCCGGGAATCGAACTCGCGATCTCCGGATGATAGGGCGAGCACTTTACCACTGCGCCACTCCGAGGCAAAATGTCATAAATGTTATACTCACTCACTCATCTTCTATACCGCTTAATCCTGTATTCAGGGTCACGGGAGACCTGGAGCCTATCCCAGGAGACTTGGGGCACAAGGCAGGGTACACGCACACACTCATTCACACACTACGGCCAATTTGGGAATGCAAATTTACCTAATCTGCATGTCTTTGGACTGTGGGAGGAAACCGGAGTACCCGGAGGAAACCCACCAAGCACAGGGAGAACACGGGAATCAAACCTATAAATGTTATAATGTTATAAAAATATCTTGATATTAATTGTACTGGTAAATTGTTGCATTGTAGTGCATATTATCATACTGTACAGTGCTCATGTTATTAGTATTGTGCACATGTGATAGTGTGTGTGTCTGTGTGTGTGTGTGTCTGTGTGTGTGTGTGTGTGTGAGAGAGAGAGAGAGAGAGAGATCAGGGCGTGGTTTAGTTGTGGTTGAAAAAAAAAAAGAAGCAAATTAAGCCTCATTAGACATGAGTGTGTGGATCAAACGTCTACACCGTTGAAAACGCAGACCACGAACACATGGCATGAACATTCCATGCACTGTTCACAGCCAGAGAGAGGGAGAGAGAGAAAGAGCAATAGGTCAAGTGCAAAAGTTATCCTGAGGACAAAAATATATATGTCGTTTTGTACTAAGCTTAAATTGCGGTAATTATTAAAAATATATAATAGACCAGACATCCTAAGCAAATATAAATTCTTTGGTGCAGTTTTACTGACTCTTTAAGATCATCGACATCATCACTTTGTTAGATAGGAATTGTCCTAAGTTGCTGCTCTAACATTGTGGGCCGTTAGCACTGGAGCTTTCAACTTAACTCCTCTCTCTCTCTCTCTCTCTCCCTTTTCCTCTCGCTCTTTCTTGTTCTGGTTTTAGGCAGGATTTATGACCTATTTTCCGAAAGCAGCTTTGTCTTAGGGAATGTCTTGATTTGTTCCTCTCTCTCTCTCTTTCTCTCTCTCGCAGTCTCAGTCTACACCTTTCTCTTCCTCTTTCTCTGTCCACCTCTATACATCTCTCAGTCAGATGCTGACCAAAGAACTTCTCATATTGTCTTTCCTCATCTTTCCTTTTCTTTTGTCTCTGTGTTGTGTGCGTGTGTGTTTTTGATGGACAGCAGATATCATCTTCCTTTCATTCGTCTGCTGTTTGCTTGGTGATGGATGTCATGGAGAGCTGTGTGAAAATGTCCATCACCGGACCGTGCTACAGAATATACGGGAAATATTCATTTTCAGTTATAGGGGCAGCTCCCGTGACCTCGACACAATCTGTGACGCAGCAGTTATGGTGTGAGTTTGGTTGTGGAGTAGATTCTTATTTCATGATCCCTCGTATAAACCGAGACGTGCATGTGTGTGCGTGCATGTACTGTATGTGTTTTATTACTTGGAGAGAAAATTGTCTTGACTCATGGCAGCAGTGTCCTCATACATGGGAATGCATTTGTCTGTTACTTTACACATTCATTACATCTGATACTTATATTTCATTCCTTCATTAATCCAGTGGATGCGCCATCTTAAACTTCGTTTTAATAGACACCTAACGGGCTGCTTGGAATTCAGGAGAGGATGTGCGCCCCTTTTTTTGGTGTAAATTGGAGCAGGAGACACACAGAAGGAAGAAGGGCAATAAGACAGAGGGAGAAGGGGACATGAAGCGATTTACTGGGTCATTTCATTCACAGGTCACTCCCTTTTTAACAGGAAAAATGTTTGAGAGAGAGAGAGAGAGAGAGAGAGAGAGAGAGAGACATACAGCAAGACATGAAGGGAGAGAGAGAGACAGACAGCAATAAAAATAAGAGAACAAGACAGAGAAGACAGCAAGACATGGAGAGAAAAAGAAAGAAAGTGAAAGAGAGAGAGAGAGACAGAATGACAGACAGACAGTAAGACAGATGGAGAGACAGACAGAGAGAGAAGAGAGACAGATAGCCAGCAAGTCACATAGAGAAAGAGGAAGACAAACAGACATAGGGAGACAGCAGCAAAGAGAGAGAGAGAGAGAGAGAAACAGACAGACAGGGAGACAGAATGACATAGACAGAGAGAAAAGAGCGAGACAGATTGCAAGACAGAGAAAGACAGACAGACAGACAGAGAGAAGAGAGAGACAGATAGGCAGTAAGACATGGAGAGAAAAAGATTAGCAGACTGACCTAGAAAGAGACAGCAAAACAGAGGGAGAGAAATACAGACAGACAGAGACACAGATAGACAGCAAGTCACAGAGAGAAAGATGCAGTCAGACAGACATAGAGAGACAGCAGCAAAAAGAGAGAGAGAGACACAGAGAGAAAGAGAGAAAAAAGAGCGACAGTAGCAAACCTGACGTAGAAAGACAGACAGACAGGCAGGGACAAGAGAAAGAGACTGATAGACAGTAAAAGGCAGACTGCATGTCTTTGGACTGTGGGAGGAAACCGGAGGACCCAGAGAATCCCACCACATACGGGGAGAATGTGGAATCGAACCAAAACCCTGGAGGTGCGAGGCCCTAGGACCAACCATGACACCACCGTGCCACAATGTTAAAGGGTCTTATGAGGTTTTATTGGAAATATTGATAACAGGAGTATATGTAAAGGGTATATCACATTGTTACAGTACATAGTGTTATATATATATATATATATATATATATATATAAGGAGTGTACTGTACTGTACTGTACTATGTGGACGTGTTTATTACTTTTGCTCGGCTCACTGTGAGTCAATGATTACAGGTTCGAATGCGGCTGTGATTTTTGATTATAGGTTGTAACGGCTCTCGGCTCTTAAACGTCTGACGAAAGAGTGGAGAAAGAAATAGAAACCGGAACCATATGGCGACGTTTAAATTCATAAACATCAAGCCGAAAATGACGTGAGCGCCGAAATCTCCGCTCCCAGCGTCACACTTTAACCAGATGTGGTTTGACTTTCCCGCTGCAGTTAAACATATTATTATGACATCATAGGTAATGAGAGGATTCTGGGAAATGATTTCAGGTTGTGTGTGTGTGTCAGAGAGAGAGAGAGAGAGAGAGAAAGATCACTGGTTTCACTCAGTATGCCTTTTTTTTTTTTATGATTGCGACAGCTTTGTGGCTGTATGTTATTATTTGGACAGATTGTCCATGTGAGTGCAAAGGTTAGCACACTTTTATGACAAAAATGGAGATGATGAGGGTGTTTAATTTACAGCGGCGTGCTGGGTTTCACAGAGGATTCTTTATCTTTAAAACTATTAAAAATCAAGAAATCAAGAAATAAATCTGCAGAATAGACTTTGATTCTACACTCACCTAAAGGATTATTAGGAACACCTGTTCAATTTCTCATTAACGCAATTACCTAATCAACCAATCACATGGCAGTTGCTTCAATTAATTTAGGGGTGTGGTCCTGGTCAAGACAATCTCCTGAACTCAAGTTCAATTTTGGTCTCTGACCAGAGCACCTTTTCCTAAATGTTTGCTGGGTCCCCCACATGGGTTGTCAAAAACTGCAAAAGGGACGTCTTATGGCTTTCTTTCAACACTGTCTTTCTTCTTGCCACTCTTCCATAAAGATCAGATTTGTGGTGTGCACGACTAATACTGTAGTTGTCCTGTGGACAGATTCTCCCACCTGAGCTGTGGATCTCTGCAGCTCCTCCAGAGTTACCATGAGCCTCTTAGCTGGTTCTTTGATTTAAGCTCTATTTGCCCGGAATGTCAGTTTAGGTGGACGCCCATGTCTTGGTAGTTTTGCAGTTGCACTGTTCAATGATGGATTGAACAAGTGAGATGCTCAAAGCTTGGGATATTTTTTTCAATAACCTAACCCTGCTTTAAACGTCTCCACAAGTTTATCCCTGACCTGACTGGTGTGTTCCTTGGACTTCATGATACTGTTTGGTCACTAATGTTCTCTAACAAAACTTCACAGAACAGCTGTATTTATTCTGGGATTAAATTACTCACAGATGGACTCTATTTACTAATTAGATGACTTATGAAGGCAGTTGTTTCCATTGGCTTTAAGTTAGAGGGATCAGATTAAAGGGGGCTGAATACAAATGCACTTATTTGTAAAAACTTGTTTTTTAAACCATTTATGTTTTTTTCTCCCACTTCACAATAATGTACCACTGTGTGCTGGTTTATCGTATAAAATCCCAGTAAAATACATTTACATTAGTGGTTGTAACATGACAAAATGTGGAAAAGTTCAAGGGGTATGAATACTTATGAGTACTGTAGTTTGACACCCAAATCAGCTGTCCTGATTGTCTATTTGTTTTTTTGTTTTTTTTATTAAAAGCACAATAAAGTGTAATAATAAGTGTATGACGTAGTGTATTACAACATCGTGCTTGTCTTAGCCTATTATACAGTACAGCTCTTATTTCAGTCACACACGAATAAAATGTCCTGCACATTTAATGATTCTTAGATAGATTTATCAAATTCTGATCACAAAGAGCAGAATTCTACTCTGGGACCACGACATGAAACCATGTCCTTTTCAAGACAACCAAAAATGTTAGTCTGCTAGTGTGCTAGCCAGACAATCTACTGTAGCTAGCTCGCTAGCTAGCATGTTACTTACACAGCAATCCAGAATGTACATAGAGTAGTTAAACAGGAAGTGCACAAATTGCTAAAGACCAGTCTTGGAAATACCTGAGCACTTTTTTTGAAGACCAGTTTTGAGCTACAAGGTTAAGACTTGTCCGGGTTGTTTTTCCGTCTCTGCCTTCATGAGTAAATGTTTCTCACAGACCAAATGATGGTTCCTGTAGATGTAATTAACACTCTATCCATTAAACCAGTGGCTTACAGTTTCCTGATTTAGCTCGGACGCTTTCCCCTGCGGTTTCTATAATAACGAAGCGAGCTGAAGTGGCCGCGTGGGCGTCCACGTTATCCTGCTGATTATGGTGTTTATGGGCTGCCATTTTAACAAATCGCCTCACGCGTCAGAGCTGTGTGTCTCTTCTTCTTGCATCTCCTCGTGAAGTTTCTATTCTTTTTTTTTTAATGCTTTCTTCCTCCTAGTATACTGTAAACCTGACTTCCTGTGACCGAACACGCCTGAACTTCTCATTCCCCTCGGTCTCTCATTTATATTTTAAAAGCTGCTAGGAAGTGCAAAGTGCAGAGCCTGGGCATTTTTATCCTGCTGCATTAACAGTTATGTAGCGGGGAGGAGATGAGAGGACTCGGAGAAACAAAAAGAAAAGCAAGAAAAGAGGAAGATAGAAAAGAGAAAAGTAGCAAGATGATTAGGGGGCGATGACAATACAGTATATATGTTTTCTTTCTGCCATTTCTGTCCCTGTCCTGTGTTTCCCTCTTGTACACGCCCATTTCCTTATATGGTCAGTGATTCCTGTTCTTGTTCCTCATAATTACTAGCGCTGTACAGTAAGTTGTCACAGCATTAAGTTCATTGTTGAAAGGTAAAGTCAGGACACACATGCACACAGTCTCCACCAACATGTCAAATACATATACAGGACACACGCACACATAAAGTAATGTCTTCACTATAGAGGATAAAGCGGTTTTATATATATAAACCACAAGCTCCGTCTCAAGCTGAAGTTAAACATTGCTTTGGCTGAAGCTTGAGATGGAGCTTGTGGTTGTGGTTTTATCATAATGAGGGAACAGGTTGTTGTGCAGATGTGTGCAGATGTGTGTTACAGCCCAGTGTGAGTCTCAGGTCTCCTAGTAGTTCAGTGTCAGGGTCACGGCAGATGATGAGGTGAGAGAGCTGGACTGAGTAGAGACTAAAGCATGGCCGTATCACTCTGTTTAGAAATGAAGTGCGGGATAAATCCCATTGCGCCGCTATAAGAGTGACATTATGAGTAATGTAGGAGACCGTTGGTATGTAGGAGACCGTTGGTATGACAAACTAGTTTTAAACTTACCGCAGGAAAAATAAACATATATTGATCTGTCGCTTCATCTTCTTTACAAACTATTGTGTTGAGTTGCCCTATTGAGTGATGCGTACAGTATATCCACGTCCACCTAGAGGGGAAAAAGCACTAGATTACTGTCGTCTCATCAATTATTCTCTTTTACCACAAAAGCATCAGGATCAAGATAGAACTGTCACTCTGTCCAGTTCACCATTTGGCAATGGTTGAACTGAAAGTATATCTTTTTAGTGTGTTTTATTGTGTGTGTGTGTGTGTGTGTGTGTGTGTGTGTGTGTGTGTGTGTGTGTGTGTGTGAAGATATTATCCTGCCCCTGCCCCAGCTGTCTACAGTAAAGAGTTTTATGGGTTTGGTCTCTTTTGTTCCTCCTGTAGTGTGGGCAGAACCTCGACCATCTGTTACCGAAAAAAACTTCTCTTTTGCTTTTTCCTCTCTGCTCCTTATTTATTTTCCTCTCATTCTTCCCAGCAGTTTAAAGGAAACCACACATCTGTCCGTCTATCAGTCTTGACCCTGTGTTTAATTGCTGCAAATTTTTTTCTTTTTTTTTGCTCCTATGATTTGATTTTCAGTTAAGAAACCAATTCAGACACAAACGTTATGTATTATAACATTGTATCAATGGATTTTTTTCTTTCTTCAGATGAATGAAGCAATAAATCATAAAGCTCCGTGCGTAGCGGTGTGACCTGGCGGTTTTCCATGAGCTAGTGCTAATCGGTTGCAGCGTGCATGTGGTCGCGTGGGTCGAGGGCCCGAGCTGCAGACTCCGTGCGTCTCATATCGAATGTCTCTCAGGCGAATCGATCTCCGCTCAAACCCTCGCTCCGCAATGCTGACTCGGACCTGCTGCGTTTACCACCAGGAAAGCATCGGCGTGATTAAAGGAAGAAGCAGAAATGTGATATGGACGTCCGCTCCTCCTGTGTGAGGAGTTTAGATAAGATGAGACGAGAACTTTATTGGGTAGTAAAGTTTGTTTTTGTCTTGTGTGTTACAGGGGACGCGTGTGTGGGTGAAGGAGAAAGAGCAGCTGCTTCCCTCCACAGTCAACTCCTGCGGAGACGGAACCATCGTCCTCACTACTGACTATGGAGAGGTGGGACCCTGTCTCTGTTTCTCTCACTCTCTCTGTCTCTCGCTCTCTTTTTCTATCTCTCTCATTCTGTCTGTCTGCTTGTGTGTTTCTCTGTATCTCTATCTCTGTCTCTCTGTATCTCTCTCTTTCTGTCTGTTTCTCTCCTTCTCGCTCTCTCTCTCTCTCTCTCTCTCTCTCTCTTGCTTCCAGTCTTTCTGTCTTGTGTGTCTTTCTGTCTATCTCCATCTCTCTTTGCATCTCTATCTCTCACTTGCTCTCAGTCTTGTGCTTGTGTGTCTCTCTCTGTCTTGCTTTCTTCCTATTTTTTCTTTCAGTCTCTCTCTCTTTCTGTTTTCTTGTGTATCTTTCTCTCCCTACTTGTCTGTGTCTCTTTGTCTCCCTTTGCTTTTGTATGTATATTTATTGCTGTCTATCTAGCTTTCTGTCTCTCTCTCTCTCTCTTTCTGTCACTCTCTGTCTTGCTCTCTGTCTATAATTCTGTCTCTTTGTCTGTCTTTCTGCCCATCAATCTGACTTTCTATCTGTCTCCATGCCTATATGTCTGTACTTCACTCTCTTAATCTACCTTTCTGTCTTTGTCTCTCTGCTTCATTCCTTCTTCATGTCTCTCTTTCACTCTGTCGCTGTTTGTCTTTCTGCTGCTGCCTCACGCTCTGTCTTTCAGTCTGTGTCTCTCTGTATGTCCCCCCTGTAAGTCTCTGTTGCTTTCCCTCTCTCTCTTTCAAAAAATCTCTTTCTGACTTTTATTTCTATTTTTTTTGTCTTGTGTGTACTTTTCATTTTTTGACCTTTATCTTGGACACACCCAATGTCCTGTATACACACACACACAGACACACACACACACACACACACACACACACACACACACACACACACACACACACACACACACACACTTGCCCTTTATGTTTGAATGGTTGACATATGACTGAAAGGTTGAGCTGGTAATGTATTGTGATGGCATGCCAGATGTTTGTGTGTGTGTGTGTTTGCACCAACCAGGATCCTTATTTCTCTGAGCACTGCTCTGCAGTGTGATAGTGTGCAGCAGATGTAATGAGTGTATTTTTTTTTATATAGGTACATCTCAATATCATCCAATTCTAGTAATTAAATTCAAAAAGTGAAACTCATATGTTATATAGATTCATTGCACACGGACCGATATATTTCATGTGTTTATTTCTTTTTAATTTTGATGTTTATAGCTTACATCTAATGAAACCCCAAATCTCAGAAAATTTGAAGTGTTATAAGATTTTTAACACAGAAATGTTGGACTACTGAATAGTGTGACCATGTATTGCACTCAACACTTGGTCAGAGCTCCCTTTGCATGAATCACTGCAGCAAGGAGGCGATCAGTCTGTGGCTGGTATTATTTAAAGCCAGTTTGCTATGATAGAGGCCTTCAGCTCTTCTGCATTGTTGGTCCTGGTGTCTCGCATCGTATCCTCTTCATAATACCCTAAAACATCCTGGTAGACGGCTGCGCTGACATTGGACCTGATAAAACACAGTGGACCAACACCGGCATATGACGTAACCCCGACTGAGCAAAATCCCAGTCCTTTTTGTTTTTATACCTGATAAGACGCCTTTGATGATGTCCTTGGGTCAAGAGTGGCTTGACACTAGGAATGTAACCCATGTCCTGGATACGTCTGTGCGTGGTGGCTCTTGAGGCACTGACTCCTGCTGCAGTCAACCCCTTGTGAATCTCCCCCAAATTGTTGAATGGGTTTTGTATCCTGTGCTTGGATACACCACTCTGTAAACAGCCAGCTTCTTTAGCAATGACCCTCTGTGTCTAACCCTCCGTGTTCTGGTGTCAGTGATCGTCTTTTGGACAACAGTCAAGTCAGCAGTTTTTCCCATGATTGTGTAGCCCACTGAACCGAACTGAGAGACCATTTAAAGACTCGGGACACCTTTGCAGGTGTTTTGAGTTAACCTAGCTGATTAAAGTGTGACACTATGAGCCTCCAATATTGAACTTTTTCATGTAATATTCTGTATTATTGAGATGCACCTATATGCAGGTGCATCTTAATGTGTATACAGTGGAACCTCGGATTGTGAGTAACCCTGTTTGTGGGTGTTGCGCAAGACGAGCAAAAGTAAATTTTGACTTGACAAACGACCAAGTCTTGGTTTACGAGTACCGAGTATCAAGTGGCACGCACACGCTTCTTGTTTTGACGTCGAGCATCACGTGATCACAGCTGAGCCAATGGTTTTTCTTTCCCGCTCCTCCTCTCGCCTTCACACACACACACATACTCTAACGGAAAGAAGGCTCTGTCGCGATTCTTTTTTATGTGTGTGTGTGTGTGTGTGTGTGTGTGTGTGAAGGCGAGATAAGTGGGGGGGGGGGGGGGGCACAGTGTCTAATGACGGGCACACACACAAAAATTGCAGGCTGAAAGGGAGAGAGAGAGAGAGAGAATGGATCTTTAACCTCTCTAACACACACACAGCGCATGCGCACAAACACTAATGGAAACACTTATCTGTCGGGATTTATTTGAACTTTTTTCAAAGGTAAAGTGCAGGCGAATTTGTTTTATTTTTACTTTACTAATTTTGTATAAATTATTTTTATATATTTATTTTTATAGGGTGTGGAAGGAATAATCTGTTAATCTGTATAGGTGCAGCTCAAGGTGCATATACAGTATATAATCGTGTATAATCATCTCAGGTGCCTATATATATACTTATGCGGTGTGTGTAATGGTTTGAAATGCTGTGGTTGTTGGCACGAGCTAATAATAGTATCACTGGCCCAGATTCAGCTATGAGAGGGCACTCATGCAGGATGGCACAGTTGTATCTGTGTGTGTGTGTGTGTGTGTGTGTGTGTGTGTGTGTGTGTGTGTGTGTGTGTGTAAGTATGTGAACAATGGAGCTGTGTTGGAGACCCAGCTTTATATACTATATGAAGCATCATAGCAATCCCTCATCCTCCTCTGTTTTTTACTGTCTAGCCACCATCAACCCCCAACTAATAGACTGGAGACAGGAGGGAATGGTTGCTATGGAAACGGGCCACTCCGGAGGCGACCTGTCTCCTCACTGAACACACGTCCATGTTTTATGCACAGAATAGCTGAATCTGTATTTTTGTAATACTTATACATATTCCAATGAGTGTGCAAACGCATTTGTGTGTGTGTGTGTGTGTGTGTGTGTGTGTGTGTGTGTGTGTGTGTGTGTGTGTGTGTGTGTCAGAGTTTACATCGGAAAGTACATTAACATACTGATAAGAACACCTTCCAGTACAAATGCATTGTTCTTAAATCAATCATCCAAACTGGTTGAAAATTGATTCAGAATTATGATTTGTTAAGAAAACAAAAATAAAAAACCTTCCTGAGATAAAACATCACTGCTCACGTTCCTGTCTTGAAAGAGGCAATTCTTTGCCCCATGGGGTAGTAAATACTTATGGTGATTAATAATTCACATTAATCCTTTAAGTAGGGTCTGAATTGAATCAAATCAATTGTAATTTACTGTATGAATCCTGCTTTTAATCAAATCGACAACAAATTGTTAAATTGAATAAACCTTCTGTGACATGAAAATATCTATCTATCTATCTATCTATCTATCTATCTATCTATCTATCTATTGGCTAGCAATCTGTTTTTTCTGGGAATTTAATTTAATCATTTAAAATTTGGAAAATTTATTTTAAAATAAATTAGAGCAAATTAACTCGTTTCAATAAATAATTATTCACCTTACGTTATACATGTGTTTAGGTGATCTATCTATCTATCTATCTATCTATCTGAGAGTATATCACTCTCTCTCCATCTGTGTCTCCTTCTGTGCCTCGTAACACTCTCCTCTCCCACCTACTAGCTTTCTCCTCTCATCACCTCATTCATAATTAAAACAAGGACAACAGACATTCCTTTAATAATATCACTTACTAACAGTTTTGCAATAGATCTCCCTCAGGCCTCTCCCAACGTTGGGTGTGTACATATTGTAACACTGAATACAATAATGTAGGTCAGTCATGTCTACAGGCCTCTCTCTCTCTCTCTCTCTCTCTCTCTCTCTCTTTCTCTCCCATTTCTCCCGCATTCTATGTGAATCATGTAGAAAGGCTTTAGATATCAGACGGCGTAAGTGGATCACTCTGCACAAAAGGTGTGTGTGTGCTGCTAAGTAGAGCATCTCTTGCACTGCAGTGTCAGCATAAATGCACACCATTGACACCAGCACACACACACACACACACACACACACACACACACACACACACACACACACACACACACACAGTTTTACAGTTTCAGTACTGTGCAAGGTCTCCAGTTCAATCCTGAACCTGGGGTTTCTGTCTGTATGGGTTTCCTCTGGGTTCTTCGTTTTCCTCAAACCTCATAGATGCAAGCCAGCTGATAAGATTTTGCTGAATTGCTGCTAGGTGTAAATTTGCATGCGTATGAGAAAGTCCTGCACTGATTGTAATATGCTGCATTGCTGTAGAAAGAAGGCTTTACTTCAAGTGAAATTTCAGCCTCAGTTTCAGCCCTGAGATAAGGTGACAGTTCAGACAGGTTGATCTTAGTCTATCAGCCTGCCTGAACACACAGCCAATTTTCTTTTCAAAAGGAAAAGAGCAAGAGTAAAGGAGTGATGGAGTAATGAGGTACAGGAGGAGGAGAAATGGATTGGAGAAGAGATACAGGTGTCAGATATCAGGAGTAAGAATGGAGTCGAGATGATTTGGGGAACAGTAAATGTGGAAGGATTTGTAATTTCTTAACATAAGGCTAACATGCTAATTTCATCTTTGTTATATGCTCTGTTGTGGTGTTGGTGTAAGCTGCCAAGCTATATAACACCATATTATTAGGGTTATAAAGCACTGTTGATGCAAGCGATATCACTTGCATATTTATGTGATAACCTGAAAGGTACCTTTATCCTGTGTATGAATAACACACACACATATAGTGTATGTGCATGAATTAAGATTTTTTTTTTCTATAGCACCAGGGTGTGTGTGTGTGTGTGTTTGAGAGTCGCTTATGCTGAGGAACCAAGTTCACACGTAAAAGCACCGTGACTGATTTCAAAGGTCTGAAAAGTAACTAAAAAGACACTAGCCTTAAGGCATACTCTCTCTCTCTCTCTCTCTCTCTCTCTTTCTCTCTCACGCACACACATAGACACACACACTTCAGAGACTGATTGATTTCCAAATCTGTCCGATTTGCTGCTTTCTGTTCTGTTCTGCTCGCTACATGGTTGCCATGGTTACAGCTGGCACGATTGTATGATTTTATGTAAGACTGAAAGACACAGATGGTGATGATGCAAAAAGCAGATTTTTACAACACAGTATATTTAAAACAAGATATTGTTAGCAGCACACACATACACACACGCACACACACACACACATACACACACGTACACACACACACACAGTCACACACACAACCACACATGTACGGGTATGTAGTATACAACAACGGAGGGTACAAGAACAAGAAATCAGTCATGTGCAAAATTTTGACTCCCCTTCTGTGTGGTAAGAAAAATTAAAAGATAAAATAGAAAATATTTACTTTTGTTTATAAGATTAAGAACAGATTTGTGTCTACTGTGTCTACTAACACTGTCTGTTGTTAAACATGCTCCATGCTTCATGAACTGACTGTAATTAAAGCTAAAAAACCAAGCCTGTTCTGTAGTTACACAAGGAGTACCTCAGGGGTCAGTAGCTGGTCCCCTTTAATTTAGGTAAATAGATGAACATATATAAATATATAAATAATAAATATTAGCCGGCATTGTGGTTTAGTGGTTAGCGCTGTCACATCACACCTCTGGGGTTGGAGGGTTCAAATTATTCTCCAGTCTGCCAGTCTGTGTGTGTGAAGTTTGCATATTTTCTCTGTGGCTTTATGGGTTCCCTCCGGGTGATCTGGGTTCCCCATAAAGTTCAAAGATGTTTAATGTAGGTTGATCAATGTTTCGTAATATATAGTTACGAAAGTGTATGATTGGGTGTGTGTGTGTATGTGTGTGTCCTTGTGCTGTGTGATGGGTCGGCATCCCATCCACGGTGTACCCAGGTCCTTTGAGACCCTACACAGGATAAGCGTTATAGAAAAAGGATGAATAATGTACTATAATAAATCTATAAAATGTATTTTCTTTCAATTCAATAATTTCACTGAACACATTTGCACAATTACATGTGACTGAGGTGAAGGGGTATACAAACCTCTCTTATTGTAGGACTTGGCCGGTAAAATAATACACAGTACTGAGCAAAATGTCTTTCAAGTTTCCTTGTCATATTCAGTTAAACAAAAATGTATAGCTTAAGTATAAAAAATAATGAATCCTCTACTCTATCCTCTCTTTCCAGGTGTTGTACCTGCAGCAGGCGGAGGTCAACAGGGAGAAGGTGTATCCCATGCACAAGAGCAGCATCGAGGGTGTGGAGGACATGTCCACACTGGCCGAGCTCCACGAGGCCGCCATCATGCACAACCTTCACCAGCGCTATCAGAAGGACCACATCTACGTAAGCAATTACATCACCCTTTGTATAACACTATAACATTCAATCCTACTTAACCATATCTTGTGGAGAAATCAGTGGGTAATGCATTTGCTTTTTGATTTGAATGACCGTACCCGCTGCCAGCTGAGCATAACCATAACCAGTCATCTGTATTAAATAACTGTATTGTTTAGGCACATACCATCACAGAAATGGTCGTACTAAATAGATGTCAAGAATCTAGACCAGGAGTCTTTTCTTTTTGTAGGTATTTCCTGTGTAAGTTTGGCGTTTCACATTGAGCTGTGTCAATAACCGGAATTTCCTCAAAACATCTCACTCGAAGCTCAAAAGGAAAAGGTTTCTGATTAAAAGGTTTCCTGCCTTAATCGGCTTCCTGACTCGTGCATGAACCAGGAAACCAACGAAAACAATGTGAAAGAGATATATAAAAAACTACAATAGTATTTTGATTTTGTTCTGTTTTTTTTTTTTTATTGCTCACCTTGAACATGATAAGCTAAGGCTCACCGTCTGCTTCATGACTGCCAGTTTTGCAATTAAATTTTTTTTTTCCTGGAACATTTAGGTCAACTAAGGAAATCACCTCTGAGACTGAGAGTTTCATTTTCTGAAAATCGACTCAAGTTTGGACGGAGACCTGCTTTTGATACTGTGGAACATAATTACAGTATTTTATTACACGGGGTGCCTCAGGACTCAGTTGTTGGACCACTCATGTTCTGTATAATGTCCTCGCTCAGGTTTCATCATCATTAGTAATGGTTAATGATGTGCCCTCCATATGCCATGGTGATGCCATGGCCTCATATTTCAACCAGTAACTTGAGGCCACAGATCCATTCGTACAAGTTTATATCTCTAAGCTGGTTTAATAAGAAGAAGAAACTGAGGACGTTGCCCCTTGCCACATCAGCTTACTCATTATTGACAAACTGACTAAGCTATCTATTCATTTTTTTTATGTTGAATTTATATTTATATACAGTAGATTGTTTCTACAATGTGACAATGTGCACTGTTTAAAGCACTATGCAAATAAATTTGAATTTAATTGGAATTCCAAGTGGGATGATCTACGCGAGGTATAAATCACTCAGGAATTTGCTGTTCCAGGAAAATAATGACCGACGGCATGTTATAGGGAAGCCATGACGTTACTGTTACTGTTACTAAAGATGCTTATTGATCTATAACAGCATATCCCAAAGTGATTTATTCTGTTATTCTGTATAAATTTGCCAATTTTTATAATTTTGTATTTATTAAAGAATGGCACAGTATTTTTTTTTTAAATCTAACTTTACTTACGTTAATTTCAATCTACAAAATATGTTAGCTGTTCCGTCATCAGCTGCTATTTTTTCTTTCTTGAAGTTAGTGTGACATTTTTTATGGTACTCCTTTTTAACCAGGCAACTGAAATTCCGCCGTCCCCAACGGTGCGCGAGCGAGCAGTTCGAAAAGATGCGGTTGGCTGGCGTCACGTGGTTCGGAGGAAACACGTGATAGTCTTCGGCCCTCCCGGCTGAGTGGTAGTAGTAGCCTTAATGTGGGAGCCCCCTAGTGACGGGGAGGAATTGGACATGACTAAAATTAGGGGAGAAAATCGGGGGGGGAAAAAAAAAAAAAACACACTGCTTCACTGTCTATAACGATCTCCACGAAAAACACTTTGCCTTATCTGGGACTCGTGATCAAACCAGTTATTGCTTGTGATGGAATTTCAGGTGATTGAAGGTGTAAAAAGCATTTGACATTTACAGAAGACTTCAAGCACAGTACGGTGATGAGACTCTTTTTTACCTGCAGTAAAATATGTGAACAGCGCAAACGTTTTAAAGAAGTCTGTGAAGGATGATCCCAGCTGAGGTGGCTCGGACCCCATTGCAGTCGTCCCTGTGAACATTCAGCGAGTGGAACGGTCGATCCTTGAAATTCGACAGAAAAATTACCGCCAGTTGTCTGTGTGAACTGTACACACAATCATTCACTGACACCACTTGCACATTAGAGGAACTCAGCTGGGAGTTAGCGCCACATCCCCCGTACAGTCCTGACCTCGCTCCAAGACATTTCCACATGTTTGGGCCACTAAAGGAGTTCCTGGGAGGCCATCATGGGCCCGATCATGGTTCTGGCGTACTGAGAAAACCTTCTACCTTGATGGTGTCCAAGCACTAGTGAAACACTGGGATAAGTGCATTAGTGTAGCAGGAGATTATATAGAGAAATAAAGGGAGTTTTTACTCTCAGAACTGTGTTCTGTTATTCTGCACACTCAAAAGTCCCACTTTGACTCGAACACTATAATTTAGTATAATTTCTTTCTTTCTCTTTTTCTCAGACGAACATCGGCTCCATCTTGGCAGCGGTGAACCCGTACAAGCAGATCACAGGTCTGTATGATCCCTCAGCGGTAGAGCTGTACAGTCGACATCACCTGGGGGAACTCCCTCCTCACATCTTCGCCGTAGCCAACGAGAGCTACCGATGCCTCTGGAAGAGACACGACAGCCAGTGTGTGCTCATCAGGTACACTTTTTCCTCTGAAACACATTCTCACAGAATGCACAAACATAACTTACAAAGATCTTTTACTTCTTTAGAGAATTCATTGTGTCTAGACCGAAAAATAAACTCTTGCCATATCAAACGTGAGCAACAAAAAGAATGAATAGTCAGATTGAATGGCTTTCATGAAGTAAATTAGAATCTTATGCAGTGTGATTTAGATTTAGACAAAGTTAAAAGCACGCGAAGGCGGCATGGTGACGTAGTGGTACCACCAGTGGCCGGGTTTGAATCCCGCCTCGGGGTCTGTGTGAATGGAGTTCACAGTGCTTGGTGGGTTTCCTCCCACCCTCCAAAGACATGCAGATGAGACTAATTGGCGTTCTCATAGTGTGTGTATGTGTGCCATGCAATGGATTGGCACCCCTTCCAGGGTGTACCCTGCCATGTGTCCTAAATCTCCTGGGATAGGCTCCAGGTCCTCCTCTGACCCTGTATACAGGATAAATTGGTATATTACGATGAGTCAGTGAGTGAGTAAGAAATAGCATGCGATGTAAGAAACGAAGAAAACATGATATGGCATGCTGTTATACAAATACAGTAGGACTATTCATTATTCCTAATTTTTTACAGAATGCCTCAAAACAGGGTTTGTGGTATGTGTCTGTGTTTATTTATACACTCCAGACATTCCTCATGCACAAATGTGGTCCATGTGCACTACAGTAACTTGATTCTCATGTCCCTTGACAGAAATGTTTCTCATTGTTGGTTGCAGGCTTTCAATGTTGTGTCTCGCAACAAGTGAAATCTAATGAACGCTATTTGTTGTGTTATAATCGTATTAGCTCTGGAAGCCTGAAAGCCGAGTTTCATTAGTTCTGCTCCAGAATAGCCTCAGGACTCTATTAATACTAACAACATCTCAGGACAAATAAAAGCTATAATGTCCGATAAATGTCTGTGAGTGTCTGTATGTGTTTGTGCGATTGTGTGTGTTTTAGTGGAGAGAGCGGCGCCGGTAAAACAGAGAGCACTAAACTTCTGCTACAGTTTCTGTCTGTCATGAGCCACAATTCTTCGGGGGCTTTGGAGACAACCACCTGCGTCGAGCAAGCCATCGTACAGAGCAGGTCATCAGGGAAATACGTGCAGATGTTATCGTGGATGCAGATGTGCTATACAAGGAGAATATACATCAAGTGATTAAAAAATCAGAAAATAACTATTCTGCTCTCTCTGTTCAACAGTCCGATTATGGAAGCGTTCGGAAACGCCAAAACGGTTTACAACAACAATTCCAGTCGCTTCGGGAAGTTCATCCAGCTTCATTTCTGTCAGAGCGGCAACATCCAAGGAGGCTGCATCGTCGACTGTATCTTTCTCATCAGTACACTACCTCCCTGTAAAACATATACACGATATACCAATAATGGGAATCAAACTGGGACAATACAGTTATGAGACTGTTAGCTGCAGTAAAACATTTAAAAAACATTTCCATAGAAGGCTGTGAATGATGATCCTGACCAAGGTGGCTCGAATCTCTTAATTGCATCATTGTACTGTACCAAACAACCAGATTTTTACTTAACTATCCTGCCTAAGATCTCCTTGAAAAGGTAACACGAGAAACCTTTTGCGTGTCCTTTATTGACCTGAGAAGGTGCAAGTGACCACTAAATGCCCCTGTTGAGGTATATATATATATATATATATATATGAGCATCTGAGCTTGTGTGTCTGTTGCAGAACCGTGTGGTGAGACAGAACCCCGGAGAGAGGAACTATCACATCTTCTACGCTCTGCTGGCCGGTGCTGATAAAGAGCAGAAAGGTGGAGCAACACACAAATACACACCGTGTATAGACAGTTCAGTCAAATCAGCAGAAGAACTCATTAACATTTGGGTCTCTGGGGCAGAGCAAGCATGGATTTGGATTTCTAAAAGCAGAAATCTTGTTTATTTCATTTGTAATTACTTTGTACAATAATTCTGCACAGTAGTGTAGAATAAAAACTGCCTCTTAACATCACACGACATCTTCCCGCATACAGTGGAACCTTGGATTATGAGCATAATTCGTTCCAGAAGCGGGCTCGTAAACCAAATCACATTTTCCCAGAAGAAATATTGAAAACTCAAATTATTCGTTCCACAACCACAAAAAATAAATACATAAAATAATTAATACAATATATAAAATAAAAAGAAAACTAATTAACCTGCACTTTACCTTTAACAAAAGTAAAAATGAATCCCAACAGATAAGTGTTTCCGTTTGTGAGCGCAGGCACTGTGTATTTGTGTGTGTGTGTGTGTGTGTGTGTGTGTGTGTGTGTGTGTGTATGTGGAATTAGCCCCTTCCCTCGCCTCGGGGAATTAATGTGTGTGGAATTAGCCCCTTCCCTCGCTTACACAGTAAAAGTCTCCCTCCCTCCCCCCACCTCGCTTTTTAAGTTTCAAACACACACACAACAGAAACACTGTGTTTCTCTCTCTAATGACACTCACGTGAGCACATACTAACGGAATCACTGCTGTAAAGTAAAAAAAACAACAACAGCACTTTACCTTTGAAAAGAATTGCGACAGAGCAGAGTTTTCTGTGTAAAGCAAAGAGTGTGTGTGAAGCCGGGGTGTGGAGTGTAAAGGCAAGAGAGTGTGTGCGTGTGCCTGTGGGTGTGTGTGTCAGTGTTAAATTACGCGCACGCACACACATAGGAGACATGCTGAAACAGAGAGAGAGATGTTGGTTATACCAGTAAGAGACGAGCACTAAGACCTAGCAGGGGAGACGAGTACCCACAATTCCGCAGTGCAAAAGAGAGAAAAATCATAGGCTCAGTTGTGATCATGTGACGCTTGGTGTCAAAACAAAAGCTTATGCGTGATACATGATACTCGACACTCGTAAACCAAGACTTGCTCATTTTTCAAGTCAACATTTATTAAAAATCTTTGCTCGTCTTGCGGAACACTCATAAACTCATAAATACTTGTAATCCGAGGTTCCACTGTACTGTATTTCCCTGAATAATGCCTTTTGCATTGCATGCACATACAGTACAAATGTTGGTCTTATAACCCTGGTTGTTTTTATTTTATTTTATTTTTTAATTAGAGACGTATTTCCTGGCTGAACCTCCTGAGTTGTTTCATTACCTGAGTCAATCTGGCTGCGTAAAGGACCGCAGTCTGGACGATAAGAAGCTCTACGACAGTGTCATGGTGAGACGGCTGACTGACTATTGCTAGATTTTGAACCAGAGATCCTTCTCATTTTGTAGGGCCTTTTAGAAGTTGCGACATCAGCACCAAGTAATGCCTACTTGAATGAGGTTGCCAGATTGATAGAACACACAAAAAGTTTTTTTTAGTGTTGTTGCAGATTATTGCTGCACTGTCAGAAACAAAGGTAGCAAATTGTACTTATGAGTATAAACAAGTATTTGTTAATGGTCTGTAAACATGCACCTCAGTTTATATTTAATATTAGATATCCATATTTCCAGGTTATACAGTACATATTAAAAGTCCAAAGGATACAAAAGTAACAAGGAACATGATAAGGCTGTACACTGGAGCTGTGCCATATGCACACCCATCCTGTCGCCGATCCCTGTCGCTCTGATTTCAGGAAGCGCTGAAGGTCCTGGAGTTTAGTGAGGAGGAGATCAGAGACATGTTCAAGCTGCTGTCTGGAGTGCTGCAGCTGGGCAACATCGAGTTCATGACAGCGGGGGGCGCTCAGATCACCACCAAGCAGGGTGCGGAAAAGTACCTCCGTCCTCTTTACACTGCGAATAATGCTAGCGAAGACCACCTTCTACTTTTTCTTTTTACTACTATTCTTATTTTTATTATTATCATTAATATTATTCCAATGGTTTTATTGGAAAAAAGGGACCGACTCTCTTAACACTTATAAAAGTCATCATCATCATCATGGTCATGGCGTTTGCGTGTTTCTCTCTGCAGTGGTCACTAACGTCAGTGAGCTTCTGGGGCTGGACTCCTTCCAGTTGTCTGAAGTGTTGACTCAGCGCTCCATGATCCTGAGAGGAGAAGAGATCTGCTCCCCGCTTACTATAGAGCAGGTGACACACATTCAACCCAAAATTCTTAGAAAGAAGCAGATTTTAAACTTGCCATTGGTCTTTACAAATGATCAGCTATCAGGGTCAGTAAAAAAACTATGCAGTGTTGTTGCTCATCGATATCATTATCATGGAATAAATTATTGGAACCTCTAGGTATATTGTATACAGAGCAGCAGAGGTGGGCAACGTACAGTACATAAATCCTGTTCTTGAGTAAAAATAGCGAGATTCCCCAGGGCAAATATTACTCAAGTAAAAGTAGAAGTCCTCCATTTACTTGTATATCAAAGTGAGAGTACAGAAGTACTCACCTTTAAACTTTACTTAAGTGTACAGCTTATTTTAGCTCACAGTAGCATTTTTTAGGAAGAAATCTCTCTCTCTCTCTCTCTCTTGAACTTCATGTTTTCATCGCTCTGCTATGATTTCAAATACCTGTTACGTTATTAGACGTGTCTCGAAGGAAAGGCAAGTCACGCAACTACGCATAATAGTTAGCAGGTGGTGAAATTAGCTGTTCAAATACTATACGTGACTGTTCTTAGGTAAGGCAACGCCAGGCAGAAATGTAATTAAGTAAAGGTATAGATATTTTCTGTGCTTTTGAGGAGAGTAAAAGTAAAAAAAAGTATCCACTAATAAAACTATTCAAGTAAAGTACAGACTATTAGATATTATATATAACATTATTATATAGTTATTGTTCAAACTGGTGGTATTCAGCTGTATTTAAAGAAAATATATTAACTCGGAAAATATATTAATTTGGCAGTTTTGCATGTTAGCTATTTTTGAATCAACACTCAAATGACATAGATTCGTTTAGTCATGTTTTTAGGATGTACAGCGCCTACATGTTTTGTTTGTTTGTTTTTTGTTTTACTTCCCTTTATTTTTGGTTATTTTCAGAAGTGAGGGGTAACTAAGCACATTTACTTTATTACCCTCCTTAAGTACGTATTTCACATATCTGTACTTTACCTGAGTAGTACTGCTAGTACATACTTTGTACTTTAACTCCACTACATCCTACATTTGTAACCACTTTCCTTCATAAAAACACACTTTTATCACTTCATTCAGGCAATAGATTCGCGAGACTCGGTTGCCATGGCGCTGTACTCTCAGTGCTTCTCTTGGATCATCATGCGCATCAACCGGAAGATCAACGGCCGAGACAACTTCAAATCCATCGGCATCCTCGATATCTTCGGCTTTGAGAATTTCGAGGTGAACACACACACACACACACACACACACACACACACACACAGATTTACTACATTCAAATTCAAATTTTATTTGTCACATACACAGTACGATATGCAGTGAAATGCTTAGGCGACTGCCCGTGACCTTAGAATAAAAACTATTTAAGACTATTTACACTAAAAGAATATAACAAAGAACGTAGAAATAGATTTAACTAAGAATAAAATAATAAAATATATGTACAGTAAAAATATACAATAAGAAAAATATAAGAAAATAAAAATATAAAAAATATAAGAGAATAAGAAAATAAGAAAAACCTGGGTGCAAATATAGAAAAAAATATATACCTAATATAAGAAATATAATAAAGCCTAGGTGAACCTAGGTGTACAGTATGGAAAAATATGGAATATAAATAGAGATGTCCAGGGGGTGTGCAAGTATGCTATAAAGTGTTTTGTACTTAAAGTGACTTGTGCTATAGAATAAATAGTGATGCAGTGTGAAGGGTGTGCAATGATTGTCCCAAGAGTCCAGAGAGAGTGCAAGAAGCATGAGTGTGGGTGTGTAAAGTGAGTCAGTCAGTACTGTTTGGTGAGCTGGTTGAGAGACCGTATCGCCTGCGGGTAGAAGCTCCTCCTCAGTCTCTCTGTATTGGTCTTCAGGGAGCGGAATCGCTTTCCTGACCTCAACAGAGAGAACAGTCCATTACTGGGGTGGCTGAGGTCCTTCACGATCTTCCTGGCCTTGGTCCAGCACCGCTTGTTGTAGATCGAGTGCAGGTCAGGGAGCGCAGTGTGGATGATGCGCTCAGCTGATCGCACAACCCTCTGTAGAGCTCGTCTGTCCTGCATCGTGCTGTTCCCGAACCAGGTCGTGATGTTTCCCGTCAGGATGCTCTCTATGGTGCAGGAGTAAAAGTTCCTGAGTACCTTGGAGGGCAGTCGATGATGGTGGTGGAGTTAGTAGAGGCTACGCAGTCATGTGTGTACATTGAGTACAGTAGAGGGCTCAGAACACAACCCTGTGGTGCTCCAGTGCTGAGAGTGATGGAGGCAGAGACATGACCGCCCATCCTTACAGCCTGTGGTCTGTCAGTTAGGAAGTTGGAGATCCACTGACACAAAGATGAGCTGAGTCCCAGGTGCTCCAGCTTGGTGGCGAGTGTGGAGGGAATTATGGTATTAAATGCTGAGCTGTAGTCGATGAAGAGCATTTTAACATAATTCCCCTTCCTATTGTCCAGGTGTGTGAGAGATGTATGAAGAAGATGAGCGATAGCATACCGTTAGCATACACACAGGTGGAATTTCACACACTCATGTTTAAAGCAAATCTTGTTCGTTCTTTCTGCAGGTGAATCGCTTCGAGCAGTTCAACATCAACTACGCTAATGAGAAGCTGCAGGAGTATTTTAACAAACACATCTTCTCTCTGGAGCAGCTTGAGTACAACAGGTGAAGATTTTAACATGTGCATACTAGAATATGCTGACTATTAACACACCAAAGTTTGTTTTATTTCTTTTATACCTACAGTTTCACTTTTTTTTTGTTAATTAAATAATGACAAACCCAAACACATTCCTTTGTATTGCTTCTTTGGTTTTCCCTAAGGTGACTGTGATGTATAAAGAGATTTGACTCATGTACGACATGACTTTGTAATTATATCCCAGAGGAACATGGATCTGGATTCATAAATGTAACTTTTGATCTTTTAAAAATGATTATGCAAATGGTTATTTGCTTGAGGACAGAAAATTTTGAGGACAGCCTGTTTTCCTGAGGGGTGCCAATACCTTTGAAATCAATTGTACATATCTGACTACTAAAATTATAAGAACATGGCTGTGTGTGTGTGTGTGTGTGTGTGTGTGTGTGTGTGTGCAGGGAGGGAATTCGCTGGGAAGCCATAGACTGGATGGACAACGCAGAATGTCTGGATCTGATTGAAAAAGTAATCAGTCTGTAATAAAATCGCACTTATTGCTGTGAATACTGATGGAAAGTTCATGTCTATTGGAAATTGAGAGGCTGCGTGTGTGTGTAAAGATTAATGAGTGTGTGTTTGTAGAAACTGGGCATGTTGGCATTGGTTAATGAGGAGAGCCGCTTCCCTAAAGGCACAGATTTCACTCTACTGGAGAAACTGCATAGCCGACACTCGGTGGGTCTCGCTCACACAAACACATTATGTAGATATCTTCAGATGGCGCCAAAACAGATGGATGTGTTTAATGTTTGTTGTTTCGTATCTGCAGACGAACCCGTACTACGTGAAGCCTCGACTAGCGGACCATCAGTTTGGCATTAAGCACTATGCTGGAGAGGTGGGCTCTATATCTCTCAGTGTTCATCACTGTCTACCATGTTAGTAGTTGGTAGGGATGGGGAAAAATCGATTTTGTTATTAATGTTTATGTTAAAATTTATCGCCACACAAAACTATTGAAGTATTTCTTTCATCGTACCCTACCTTATTATTTTATCCTTCTGTTTGTTAATTTGCATCCTGTTTCCAGGTCTTGTATGATGTCAGAGGCATCTTGGAGAAGAACAGAGATACATTTAGGGACGATATCTTGAACATGCTAAAAGACAGCAGGTTGGACATTTTCAAACACACTCAACCATAAATGTGAAGTTCCTTACAGTATACACAACTTATACAAGTCACGATCATTGCCCCAGGTTGGACTTCATCTACGACTTGTTTGAGCAAGTGGGCAGCCGGAACAATGAAGAGACCCTGAAGATGGGCACCGCCCGCAGGAAACCCACCGTGAGCTCCCAGTTCAGAGTGAGTGCTCCTGCAACGTTCTTCACGAAACTCCAAGATAAAAACATGAATTTTCCTCCAAATCATGTTTCAATTCTGTGAATAAAACATGATCCAGATACGTATAAAAATGATTGCTGGATCTTGTTCTTGTCAGAATGTCTATTTTATGTGATTGATCCTCTCTCCTTTCACACAGGACTCTCTGCACTCCTTAATGGCCACTCTCAGTGTGTCCAACCCCTTCTTCGTGCGCTGCATCAAACCCAACATGGACAAGGTCAGATAGAGGACATAATTTAAGGCCACCTTGACCAGCTTGTATTTTTTAACAGCATTTTTGACAGAAATTCTGCTGCGACACTTAACTAGCTTAGCTAGAATGCTTAGTTGGCTAACGTTAATTTAGCACACTGATGTGTGGTAACGAGCTTAGCTAGAATGCTTAGCTGGCTAACGTTAATTTAGCACACTGATGTGTGGTAACTAGCTTAGCTAGAATGCTTAGCTGGCTAACGTTAATTTAGCACACTGATGTGTGGTAACGAGCTTAGCTAGAATGCTTAGCTGGCTAACGTTAATTTAGCACACTGATGTGTGGTAACGAGCTTAGCTAGAATGCTTAGCTGGCTAACGTTAATTTAGCACACTGATGTGTGGTAACGAGCTTAGCTAGAATGCTTAGCTGGCTAACGTTAATTTAGCACACTGATGTGTGGTAACGAGCTTAGCTAGAATGCTTAGCTGGCTAACGTTAATTTAGCAAACTGATGTGTGGTAACGAGCTTAGCTAGAATGCTTAGCTGGCTAACGCTAATTTAGCACACTGATGTGTGGTAACGAGCTTAGCTAGAATGCTTAGCTGGCTAACGTTAATTTAGCACACTGATGTGTGGTAACGAGCTTAGCTAGAATGCTTAGCTGGCTAACGTTAATTTAGCAAACTGATGTGTGGTAACGAGCTTAGCTAGAATGCTTAGCTGGCTAACGCTAATTTAGCACACTGATGTGTGGTAACGAGCTTAGCTAGAATGCTTAGCTGGCTAACGTTAATTTAGCACACTGATGTGTGGTAACGAGCTTAGCTAGAATGCTTAGCTGGCTAACGTTAATTTAGCACACTGATGTGTGGTAACGAGCTTAGCTAGAATGCTTAGCTGGCTAACGCTAATTTAGCACACTGATGTGTGGTAACGAGCTTAGCTAGAATGCTTAGCTGGCTAACGTTAATTTAGCACACTGATGTGTGGTAACGAGCTTAGCTAGAATGCTTAGCTGGCTAACGTTAATTTAGCACACTGATGTGTGGTAACGAGCTTAGCTAGAATGCTTAGCTGGCTAACGTTAATTTAGCACACTGATGTGTGGTAACGAGCTTAGCTAGAATGCTTAGCTGGCTAACGTTAATTTAGCACACTGATGTGTGGTAACGAGCTTAGCTAGAATGCTTAGCTGGCTAACGTTAATTTAGCACACTGATGTGTGGTAACGAGCTTAGCTAGAATGCTTAGCTGGCTAACGTTAATTTAGCACACTGATGTGTGGTAACGAGCTTAGCTAGAATGCTTAGCTGGCTAACGTTAATTTAGCACACTGATGTGTGGTAACGAGCTTAGCTAGAATGCTTAGCTGGCTAACGTTAATTTAGCACACTGATGTGTGGTAACGAGCTTAGCTAGAATGCTTAGCTGGCTAACGTTAATTTAGCACACTGATGTGTGGTAACGAGCTTAGCTAGAATGCTTAGCTGGCTAACGTTAATTTAGCACACTGATGTGTGGTAACGAGCTTAGCTAGAATGCTTAGATGGCTAACGTTAATTTAGCACACTGATGTGTGGTAACGAGCTTAGCTAGAATGCTTAGATGGCTAACGTTAATTTAGCACACTGATGTGTGGTAACGAGCTTAGCTAGAATGCTTAGCTGGCTAACGTTAATCTAGCACACTGATGTGTGGTAACGAGCTTAGCTAGAATGCTTAGCTGGCTAACGTTAATCTAGCACACTGATGTGTGGTAACGAGCTTAGCTAGAATGCTTAGCTGGCTAACGTTAATCTAGCACACTGATGTGTGGTAACGAGCTTAGCTAGAATGCTTAGTTGGCTAACATTAATTTATATGCTAACATTACTTAAACTCCATCATCCATACCCTACACGTCGTTCTGTGTAGCTGTCACTCACACTGGTTATACACCTAATTATGCATAACGTTATGGCTTAATGTAATTTCAACTGATGATTTACATGAATGGGAAATCTAGCTATGGATATCAAATTAGTTTTTTTTTGGTACCAGGCCATTTTAAAATGAATGTACAGTATATGGGGATCGACTCACTCTGGGAGCCTTTGACTAGTGGTCATTTGAGGAACTGCACATTTTGTCTCTCAGTTTTCAGAAGCAGAGGTTGCCCCTTGGATGTTTCTTATTTTGCTACAGCATCACTCCAAATTGTGTATTAAATTCACAGTTCTGCTTTTTTCCCAAAAGGCTTGATATATTTTTTACTGTATGTTTTCTTGATGCAGTGAGAGAGTGAGTCGGATCAAACAGCCGACGAATTAAAAGTATTCATTACTCTGAATCAGATTTGACAAACATGAACGTCTTAGTATGAATTAAGTGATCAGTGGTCACGGTAGAGCTGTGTTTAATCAGATCTCTATCATCCACCTCACCAGAATATTATTTATGTATTTATTTATTTATTTATTTATGTATTTGTAATCTCTATAGACACCCAACAGGTTTGACCCGGAGGTGGTCCTGAACCAGCTGCGTTACTCCGGCATGCTGGAGACGGTAAAGATCCGCCGCGCAGGGTTTCCCGTCAGACGCACTTTTAAAGACTTCTTAAGCAGGTAAAGACTTAGTTAAAAAAAAAAAGATATGGCACCAGTTTCCACTCTCAGAACAGTTTACGCACCCCTTATTTTATTATTGTCTATATGAAGGTATAAGATTATTATTAAGGAAGGAGGGAAAGCGACAGCAGCTGATGGAGATGATAAAAAAAGGTGCACTGATCTGCTCACCAAATACGACCACACTAAGAAAGACTGGCAGCTCGGGAAGACCAAGGTGAGCTCATGTCTTTTTCTTCTTTGTTGTTTGTGAGTTATGTGTGATGTCTTTGTTCATAGACTTTGTCCTCTGTCTCAAAGGTGTTTATGAAGGAGTGTCTGGAGCAGAGGCTGGAGAAGGAGCGAGACGAGGTGCGCCGTAAAGCTGGGCTCATCATACGAGCGTACCTGCTCGCTTACATAGCAAGGTAACACTGTATGTGTGTGTGTGTGTGTGTGTGTGTGTGTATGGATTTAAAATCTGACAAGTATTTGAGAATAATATTTACTATTTATTATGTATATTAGATTAATTAGTTATACTGTGTACATCATTATAATATGATTATATTTGTTCTTTGATAAATGTATACATTTATATATGTTTTTATTAAATTTTGTTCAGGATATAGAATAATAATAATAATATTTAATAATAATAATAATATGTAAGATTATTATTATTATTATTATCATCATCATTATAATTATTATTTATGTATTTAATTTTATTATTAACAAGTGCACAATTTACCCTAAGAATATTTGATTTAAGTGTGAATAGAACATATATGAAAAATATTCAAAAATATCTTAAAATACATATTTTTTAATGGTTGCATGAAATTATTTATAATATATATTATTCTTAATATTAAAGCTCAATATGTACATATAAAAAGCATGAACATTTTGTTCATAATTAGAAAATTGTTTGCATATGGGAATTTGTGTGTGTGTATATGTGTACAAAAAAAAATACTTCACAATATTTTCTGTTTATTTATTTAAGTATTTGTAATGATATTAATATGTATGTCCAACAAATGCACACCTTAGGAGAACCTAAATGAACATTGCGTCATTATGTTTTCTTAACACGTGGTCTCTAATTCCAGGAAGCACTTTAAAAAAGCTCTGTCCAGCATCGTGACCATCCAGAAGAACTACCGTGCACATTTCTACCAACAACGGTTCGTTCACAAACGCTCGGCCGCGCTCACGCTGCAGAAGTGCCGGCGTGGGCAGGTGGCACGGAGCAAGTGTCGCAAACTCCGAGAGGAGAAGAAGAAGAGAGAGGAGGAGGAGAGGAGGAAGAAAGAAGAAGAGGAGAGAAAGAAAGAGGAGGACAAGGCACAGGTGAAAGGAGAACAGGATGAGGCAGCAGGAGGCCCTCAGGTGAGTTTATGCACACTGCGAGTTGTGGCCTTACAGAAAGTTGCAGGCGATTCTGACTCGATTCCTCTCACTCCTTCGCTCTCTGTTTCTCCACAGCTCCCTGTTGATGAGCAGAGCCGCCAGATGGAGGAGATCCTGAGGCTGGAGCGGGAGATTGAGCGGCTGCAGAAGCAGAGGGAGGACGGCGTGTCGCAGCTGTGTGAGAGCTCACGGCAAGAGCTGAGGCTACGCCGTCACGCTGAGGCGCTGCGTCTCAAAAAGCAGGCGTCTCGTGTCGCCACGCAGTCGCTTGACCTGCAGAGCTTTGCAGGTATCAAACCCGAACGGATGGTTCCTGTGGCGCCGGCTTTGGCCCCTGCGGCCGGCGGTTCCAGTGTGCCAGAGGGTCGAGTCTCGCTGCCAGATTTCCCGCCTGCTGCTGAGGGGCCTCCCGATCAGGAGATCTTAGCCGTGCAGCCCCCACCTCCACCTGCCTTTGCAGAGGACATGCCGCCATCTTCTTCACCTGTTGCTGCTCCAAGCGTCCCTGCACCTCCTCCGCCTCCTCCTCCCCCACCTCCTCCCCCGCCTCCTCCGCCTCCTCCTCCACTCCCAGGAGAGGCCACGGAAGTGTACAAGAAAGTCTCCAAACCGGAGGAGGCCAAGGAAGAGCCCAAGCCTGCAGAGCCTGAGAAAGAGGAGAAAAAGGCAGACGAGGCACAAAGTGAGGCAGCAGATCGAGGCAGCAGGCTGACCGACACCGAGGAGCCAATTTACCACCTTCCGCTGGACACAGAATCCGATTACGATCAGGACGAGCTGGAGGACGGTCAGGGCAGTAATGCTGCAAACGACCCGGAGCACGCGCGCAAGTCCACCTGCACCAACGCCAGCCAGGAGTCGTACAACCGCAGCTCAGACTCGGTATGACACACAATCGCATCTATACACGAATACATACTGTAAAAATATCCACAGAAAGGATAAGATGAAATAACTTCAGACATAATCTATAGATAAAAGCAAATTCAAGATTTTTTTAAAACTATGTCTGCAGGAAACCTTACTACATTTAAAATACGACTGGTTTTAAACAGGCTTTCTGCCAATGTAGTATTATTTCAGAAAATGGATGTGAAAAAGCACAAAAAAAGCTTTCTTTCTTTCTTTTATTTGTTTGTATAATATCTATTTTTAAAGATTCCATTTGATTAAGTAGATTGTTTTCACCCAATTCTTTATTACTATTTATTTATGTATCAATTTATTTATTTATTAGCTTTTTTTGTGATTTTTATCTTTGTAAATAAAAAATAAATAAATGCTTTTTTTCAAGCCTTTTCTTAAGCATTTGAGCGTAGGTTTAATGTATGAAAGATGTTATATGAATAAAATATTTATTTGCTTACTTATGTAATTTATTGAATAACTGATTGGTATCTCTCTCTCTGTCTCTCTCTCTCTCTCTCTCAGTATGTGGAGAGTGATGAAGAGCATGATGGTCTCGCTGACACCGATGAAGAGCTGTCGAACGGTAAAGGCAATATCCTGAATGGTAACGGGCCTCCATACTTCCACAGCTACCTCTACATGAAAGGTGAGACACTGTGTAGGAAAATATCGTGTAGTCAGACTTTTAGAGCTTGTTAGTAAATCCTTATTCACTCCTTGTCTCTCTCCCTGTTTGTGTAGCGGGCCTGATGATCCCATGGCGAAGGCGTTGGTGCGTGCTGAAGGACGAGACGTTCATGTGGTTCCGCTCCAAACAGGAGTCTCTGAAGTCGGGCTGGCTGTATAAGAAGGGCGGTGGACTGTCCACGCTGTCACGCAGGAACTGGAAGATGCGCTGGTTTGTGCTGCGTGACTCTAAGCTCATGTACTTCGAGAACGACAGCGAGGAGAAGCTCAAGGGCACCATAGACATCCGCTCAGCCAAGTAAGACACGAGGAAACGCACTCGTATTGTATCCTGTTTGTTTTTATGCTGTCAGCCGCAAAATTATTGGCATCCCGTTTGTTGAAATGGTCCTTGGGGCGTTTAGAAAATACACTCTTTTTTTTTTTTCCCCGATTTTCTCCCTAATTTAGTCGTGTCCAATTCCTCCCCGTCACTAGGGGGCTCCCACATTAAGGCTACTACTACCACTCAGCCGGGAGGGCCGTGTTTCCTCCGAACCACGTGACGCCAGCCGACCTTTTCTAACTGCTCGCTCGCGCACTGTTGGGGACGGCGTAACACACTCGGAGGACAGCGCTATCCGCTCCCTCCGCTGCGCGAGCTCACAGACGCCCCTGACTGGCTGGTTAATGGTCGGAGCATTACCTCTCATCCCTCCCCTCTGAGAGAGCTCGGCCAATCAGCTTTCTCTAGACCTCCGGCTGCGAGAGGTTACAGCACCACCCGGGATTCGAACTAGCGATCTCCGGATGATAGGGCGAGCGCTTTAACCACTGCGCCACTCGGAGACCCAAATACACTCTTTTCTTGCTAAGAGTACTTTTTTTTTTGATATGATAAGTATTTTGGCAGTGGGTGTCAGGAAATAGAAATCCGCATGTTCTAAATCATTTTGTATTCCGGTTTGGCCTAAGACATTTCACCAAGGACCTTTCACCTTTCTCTTCATTGCTATTTTTTCTTAGATCTTGTGTACGTATACGCTTTGTAACATGGTGTCTTCTGGTGTTCTGTTCAGGGAGATAGTAGACAACCACGAGAAGGAGAACGCTCTGAACATCGTTACGGATGAACGGACGTACCAGGTGTTTGCGGAGTCACCAGAAGACGCCAGGTAGCGTTGTGATCCATCTCACCACCTCTATAAAGGGGTTCACATCAGAAACAAAGGCAATATGATAAATTATGCAAATAGCATAATTACATCATCATTTAATCTGTTTATCTAGGGGATAGGATTGTGCAATATAGAGTGACATGTTTTGTTTTCTTTGGTTCTATCTTTGGACATATCCAAAAACCCAATTGTGCAGATTGTTGGATGAAGCCTGGCCTGTTAACAAATGTTGAAACAGGTCATGTCTGGTGCAAGTGCTGGTTCAAAGCCAATTCAGTACCTCCTAAGAACTGGCTTTGTTTCTCCATGTGCTAGAGAGTCAATTCATTACGTCACTGTCTCCAGCAATGTTAGCAGCAATGCTAGAGGCATTGCTTGCGGCAATGCTAGTGGTAAAAAAAAAAAAAATGCTAGCGGCAAGCACAACAACAGTGGTGAACTTCCACATGGCTTTGCGAGCAGCTCTCCTGGCTTTATTATTACTAGAAAGCATTTGAGCCCCCAGTGCATATTCAGTCTATTTGTTAAAAGATAGCGGTCACAAACTTTTACTTGGTAGTGCTAATCCCTCCCCCAGCTCCTGATATAAACGGGCCTTTGTTCTAGACCAGCAAATTGTTGGAGCCACCACGGAACCATTTCTTTTTTTGTCTGAGGCTGTGTGAACATAAAGAACTGATTTGTAACTGTAAATGATTTCAGCAGATAGGAGTAATGCTTAGTCTTATCACTGTGTGTGTTTGTCTTAGTGGTTGGTTTACCGTGCTGAGTCGGGTCCACACTGCCACCCCAGAGCAGCTCCTGGAGATGTCCCATGAGCAGGCAAACCCTAAAAATGCAGTGGTATGTAGGTCTTGTTCCATCTAGTACGACACACATACAGTAGTAAAACACAATCATTTTCAGCCCTGGACATTCCTGCATATTTACGAATTCCCACACTAATGAATTAATAAACTTTTTATTTTCCCCTTAACCTTTTCTGAATTGAAGTGGGTGTGATAGAGCAGGACAAACGAATGTTCAGGATGAGGCTAGAGAACCATTGGTTACAATAACAATTACCATAGATTTGCATTTTTGATTACGATCATCTTCAGAATATTTCACACGGACTCAGATTTGAAGATCTCCTGGTCTATTTTCCTCTCGCTTTCTGTCTCAGGGCACTCTGGATGTCGGATTGATCGACTCTGTGTGTGCATCTGACAATCCGGACCGGTGAGTCTTTAACCGCGACAGTTATACCCCAGCCAGTGTTCTCTTGAGAAATCTCCATTCTGATTGGACAGAATGTGTTGATTAAATTTGCCGTCATAGTTGTGCCGTCTGCGTGTTAAATCTGTGTTTCTACCTGGCAGACCAAACTCGTTTGTGATCATCACGGCGAATCGAGTGATCCACTGTAACACGGAGCTGCCCGAGGAGATGCACCACTGGATAAGCCTCCTGCAGAAGCCCAAAGGAGATACCAAGGTTGACGGCCAGGAGTTCTTGGTTAGAGGTCAGTCCTGTATCCAGATATGCCATTGATATCGAAGTAACAGTACTTTCTTACTAGAAACGAATTTTGTCTAAAAGACAGATAGCAGGCATAGTGAAGCGAAAGGGCCTTTTTTTATGTGAACCAGGCTGGCTGCATAAAGAGGTGAAAACGGGAGCCAAGAGCAGTGCGCTGAAACTAAAGAAGCGCTGGTTCATCCTGACCAACAACTCTCTGGATTACTACAAATCGGCCGAGCGCAGCACATCCAAGATGGGCACGCTGGTGCTGAACAGCCTCTGTTCCGTCGTCCAGCCCGATGAGAAGGTGTTCAAAGAGACAGGTAAACCGATATGACCCGGAATGTAGCGTTAAGCAGGATGGAAGATGTGCTTTTAACAACAGTTAAATTCTAGGTTACTGGAACATCGTGGTTCACGGGAGGAAACATTCCTACCGGCTCTACACCAAGATGCTGAACGAGGCTATGAGATGGGTTTCGGCTATTCAGGGCGTCATCGAGAACAAGGCGCCCATTGAGACGCCAACGCAGCAGCTCATCCGAGACATTAAGGTAAATCCTGGGATACATGTTCATCCTATACTGTCGGTGCAAATTGAATTCATGAAGTCAGTAATGAAAGATTGACTTTGTCTTGGAGAAACAAGATTTTTTTTTTTCCACTTTTTTTTTTTTCATTTATTTGACTTCCCATGTAGGAGAACAGCGTGAATTCAGAGGCGGTGGAACAGATGTATCGCCGAAACCCTATCCTACGCTATACCCAGCATCCCCTGCACTCGCCCCTGCTGCCCTTACACTACGGAGAGATCAGTGATAGCTGTAAGTGCTTATTGTATGCTGAATAGTCATCAGCTTCTCTCTATGAATCTTTTTGACATTATTTTCTTCGTTGTTCAGTGCAAAAGGGGAAGGGCTACGGCAGCCTCCAGGACGAGGCGGTGAAGATTTTCAACTCTCTGCAGGAGATGGAGATCGTCTCGGACCCGGTGGCCATCATCCAGGGCATCCTGCAGACCTGCCACGACCTGAAGCCGCTTCGAGACGAGGTCTACTGTCAGCTGATCAAACAGACCAATCATGTACCTCAGCCCAACAGTCCTGGAAACCGTGCGCACTGGCATCTGCTCACGTGCATGAGCTGTACGTTCCTGCCGAGCCGCGCCATCCTGCGCTACCTGCGCTTCCACCTCAAGAGGTCAGACATACCTCACACTGCAACACTTCATAATCAGAATTTAACAATCCCTAATGTACTGTATCGAGCTCTAAATATGGTACTAAAAGCAGTCCTGACCTGATACCTAATACAACAGGGTGAGGGAGCGTTATCCTGGCACCGAGATCGAAAAGTACGCCCACTTTATCAGCGAGTCTCTGAAGAAGACCAAAGCGAGGGAGTTTGTGCCCTCTCAGGAGGAGATCGCCGCCCTGCTGACCAGACGTGAGATGACCACCACGGTGTACTGCCACGGAGGAGGATCGTGCAAGATCTCCATCAACTCCCACACCACTGCAGGAGAGGTGAGAAAGTGAAAAAAAAAAATGGTACAGCGCTCTACATTTTATGTTTAATCACAGTGACATTTCACATTTCTCATGTTAGGTCTAAATCACCTCCTCGATACCTGTATCTGTCTGTTTGAAGGTTGTGGAGAAGCTGATCCGAGGTCTGGCAATGGATGACAGTCGGAATTTATTCTCCCTGTTCGAACACAACAAGGTGGAGAGCCGAGCTATCGAGAGCCGCATCATCGTAGCAGACATACTCGCCAAGTTTGAAAGGTGCGCAGAAAAATACACTGTTTCAAGAAGAATAAAATATAGAACGTTGTACAATACACAATGTGTATATATTTATCCAAATCTGTTTGACGTATTGCATACTTTTCATCTCCTGTAGATTGGTAGGAAGCGAGGAAGAGGAAGAGGAAGGCCCTTGGCGGCTTTATTTTAAACTCTATTGCTTCCTCGATGTGGACAGCATGCCCAGAGAAGGAGTGGAGTTTGCCTTCATGTTCGAACAGGTGAGCATGCGATAACATCAACTTCGTTAGTCGTCTTCGGTTTCCATCTTAACCATCCCTCCTGTAATTGTCCCCTCAGGCCCATGAGAGTCTGATCAGCGGCCATTTCCCGGCCTCCGAGGAGACGCTGCAGCATCTGGCCGCACTTCGGCTGCAGTACATCCACGGAGACGTGGCGCGCACCCCATGGAGCCTGAGCAGCGTGTATCCCGTGGCCCGCCTCCGCACCCGCATCCTGCACTCCACCAAGGGCGGTGGGTCCGGTGGCGTCGGAATCGCAGGTTTGGGTCCAGGAGGTCACACGCTCGAGAGGAGAAGGACCAGCTTCCTGGATGGGACGCTGAGGCGCAGCTTCAAAACCGGCTCGCTGAAGAAGCAACGTGAGGAAGAGCAGATGCTGGAGATGTTTGTTAAGGAGGAGATGTCGGCCACTCTGACCAGCGTCCTGGAGAAATGGAACCGCCTGCAGGGGATGCCTCAACACCAGGCAATGCTCAGCTACATGACCATCATCAAAGAGTGGCCCGGATATGGCTCTACGCTGTTCGATGTTGAGGTGAGGTTCAATATTGGGCACAGAATCAACAACAACAGCAAACTGTTTACATGTGTATTAAAATGTAGGGGGGCGAGGAGTACTTAATGCATTTTGACCTCATGGTGGGGCAGATATGAACAGAATCCAATGGTTTATATTGATATTAAACTGAGGAGTCTAACAGATTTATGTGTTAAATGTGTTCGTGTGCAGTGTAAAGAAGGAGGTTTTCCTCATGACCTGTGGCTTGGAGTGAGTGCAGAAAATGTGTCTGTGTATAAGAGAGGAGAACCCAAACCACTCGAGACCTTCCAGTACGAGCATATTGTCTTCTTTGGCGCGCCGCAGCCCAGCACCTACAAGATAACCGTTGACGAGAGGGAGATGTTTTTCGAAACTCCTCGGGTGAGTCCGGGCCAAAGCTGTCATGTTCTGTATAGTAGTTATATGTACATAACTATATGTAGTTTTGCTGTAGCTGATTAATCATTTAAATGTATTGTAAGATTATTGTATTAAATTAACTAGGAATGACATTTTTGCAAAGAATTTTCATGTATTTAATCTGACGATGTCGTTAAGCTCTGCTCCGGTGCAGAGCCGGTATTTAATATGCTTGTCCTTGTGTGTGCCTGAAGGTTGGTGAGATCACAAAGATCATGAAGGCCTACATCAACATGATCGTCAAGAAGCGCTGCAGCGTCATGTCCGTCACCAGCACTGGCAGCGCATGGATGAGGTGATCTACACCAGCCAACTGGATTACAGAATCGTGAGCGATAAAATTACCAGCCAGAGGGAAAAAAAAGTCCTTGTGTTGAACCAGGAAACACAAGCACATGTAGTGAAAAAGGAAGAGCAAGAAATTAAAAGATGAACTGGACCACAGTTTATTTGGTGATACTTCTTCACACTGCTAAAAAGCACAAGAAATCCTGCAGTCCTGTGATGTGAACCCTTCCTTAATGCTGGCGCCACCATTGCTGGCCTTCTCTCTTATCTCCACTTCTTCTGTCTTTCATCCAGTCCTTTTTAATCTCGTGATGTTCTCTTGTGCAAGTTTGTGCTCCTTGCTACTATTCAAACATTGTTTCCTCACGTTCCAGAGTTCATAATGTTGGGGACATTATAAAAGTGAACTCCTCATAGAGTCACACCGAGAGCCATTTTTAATGAGCCTAGGAGACTGGCCATGTATCTGTTTACTTACATATTTCTTTATCGATTGATTACACATCAGTGTCAGTACAACTCAAGTTTGAGCGGATTTGAGCTTAAATCTAATCAGCTCACCTCAAGTAAACTCAGCTGAATTAAGTTCAGCTCAAATCGACTCAAAACCGCTCAACTCATCTTGAGCTTATCTGAACTCGACTCAGCTCAAAACAGCTCTGTTCAGGTTAACTCAAGCCAATTTAGCATAAGACAAATACTTTAGCTGAAATCAAACTGTCTAATCTCAACAAGAGAGCTCGACTCAAACCAACTTAACACAGTTATCTTAGCTCACGCGAACGTCAAGTCAAATGAACTCAATACAGATCAACTTTGTTTAGGTCAACTCAGTTCAACTCACCACAGCTCAAATGAGCTCAGATCAACTCAACAGTTGAACAGCCCAAGTCAAGTACTCCACACAACTCTGATCAGCCTGGATCAACCCAAATCAACTCAACTCTGCTAATCAATGCAACTCGGATCAGCTCAACTCCTCTGCACAAGGACTGATCAAAAACACGGAATGTGGAGTGTTCACCCACTAGAGCCACTATAACAATGATTGTGTCACTCTACTGATACCTGTGTGTACTAAATGATTTTCACGTATCGCATATCATCATCAAAATATATTTTATACTGCAGTGAAAGTCCGGACACATCATATACCGGATACAGGTTAAACCTGCAAGCGCAACAAACACATTCCTGTATTGTACACACCAATGCACAAATACAGTAGTTTAATGAACTGTGTGAATGCACAACAGTTATAAAAGTCTCTACATACCTCCGTGTCCCCAGTATGCCAAGCCAAAAAAAGACTTACTACTGATAGGATATATCAGTATATAAACCAAGCAGGGCCAGTGTTAGACTGGGGACATTCACTTAACCAGCGCACAGATTTGTTTTCGTCAGTGGTGACTTTTAGTCACTAAGTTTTGATCAAAATGAATCAGGATGGTGTGTACCATGTGACATTAATTTGTATACACAGTATGGACAAAAAGGATGTTTCTGAGTGCAAGCGTAGATACTGAACTCCTTCGTTAAACAAACCAGTATTGATACTTTAAAACCTATTGTTTGATTGCTAAGCATTTTTCCACTTAAGTGTTGTTTGCGAAAGTTTATGAAAAGCTGTTTAAGCTGCACAGTACAACTCTGGCCAAAGTTACAGTAGCAAGAGATAGCTAATCGCTAAATCACGAGTTACAGTCAAGTTTCACGATCTAAAGAGAGTCTTATTTATAATGAGTGCAACAGAAGGCATACGGAAGGTTGAGGCAACTCAACCCTCCGAATAGCAGAAAGCTTATCATTTTAGCAGAAAGTTTATCATTTTATTCTTGCATAATAGATGTGACAAATGAAAAAATGCCATTTCTTCATGCTGTATTTTTTTTTGCTTAAATTCTGTTTGACACATCATCAGTCCTAGATTTACTGTACTGCGTATTCCTGGGAGCATCACCAACACGGCCGCCAAGCAGCCAGCTTGCTACTAAGGACTCATGGCCGAAACGGGAATGTCAGGCAACTTTATATATTAAAACTAGTTGCCTTATAGCTGCAATGTTGGCAAAATATTTGAAAATATATCAACTCAAATTGCAGTCAAATGATTGGTGCTCACTTTCGCTCCGTAGAAAGCCAATCCAACATATTAATTAAGTTACGGTTTTATTTTGAATTTTCTTTGCCATTATACTTTTTTTTTCTTTAAATATTTTCATAATACATTTTTGCACTACAAAACCCACACAACAAAGTTTAAGAAAAAAAAAACCCTTAATAAACTTAATTAATTATGTTAAAGATACAGCATTTTAAACCGTACTGTGTTCTGTATGGAAATCAAATTTCTTGTGTGGCTAGTGTGACACTAATATTAAAGCACTTAGCAATATTTTACATGATATACCGTAGTGTTTCATGTATTTTATCTCATATTTATGAAACCTTGATTCTGATTGGTCAGCCGCAAATCACAGGTTATTATAATATAAAATGCTTGTTCTAATGCATTATCATTTCTATAGTAACAGCATACACAGGACGTGTTTAATAGACCATTAACAAAAGAACTTCATTAAAATAAATCAAATGAATGAATAAGCAACTGGATTTATTGACATGGTTGATTTTTCTTTGAGGAGATCTTGAGTTAACATTTATGTAAGGAGTCTCCAGTGCAGGTGCTTCGTGACAGTCAGTGAGAATGCAGACGAGTTTGCAAGGGAAAGTGAGGAAATGACTGTTTATAGCTGCTATAATGGACGTGATAACAGGTAGAAACTTGTGTCACAGATGTTTCACAACATTAATTGTTATTATAAATGCATTAAATGTATGATGTGTCATATCTTATGACACTCCCCTTATACTGTATACCGATATGCTTTACTGGACAAATACTTACTACAAATATACTACATTACGTTAATATCGTTGACTTTTATTCATCACCACTCGAGTGATTGTCCTGTTCGCCTGTATAGATTTTTTAAAGGTAAAATATATAAATATAAGACTATGTACAACAGACTCACATGTAATTTTGCTGTTTGATATGCAACTGTTTGTCAATGTCATGCAAGTTTTTTTTTTTTTTTGTGTGTGTGTGTGTGTATGTCCGAGAATTTTGAACTGAAGCTAAATGAGCAAAAAAATATGGATTATTATAAAGATATGGTTATGATTATGGTTGTTGAGAAGTAAGAAATATACATGTATAGGTATGGGTGTTGTGATTGTTATTTAAGGCACAGATTTAGGTGTGTGTTGGGAAAACGGCTGGGCCAAGGGTTGGGGTATTTATTTCTTCTTCTTATGATGTTACCTGAGAGAGCGAGGGACTGGGAAGGATGGAGATCGAACTGATGGTAGATTGATGCACTCTTGATCAGGTTTCCGTCTAAACCTTGATCACCAGAAGGCTGGTACGGGTGCTCGGATTGTGTGATTAGAGATCAAGATGCACAGAAATTATGTATTAAAGTGGTGTGTGCCTGTGTGTGTATGTGTATGCCATTATAGTGTTGTTTGCTGATTGAGCAACCAAGCTAGTTCCTATAATGTGATATTATCATGTAACAACTATAGTTGCATGCATGCAAGAGAGACACACATGCACACACATGGCTGGCTGGTTCTGTCTCTTTCACTCTTTACACCGGGACCCTTGCTCAGCTGCAGGCAGCCAATAAAGGGCCTGAATGTAAATCTTCCTCTTCATCGTTATATGACTCTATATAAGATTTAAAAAATGACTGTGCTTGTTTAAGACAGAGTAATTTTCTTTTTTTTGTAACTGGCTTTACAAAATGCTTTAATAAATTATTGGAATTTATCAGCGCAGCAATTTGTGTGTTTCATTTTATTGTTTGAAAAAATGACTAAATAATTGAGATAGTGATGGAATAAGTGATAGTACCTACGTTATTATAAGTGCTCTAGCTGAGTATTGTACATGTTTGCATATAATTCAGACAACAAAAAATAAGTCTATATTACAATTTGTCTAAAACAGAAAAAAAAAATCTGGAATATATTAAATAAGCCAAAGTAAACTCAGAAGGAAAGAAAGGAGTTCAAAAGCTTCTCAGAGGTTGTAAACGATCTGGAAGAATTTAGCAAACAATTAATTTAACATAATTTGAAATTATATAATTTATTTCCCCCATCTTAATAGCTTAATATAACATATTTGACAATTTCCCCTAACTCTGATCTTAATATATAAACAGAAATAAATGATTTGTTGGTTACAATGAATTTTGATTGTCTTCTTCATGCCAACATTTACACACAACTGCACCTTATTATGAGGATAGACATGAAGGAACATGCTGTGCGGATGCTTGGAAGGACCATTTTAATGCACATGTGATAGGTATTAATGCACTGTGAATATTAATAAGCCGTTCATGTCAGGAATAGGGGGAAAAAATCTGGTATTTATGGTTATACAGTATAACACAATAGCTAATCTTGGGTGTTTATTATGGTTTAAGTTTTGTCTGTTATTCCATTTCTAATATAAAGATAGGAAAATAAGTTCTAAACTTCACTCATTTGTTCATCGTTTATACCGCCTCATCCTTTGCAGGGGGCCTGGAATCTATCCCAGGAGATTCAGGGCATGATGCGTGGTACACCTAACCAGGGTGCCGATCCATCTCAGGGCAAACACCTACACACATTCACACGTTCATTTACACCTCGGGGCAATTTGGGAACGGCAGTTAGCCTAATTCGCATGTCTTTGGTCTGTGGGAGAAAGTCCACCAAGCACGGGGAGAAGATGCACATCCACCTGAGGTGGGAATCAAACCTTCGATGCTGAGGGTACGAGACCACATGGCTACCACACCCAGTCAGCATCAGCAGTATACTAATTACCAGCCTGATGATGTCATCACCTGAACCTGTTTCTCACTGGTTCATGCCTGAAGTTGGATGTTTTTTGTTTTTTTATGCTTGAATGATTCATAGGTCACTGGCAGGAATCGAACCAGTTCTAACCACTAAGTCTTTTTAACAATTCCAGTCAAACACAATTCCTAAAATACCCAAGCTGCAAGAGTGTTTGTTCATTCGCTAATCACTTGTGTTGCTAGTTACAGCACCGTGAGACGCCATATTGGAAGGCGCGGAATTCTACATAAAAACGTAAATTCTTTTAAAACTACTTTTTAAATACTATTTCCCTAAGAAATGTGATTCATTGTGCTGCACAGTGTCTGTCGGTATTTATTTGATGCATTCATTTATTGTCGTTGCAGTTTGCAACCTTCCCCCTTCAAGATGGCGGAGATGTAGCCGTATGTGCCCTTTTTAACATGGAGGAGAGTTGAGATCACGTGACGTGGGGCGGTCTTGCCCCGCCTCTCACTGACATAAAGAGAGCTGGCAGTTGTGTGTGTGGTTACAGGTACTTACAGGTGGATACAGGTGTTACACCCGAGCGACCCGCGGTGTTTCAGAGAGCAGAAAGTGTTTTTCATAACACGACGTGCTGCACCTACACCGGAACACTCGTGGATTAAGTCTGGTTTCTTACTTAAAAAAGGAAGATAAACATGAGTTTGGGGATCTGCCTTTCACTCTTTCTGCTGGTTTGTGGTTTGAGCTCGAGCCTGGCGCAATCTAACAACAGTAAGAAGATGTATACATGCACTCCTTTATTATTATTAAAAAACAAAAAACAAACAATATTTATACTGTATATATACATTATAAATATTGTTTGTTTTTTGTTTTTAAATATAATGTGTATACTGTATAGTTAATTAGAATGTAGATCTTTTGTTTTTGTGTACATGCTATTTATATATTTGAACAAGTTGTTTTTTGTACATTACAGTCCATCTCCAGGGACTCAAATGTATTATTTATAAAAATATATTTAAAAAACCCTTTTCTTAAAAAAAAAAAATATATTATTACATTTAATATATATATATATATATATATATATATATATATATATATATATATATAATAGATTATACAACCTTTATATACTTTTCTATTGTATACTAAATTATACAATAAAGCACAGATATTATAAAACAGTACAAACATTCTATTTAAAATTATTTTGTAACTAAACGTAATACAATAATAAATAATATACAGTATAGCCATTTTTTTCTTATTTAAACCATTAATTTTTTTCATCATACATTTTTCTTAGGCTTTTCTAACTTCATCTAATAAGTTAGAAATTAGCAGGTATTTTAGAAAATACATTACAAAACAGTACATACTTACATCACATTGCATAAATAATTCAGCTAAAAGTTAAAGCCTGCACTTCCTGGTCATAAGATTTTACTTGAGATATGGTATATATATATATATATATATATATATATATATATATATATATATAATTTTTTTTTTTTTTTTTTTACTTTTTAATTCGATGCTTTTCTTAGATCTATTCTTCAAAAATCCCTGACTTCATGAATGTTTCTCTTTTTCAAACCAAGCCTTTCCAGCTTTTCCAGTCTGACATAAAATCCCAAAAATACTCACGTGCGTTTTGTCATTCGTCATTGTTTCTCAAACTTTTATCTTTGTTTAAATCTGAACGTTTCATCGAATCCCTTCAGTCCTTTGTCGTTTATTCTTCAGAGACCTCGTGCAGTGGCTCGAGTGTGTTGGTAAAACTAGGCCATGGAAACATCTGATCCTGCAGAGGTCCGAGTGTTAAACAGACCTGCTGTCCAGTAGAACCAAATGTTTGTTTCATGATTACACAAGCTTAAACTAAACAGTTAACTCATCTTTTCTTTTGTGTGTGTGTGTGTGTGTGTGTGTGTGTTTTCAGCTTGTGAGACGTATTCCCAGACAAACTGCCAGCAGTGTTTGTCTAATGTATCGGTAAGTGAAGCCCTTCTTTGTTGTCTCCTTTGCTTTAGAAAATGTACATTATTACATCATTACAGGTGCAGTGTAGTCCTTTGCACTTCTATACCAATCTATAACAATATATACTGTTGTTTGGTAATTGGAAATATACAGTATTGTGCAAAAGTTTCTTTATAATTTGCCTCCAGACTTTCCTTTATTTTACCCCATCCTTGAGAAATATGTTTACATTCGAGGCTTATTTGTCTAACATTTTTGGCAAGTTTCTGTCCCTGTACCTGAGCAGTTTTAGAGGAATGTTTTTGTTTGTTAAGACACACAATAACCTATGAATCATTCAAGCATCTAACGTAAGGTATGAAGCAGTGAGAAACGGGTGCAGATGATGACAGATGATCAGGCTGGTGGTTAGAATACGGCTGATGATGAATGGGTGTGGTTGGCAATGTGGCCTCGCAGCTCCAGCGCCGAGAGTTTGAATCCCACCTCGGGTCTGTGCATGTTCTCCCTGTGCTTGGTGGGTTTCCTGCTTAGGAAGTACTACTTCCTTTCCTACACACTTGCAGGTTAAGCTAGTTCCCATTTTTAAGCTTGCTTGCTCTGTGATGCATTGGCATCCCGTCCATTTTGTACCCAGCTTCCAGATGCCCTTGTACAGGATACGCGGTATAGCAAATGACCGAGTGAGTGATGCTGAATGTGAGTGGTTGGAATAGACGAGGGGGGAAATAAGGTTGCTGCTAAAGTTACTACATAAACGATTTTGTAGCAGTAAAGCATTTGTTCAAATTTCTTTAATCAACTGATTTAATTTCATTTAATATGATGAAAAGAGCATAGGCCTCAATAACACAATGGGTATAACAAAGATTCCCTTTAAAATAATCACATAGCCTGAAATGTAGACAGGCAGAAACAGTTTTTGTTTTATCCAGATGTATTTACTTCAAATGAAAGATAAAACACCAACATGTCTGAAAGAAATAGAAAAAAAAAATAAAGAAACAGAATCACTGATTTGGAAAAGGATGGGAAATTGAGAAAGAGGAGTGTGTAGGGGTTGAGAAATGGAGATCTGATGGGAATAATGTGTTGTCTGTGGCGTGGTTGAAGTTTCTGTTAATTACTTCGTCACGCCAGAGAAACAGGTCCGGGCAGTGTGTGTCTGTCTGTGTGTGAGAGTGTGTCTGTCTGTGTGTGTGTGAGAGTGTGTCTGTCTGTGTGTGTGTGAGAGTGTGTCTGTCTGTGTGTGTGTGAGAGTGTGTCTGTCTGTGTGTGTGAGAGTGTGTCTGTCTGTGTGTGTGAGAGTGTGTCTGTGTGTTTCTGTGTGTGTGTGTGTATGTGTGTGTGTGTGTGTTTGTGTGTGCAGGTTTCAATGAGAAAGATTCAGTTCTCTATTTTCTGTCAAAGCGTCTGCTTTTCCCTGCAGATGCACTGTTCGTCCTACACGCTGCATATTATGCAACATTAATGCTGCAGCACAGAAACAGCTCCCTCTTGCATGATTGAATATATGTTTTTTTTGTTTGTTTGTTTTTTCCCCGATTTTCTCCCTAATTTAGTCGTGTCCAATTCCTCCCCGTCACTAGGGGGCTCCCACATTAAGGCTACTACTACCACTCAGCCGGGAGGGCCGAAGACTATCAAGTGTTTCCTCCGAACCAACCTGCCGCATCTTTTTGAACTGCTCGCTCGCGCACCGTTGGCGGGCGGCGTAACACACTCGGAGGACAGCGCTATCCGCTCCCTCCGTTGCGCGAGCTCACAGACGCCCCTGACTGGCTGTAGAGCCGTGATTAATGTGGGAGCACTAAGTACCTCTCATCCCTCCCCTCTGAGAGAGCTCGGCCAATCAGCTCTCTCTAGACCTCCGGCTGCGAGAGGTTACAGCACCACCCGGGATTCGAAATGGCGATCTCCGGATGATAGGGCGAGCGCTTTTACCACTGCGCCGCTCGGAGGCCCCGAATATATGTTTAAAATGTGCATGATGTCATGCATAGCTATTATATTTACTCGTCATTCAGTAACACCAAATTTTCATGAACATACCTTACTAATCACTCGGGGGTAGCGGGATCTTAATATACTATGAAACTATTTACGCATCTTTTAAACAGCTTCCTTTTGCATCCTGGGAAGCAGGGAGTAGGGAGTTGTTTGGGTGGGGCTAAAAGATGTAAAATGTTAGCGCATGATGAAATGTGCACTTTTTAAGTTTGCGCATTTTCATTGGTGTCAGTTTCTCACCTCAGGAATGCTGTCAAGTGACCATTTTTTCTGGTTTTGTGGGGTATTTACAGACTTGCAGCACTTAAAGAATTTCAGTCATCCTGCCCTACCAGATTTGCATGTACCTGATTTGCATGTACCTGATTCGCATGTACCTGATTGGAGCCACACCACTTTAATTCTCATTGTTGTTTGCTTTTCAATCCAAACATGACATTTTGCAATTAAGAGGCACAGGTACTTTACTTTAACTACTTAGCTTAATTTTTCCTACTTCAAAGTAATTAAGAATTCCGCTTCTGTCAATTAGCGTAACCTGCATGTCTTTGGACCGTGGGAGGAAACCGGAGTACCCGGAGGAAACCTACCAAGCCCAGGGAGAACATGCAAACTCCATGCACACAGAGACGGGAATCGAACCCAGACCCTGGCGGTGCAAGGCGACAGTGCTAAGCACTACACCACCGTGCCGCCAATTCTTATACAGTAATGCATTATAATACATCAATGATAGTATCACCACACATAGCGGGCTCTCTCCTAGGTGCTGGAGTATAATAGCTGAGCATTTTCCATTCATGCAGTATACCTCAAACAAATAAAATGACGTACGGCGTTCAAGTCAAACCGGGACTTGTGATGAAATGTCATGTGAATGAAGGCAGTAAAAACAAGTGACATTTACAGAAGACTTCGAGCACTTAAAGATGATGAGACACTTAGCCGCAGTAAAACATCTGAACAGTGTAAACGTTTTTAAAGGAGGCTGTATGATGATCCCGGCCTACAGTGGGTGGCTCGAAGCCCACTGCGTGGAATGCCTGATCCTTGTACAATCGGTGGATACCTTGTCTCCAACTTGCGGAAGCGACGCATCTACAGTATCTGTGTATCTGCGTTTCCTCGGAGGAAATGTTTCAGACATGAAGCAGGAAGTCTGTTCACTAAAAAAAAAACTTTCTACCTTGATGGTATCCAAGCACTCAATTATACAGGGAAATAGAAAGTCTATGCTATAATAATACTGTATATAGTTTCTATTCATTATTGTGAGCAGTTTGACTACTTTTGGCACTTTGATATCCTTTTTAGTCGTAGTTTGCCCTGCAAAAGTCAACTTACCATGGGGGAAAAAGTAGGCATAATTCATAGGGTTCGTACCAAACTATACTGATACTCTAAAATACTTTATTTTATCAGTTACTTATATTGATCAGACTTTTAATTGTAAATTAAAGAATCCAATATTGAGCATCAAGACATTATGACATTTACAAAGAAAAGACCAGGAAAAAAGGTTGTAGATTTAAAAAGAAATTGATTTTGAAATTGGTTTTAAGTTAACTGAAATTGACCGATAGTACTGTAAGCTTGTCTGTGTGCTCGGGCTTTTTGTTTCCCAACGAGTCCAAATCCGTGTCACATCAACAGTATAACACAGTGACTCCCCTTTTACAACCTTCCCGTTTGACTTATACCGGCACAATTGTTGGAAAACCAACAAAGCCACAGTTTTTCATTGTTTTGCCACAATGCATTTTTTATAATCATTTCTCTTGTCTTAAACACGGCTCTCTTGTTGAGGCCACGTTTGTTTTCCGATCAGCCAGTGTTCAGCTACAAACCTAAATATATTCAACGATATTTGCTATTTCTAATTGTGTGATACACATGTAATTGTTTTGGCCCCTTCATTGGCTGATGGAGTGAGGTGTGTATTACCGTATGTGTGTTAAGAACGTCGGCAGGAGGGCCGCGGCGTGACGAGGGGTGGCGGTCTGACACTAAGCTCTGGTTAGACCTCTTAGGCATCACGGTTAAGAGCATTTTAAACTTCTCTACGTCATTTGGCCTGAATGAGATTAAACTCGACACCAAACACGAGTCATAAACACAGCTATGGAGATCTCGAAGGGAGTTAGTCGTACACCCAGGGTGTGTCTTACACTTACGAGAGAACTATGCAAACAACACATGTCAGCCATGACTTGGCGGATAATAGACCTAATAGATGATTAATCAAAAATAGAACAAGGGAAAAAAAAAAAAAAAAGATTAGTTGTAACCGATTTCCTGCCACTTTGTACATGCTAGTAACTACTAGTTAATTATTAAATTACTAGTTAACTATTACTAATATCACTACTACTACTCCTGCTAATAATAATGATGCACCGTATGAAAAACAGCTTTTAATTCAAATTTTATCATCAAATTTTCCATAACAAGTTTTTATAATAGTCACTTCTAGACGTTGTACTTTTCCATCCAACTTTCTAAAGATAAAGATGTGTGTTTACATATACAAACGCTCTTTATCGACACAGAACTTAAGTAAACAATGCAATGCAATGAAAAAAATAAGTAATCTACGCCAGGCCATGGTACACAACAATGATACTATACTGGAATATCTCGAGATTTGGCTGGTGATAGAATGAAACTAAGTGCGCCCCTGTGTTAGTCTTGACATCCCTAGTATGCAGAGGTGGGTAGTTTACTTTTCACTTCCGTTACATTTACTTACGTAACATTTTGGGGGAAAAATGTACTTCTCTGAGAGTACTTCTTCTACTTTTACTTGAGTAGATTTGTGAAGAAGAAACACTACTCTTTCTCCCCTACTTTCGGCTCCACTCGACTTGTTACTTTTCTAACAATTTATTCTACACATTATTATTATTATTTTTTGGCCAGAGAAATGCAGCCGGTGGATCTACCACGTGACTGTGCTTCACCAATCAGACGTAGCAACAGTAATCACATGACTCCGTTTGACCAATCGGCCGCAGTAACAATAACCGCATATGGTCTAATGACCACACACACAAACTTGCTGCATAGCGGAAAAAAAAGTCTTCAGCTGGTAGACAGTGTATGAAAACATAAAAATGGCCGAGGCAACAGAAGAGAATGAACACCGCTGGCCTCATATACAGTACAATGCCTGTTTCGCTTACACACAGTGCAAAAGAACAGCTTCATACTGCAGTGTCTTCTCTGTCTGCCAAAACAGACAGACACCTCAGCATATTCATTTTGACTTCTGACCCAAGAAAACGGTTAGTTTAGCTATTTTATTTAATGTTGCAATGTTAGCATATACAGTACTGTGCAAAAGTCTTAGGCACCATATTCTCTTTGTTATTAAGTTTATTATGTCTGCATTATTATTATGTACAAGACCATTCCCTACAAAGATACACTAAAATTAATGAATAAATAACATTACAGAAGAATATTTGCATGTCTGTAAAGAAAGCGACATATTACATGACTGCCCAGTTTTCAGACGGGAAAAAAGAAAAATCAGTAATGTACAGCAGACTCCTGTGTTTTGCATGTAAATAGAAAGGAGCGAGTGTGACGACGTTACCAAAAGAACTCTTTATATTCTCCAGCACGTTCAGTAAAACCTAACAGCTGTTTTACTTAGACTACTGCGCACATCTGTATCGAACACGACCGCTTAAGAGTTTCCACATCAAATATTGACCGTTTATTGTTTATGTTATTACTTAGTGCTTTTTTAAAAGAAGTTTATTTTAATGTAGAAATGTTTTCAGAAGCATCGTTGCATGTGGATTTTGTTTGGATGTTCAAGACTTTTGCGCAGTACTGTAAATAAAACAGCTGTTAGGTTTTACTGAGCATGCTGGAGAATATGAGCTCCTCTGGTGTTTCTTGTTCCTTAACTTTCTTATGATATTTATTTATTTTTTATTTATTTTATTTGATGTATTTCATTTATTTTATTACTCGGAAAGGTCAGAATTTGTACATTATTGTATCATTTGTCTGGCCGCTCACATGTTTTCCAAAGCAAAATAAATCGGCCAAACAGTTGCGCAGTACTTGTAGTATTTTGGATGACTACTTTTTACTTTTCCTTGAGTAATATTATTTTGAATGACAGCTACTCTAATTAATTGAGTAAAAGTTTTGGCTACTCTACCCACCTCTGCTAGCAAAAATATCATGGGTTTGCCTTGGCATATATATTGCAGCATCATTCTGAGATTTGTCACCAAATTTGCATGCAAAACCCGGAACCTTTTATTTTTGGCTGAAAGCTGGTCCTTCTAAAATGCTGCTTCTTTTCTGACATCCAGATATTTTCCTGGAAGCTTAAATATTTTGCTGGAATAAAATAACCATGTACAGTATAATAAAGTTTGTACAAACAAACAAACAAACAAACAAACAGAGTGCCTAACTTTTGCACAGTAGAATTAGAGGCTGGGTCTCAAGAGGTTAATACAGAAAAAAAATATTATTTGCATAAAACCTTTCCCTTTTTTTTTGTTTACTTTTAATATTATTGTTTAATCTGTTATAAATCAATCAGTCAGAATTATTTCTATTTACTCAAGAATTCCCACATAGACTGAACATATAGACTTAGTCTTAGACTCAGTCTGTGTCTTACGTCTTTTTTCTTTCTTTTGTTCTGTTTCTTTTGCAGTGCCTGTGGTGTATACAATCCTCATCATGTTTGACGTACCCTTACCAAACCATCCTGCCTCCCAGCTCCCTGTGCCCGCTGAACGACGCCCGCTGGGGGCAGTGCGGGAGTACGAGCCCATGCAACACCCTACACGGCCTAAGTCACACACTGATAACAAGAACCGAGCGCTGATAGCACTTTTTTTTGTTTTTCCAATGCAAACTAAACAGAAGCCTCATACTTGAGCTAAAACATTTGTTCTGACTGCACCTATTTTACGACAAATTCAAGACCAAGAAATTTACTCCCTAACAACAGTAAAGTCGGAGATAATCAGTTGAAATTTCTGAATCGCCCTGTCAGAATGCCTGATTTGACTGGATCTCATCCAGTGGATCCTAGCAAATCTTTTAAATGTTTTGGATTTGATTTACATTTTGGATGCACCAACTTTTCAAACTGTAGATAAAGTGAAAAAAGAAAAAAAAAATACAAAAGAAATACATGTTACTACAGTATATTCCATTCAAGAATCATGGGAGGCACATTTTTTATTTTTATTTTTTTGCACAGACCTACAGCTGTAGTTATACTTCATTAATTTGAATCTTATTATAATCTTAATCTGTCGATTAGCTCACCTTTAGACGCTAAATAATTTGTTTCATATGAACCTTTTTTATTTTCTCAATCACTCAGTAAACTTCCAGACCCTGATCATTACGTTGTCGGTGTTGGCTGCAGTCATCATCATCGGCTTCTTCATCTGCCTCTTCTATTACTGCAAGTGTGAGAACTGTGGGTAAGTTCGCAAACGGCTTTTTCGACTCTCTTCAAGCAACTCAGCCATCCAGCGTTAATGCGTCTTGTGTTGCTTGGAAGAACTTATAGCGGTGACGTCACATTTTGAAAGGCTGAGTGAAATTAAAGCGATATCATCGCGACTTTGTGATGTTTTACTTTGTGATGATTTGTACACCCCAAATTCTCCTGCATCTTTACAGAAACTCCCTTCAAGAGCGAAAAATGCAGCGGAAAGCAGAAAAAAGGTCGACTGAACAAGAGCACAGGTACGTGCATTCAGGAATCAGAGTAGCTGATTAGGAGGATCAGAACGATTGCTAAAATCAGCTGCGAAAGAGCCAAAGGACATAGCTGTAGCACTGCAAGAACATGGGGATAATGGATCACATTTCCTCGGATCATTTACATTGAAGTATTGAACTATTTATTTAGCCCTAAGAGAAAATCTTTGGTTTCTACACCGCTCTGAGTATGTTTCCAGCCCAATACACTCCTGGTGTATTTGGCGTATCCAACTACATGCAGTGTTAAAATAGCAAATAGCTAATAAAACAATTGATTCCACTCCGATTGAGATTCGTAGTCTGAAGGCCTGTACGGGGGACAAGGCAATAACTCACAGCCCAAATTCTTGTAACGTGCAAGTGGTGTCAGTAAATGATTATATGTACTGTACAGTTCCCACAGACAGATGCATCTGTTGCACAAGTTGGCGACAAGTTATCCACCGTGCCGCTCTGTGGGCGTACGACCCTCGTTAAAACTCCGTTCGAATGTTTTACTCCAGCTAAGAGTCTCATCACATATTTACCTTGAAGTCTTCTATAAATTTACGCCTTCATTTACATGACAAGTCCTGGTTTGACTCGAACGCTATTGTGCATAAAATATATTTAGTAGGGAGTATATATTGTATGAATACAGTTCAATTGCATTATTTTTGTATAACACTGTGACCTGGAGTGCGCTCTCTTCCTCTTTCACACACACACACTCACACACACACACACACACACACACACACACACACACACACACACACACACACACACACACACACACACACAGACAGACAGAGTCAGTCTCTGGGATACATATCTCAGAACAAAAGGTGAAATGCCGGTGTCAAGTTAGACGTCATTAAGATATTCCAGCACAAACCGGTTTGACGGCCGTGCCTGCCTGAGACATTGTGCATTCAGTCCTTGTGTGAGCATGCGCGTGTGTGTATGTTTCTTTACTAAAAGAATGCATTTTCTTTCTACAGGAGAACTGAGATGATGGCCAGACATGATGAGATTCGGGAGAAATACGGTAGGCACTAAAAAGAACTCGTCTGCTGACCTCGGCACTTTAGCAACCAGTTCTCTGTTCAATCTGTATCATGGATGTCTGACTTATCTTTTGCTTATATATCTCTCTGTCTGCCTCGCAGGTCTTAGCAAAGCGGGGAATGCTTATGCCAGGTTTGACAATCCTTAAAGAGAGCCAGTGTTCCGCATCTTTTCTTCAAGCCACCAAAGCATTCGCTAAACTTTCCCCGGCTTCTCCTTCAGCCCAGTCCTGCACTTTAAATGCTGTCTGATTTTTTTTTTTTCTGTAAGCTGCTTATGACTGCTCAATAGCACAATAGCACAGCTTACTGGACGATGCTGACTTCTGATAAATGTTTATTTCTGTACAAACTTACTGTTTAACCATAACCTTATAATGTATATATGTAGGTCAAAATGAAAGTCATATTTTTAATATAAAAATATGAAAGCTGTTTGTTGGACTGCTGTCATTTGACTGTTACTTGCGAAAGAAATACAAGAACAAAGAAACAAAAAAAAAGAATTCAATCTTTTTATACAAACATGTTCTCTGTGTGTTTTTTCCCTTGATTAGCTGTTTGACCGGTAGCATTTATTATTTATTATAATACAGTACCTGCATTACTCATAGTCAGGGTCATGCAGGGTCTCCGTGGATACAATATACAGTAATTCTTGTGATACTGTTAATTTGAAATAAAGCAGAACCATTATATGAATACGAATTTCATTTGTTCTGGAGGTGAGTTCTTATGGTGAAAATTTGTGTTGTGATATGAATTCTCCCATAAGAAATAATGTAGATGAAGATAATCAATTCCAGACACCTAAAAATATGATCCATATTCCAAAAATATAAAGGCAACACTTTTGTTTTTGCTCCCATTTTTTATGAGATGAACTCAAAGATCTGAAACATTTTCTACAAACACAAAATAACCATATCTCTCAAATATTGTTCACAAATCTGTCAAAATCTGTGATAGCGAGCACTTCTCCTTTGCCGAGATAATCCATCCCACCTCACAGGTCAGGTGTGCCTTAGACTGGCCACGATAAAGGCCACTCTGAAACGTGCAGTTTTGTTTTATTGGGGGGTCTGGGGACTCAGAAAAACAGTCAGTATCTGTTGTGACCACCATTTTGCCTCATGCAGTGCAACACATCTCCTTCGCATAGAGTGTAGTTACACGAGGTCTGCGGTTGTAAGGCTGGTTGGATGTCCTGCCAAATTCTCTGAAACGCCTTTGGAGACGCTTATGGTAGAGAAGTCAACATTCAATTCACAAGCAACAGCTCTGGTGGCCATTCCTGCTGTCTGCATGCCAATTGCGTGCTCCCTCAAAACTTGCGACGTCTGTGGCATTGTGCTGTGTGATACAACTGAACATTTCAGAGTGGTCTTTTGTTGTGTCCAGTCTATGGCACAAACTTAATCGTGCTGTCTAATCAGCATCTTGATATGGGACACCTGTGAGGTGGGATGGATTATCTCGATTTGTGAACAATATTTGAGAGATATGGTTATTTTGTGTACGTAGAAAATATTTCAGATCTTCGAGTTCATCTCATAAAAAATGGGAGCAAAAAGAAAAGTATTGCGTTTATATTTTTGTTCAGTATACTGTACATAACCGGAGTAACTGTGTGAAAGGGATGTCCGGGTGCTAACCCGAATCGTACCCAAAAAACATAAAACCACAGCTACCCAACTCACTGCAGAATTAAATGTGCACCTCAACTCGTCGGGAGCTCCACAGGGTCGATGTACATGGCCGTGCTGCTATAGCCAAACCTTTGGTCACTTGTAAACAATTTGTTGTTTTCTGATGAGTCCACCTTCACTGTCTTTCCCACATCCGGGAGAGTTACGTTGTGGATAAGACCTAAAGAAGACTGTTGAATGCCCAGAGTGAAGCATGGGGGGGGGGGGTATCAGTGATGGTTTGGGCTTCAATAGCATGTGCGTTCCATAGGCCCAATACTTCCAATACTAATTCCCTGCGCCTAGATGGGCGCATCACTGCTTAAGACTACTGAACCATTCCTGAGGACCATGTGCACCCAATGGTTTAAACATTGCATGAAGGCAGTGCTGTATATCAGGATGATAATGCAACAATACACACAGCAAGACTGGTGTCTTGATGTGCAAGAGTGGTTTGATGAACAGGAAAGTGAATTTGAACATCTCCCATGGCCTGCACAGTCACCAGATCTAAATATTATTGAGCCAATTTGGAGTGTTTTGGAGGAGCGATTCAGGAAACGTTTTCCTCCACCAGCATCATGTAGTGACCTGGACACAAGAGGAACAGCTCAAAATCCCCCTGGCTACAGTGCCGGACTTGTAACTGTCATTCCCAAGACAAATTGGCTGCAAAAAGAGGCCCTACAACATACTAATGACTTATTGTGGTCTAAAACCAGGTGTTTCATATATATATATATATATATATATATATATATATATATATATATATATATAGATACAAGAGGACTGTTAAGTATGATTCTTTTGCCAGACTTCTTCCTGGTTGAAGCCATTGATTAAATTTATTAGCTATCAGCTATGAAACATAACAACAACAAAAAACTGCCAGGAGAATTTATTTATTTACTTATTATTATTATTTTATTTATTAAAAAAAAAATTCATATACAAGATGTCTACCAAATTTAAGGCCCACTTCCTCTTTAAAAAAAATTCCTGCCCAACTGGGTTTAATTATCAGGAGTATCTCTGATTTAAAAAAATACATTTTTAAAAAATTAAATTTTTACCAACAATTGGACATTTTCTATCCATTTTTTAAACGGGCATATGTGCAAAGATGCTCATGTGCAATCTAATAAAATCAAATTCTCATCCATTTTTCATCATTTGCCAACATACGAAATTAAACGAAAAATCTTCAATTAGATATCAATTTGGGTGATTTTTTTTAACAGACATCCGGAAACAAAATGAGCTCCATGTTCTTCTTTCATGGCCTCCGATCTGTGGGCGGAGCTTGATTTTGCTGTGCGCGAGCGTTTAAAAAAAAATAAGAAAAAAGCGCGCACTAGTTACGCGCGCTCCCGCTAGGTTCGGTCCACGTGACCCTGCGGCGTCCAATCGCCGCCAGAGGAGGTAAAGAGTGGCGCGTTCTCGTGGTGGCAGGAGAGAGGACGGGCAGTGTGTTGAGAGCGCATCTTGTGTAAATTAAATCCATTCTTTTGCAAAAATGTCCGAGGATAAGCCCAAGGTTAGTGTTTGCACTTATTTGTTTTAAATAATGTGACGATTTTGTATCCTGTATTGCGGGTTTTCATTTGCGGATTGTTTGCGCAGCTTCGCTGGAGAGGGCAGATTGCGCATTTTGTGCGGGAGAAATGGAAATGGACGCCGGCGCGCGCGTGCAATCATTGTATTTTTTTCTGACTTATTCCGTTATTTCTACGTTTAATCCGTGTGTGTGGGATTTTTATTTTTAAAAATGATATATGTGATGTGATTCGACGCGACTTTTATTATTATAACTGATCTTTTAGTTCTGGCGCGGTTTCCCCCTCTTTATCCGACATCTTTCCTTTGCGGGTTTTTTCCTTTGTGAAAGCGAAGTGGCGCTTTTCGGCCACGTTACGCAAGTTGCGTAGGAAATGCCGCAAGCTCTCTCGTGAGCGCGATTAGTTGCGCGAGAACGACCGGAGAATAAACGGATTTGGTACGAACGGACCTTTTCAACGTTTCATCTTACACTTCTTTAGTATGTATATTAAACAACAACAACGGAGGCGTATTTGCGTTTGTTTATCGGTTCAGTTGCGCCAGACGGGGTGCGAATATGCCTCAGCGTACACTACGCAAATAGCGTATCACTTCAACACCTCCACAGGACGCATGTCTTAATGTTTATCACGACATGTGCTCGACCTGGTGCGTTTTAAAAATATATATATATTTAAATAATCCTTAACGTTTTTAACATGCGCTTTCGGTGATGACTTTAGGTAATGTTTTTTTTACGTAAGCTACGCAAAAAAAATCAGCATGCACGAAAAGCCAGCACGCGCATTAACCCCCTCCCCACACACACACACTCAGAATTCAGGCCTAATTCATGATGTACACTGTGTATGTATGTGTGTACTTTTTAAAAAAAAATTTATTGATTATAAAGACTACGCATACATTTTAGGTAATCCTAGGATACAATTTAATGTTTGTTTTGGGTCCTTCTACTTTTAGGAGGGAGTGAAGACGGAGAATGACCACATCAACCTGAAGGTGGCCGGGCAGGATGGCTCAGTGGTCCAGTTTAAAATTAAGAGGCACACGCCGCTCAGCAAGTTAATGAAAGCATACTGCGAAAGACAGGTGTGTGTGTGTTGCACACAGCGCTTTTTGTTTCACTTTGTACATCTATGGCATAATAAAATAAACAAGTACTAAAAAGTATAATAGCTCTACACTTAATAATAGGCCCTCATTTCACAGTGAAATAATTCAAATCAAGTGTACACACACTATCTGCAATTGTGCAAAGCAAGCTCGGCCCACAAATTGAGACCTAGAAGACCTTGGTTTTCAGTTTGTTTCAGGATGTCCATAAATTTCTGGGAGATGAATTCTCATTCATTTGATTGTACATGCACATATTTGTACATGCGTCCACTTTTCTTTTTTTCTTTTCTTTTTTTGGTTTTAAAGAAATTTAGATTAATCTGTTCTATAATATTTTTACCTATGGGGGGGAAATGTGGCATCGTTTAAATCCAGTAGTGTTGATTGGGATTTTGTTTACTTATTTTACGTATTTATTTTCACAAATGAGAAATTCCTGATTACCTTTCTGATCTGTAGACTCCAGTTCTAGCCACACTTTAAAGCCAAGCTTCTTGTTAAAATGTAATTTCCTTCGTCAGGTTGTTAGAGAAAAATATCACTTCAAAAGTTTGAACAGAGCCTTTAGCTCATTCATGCAGTTGATTTTCTTGATTTCTTGCTCTGTGGAAAATTACAGAATTTAATCGTAATGCGTTCATCATTTTTATCCCAGGGCCATAACTTCTAACATCCGGACTGTTTTTTGAACTTACACAGTTTTCTTGTTCTTTACAGGGATTGTCGATAAGACAGATTAGGTTTAGGTTTGACGGACAGCCGATAAACGAGACGGATACACCAGCACAGGTGAGCGCACAACCCTTATCTACAAGTAGTCCTCACACATTCACTCTATCAGCAAAGCAACATTTATTCTCCAGATACCCCGTTTCAGCTACAGCGCAAACTTTGGATTGAGATCTTCTGAATTATGGTGTCGTACAGCCTGTGGTCCGACGTTTCGGCTGGTCCTTGCTCGCAACCCATTGGTTCCCGGTTTAAAAAAATAATAATAATAAAGCTGTGATGTATGTGTTGTGCTTTGCTTGTCTGCCCATGAAGCTAAGGTGCGGCCAAGCACATCACCTACATTAAAAAAGTAATTAAAAATGTATGTTAAAAGCATGTTGGATTATGTAAATTAAATTAAACGTAGGGAACGGTTTCTTATGACTTGTATATTAAGGTGTTAATATTTAAAGTTTGTGCGCGTTTTGAACCCCTCCTCCCCCCACAGCATATTGTATGCATACATGTTATTTGGTTACAATGCAAATCTTAATTAGATAGCTTTTACATAACCAAGAGTGGCGACATCACCATGGTAACAGCATTGTCTTCTTGTTTGGCAGTTGGAGATGGAAGACGAGGACACTATTGACGTATTTCAACAACAAACAGGCGGTCGTCGCTAAACCTCCCTCTCTCTCTCTCTCTCTCTCTCTCTCTCTCTCTCCTCCACACAGCAGGGACCTCCCTCGGCTGTTTTATTTGATTCGACCCCAACAAAATGTTTAACTGTGCTGTTTATTTACTCTTTTTTTTTTTCTTTTTTTTTTTTCGTGTTGGTTTGGATGTCCTCCCTAGATTTCATAGGGTTGGGCTTGCATTCTTTTTTTCTTTTCTTCTTCTTTTCCCCTTCTTTCCATCTCCCAATATTTAAAGATACATGAGGTGACGTGTGGCTAAGAGGCAAATCCAAGATGGCTGCCATAAGGTTCAAAATGGCCGCCGATGTATGAGCAGAAAGCCGTTTTTCTTGAGAAAAGCCAAGCCCTAAGTTTCCTGTCCTGATGAATAAAACGGTCCATTCCCATCAGTATAAAAACCTGCCAAATTTCGAGGAGACCTGATTTTTTTTTTTTTTTTTCCCCTTCTTCTTCCTCTTCTCTCTTTCTCACTGTCTTGTGCAGCTTTAATTCTATTTTAATTCACATGCTCGTTAGCTGAAAGGACGCCCAACCAGCCTTGTTATTTAGTCCAGGTGCAAAGATTAAAAGGAACTTTGGTCTGTTCTCGGACCAAAATCCGAATACGTCCTGGATTAGTCCAGGTTTTTATGAATTCCGTAAGTCCCCAGTTTTCTCAGAGGCAACAAGTCGTCACTCTGTCTGCTTTGTGACGGACGTGAAAAAAAAAAAAAAGTCCTATTCGTTCCCCATACAGTTTGGCGTTCGTAAGAGTTGGGACTGAATGAGCATTCATGTGGTCTCATTTTTTTTCTGTACTGATTTGTACATTATTTGTTGTCCTTTACTACTGTATACAATAAATATAGTTTGGTACTCAGATTGCTTTGCAAGTGCTTTGTTATCTGTGTTTAAATCGAATGTTCAATTTCAAGCAGATTATTGTTCAAAAAAATTTATTTTACATATCCAGATAAAAAAAAGAAATGCATACAAACCCACTTTATAAGAACTTTCAATACATAATCAAATGTAAAACAGCATATGTATAAATAAATGCAAAGGCACCTGAACTTTCAACTTTGCATAGTGTCGTAAGGTTTTTAAAGCGACTTGTCTATTGAGTTACAGTAACAACAGAGCTGTTATTATATATCGTGCAAAAATTACATTTGATGCATAAAAAAAAAAACCTGAAGTGCAAAATTGCTCAAATTAAAGATCAAGTGTAACATAGCACACGTTCTCGATCACTACCATTTGTAATCATTACAGAATACCAAGGCCTGTTACAAAACCTCCCTTTTATGAACTCTTCGTTAAACTTTTACATGTTTACTTTTCTGGAAATAAATGGGTACCGCAACATAGTTTGACTTCCAGACCGTGTTTCTACTAGACGCCCTCATAAAAACACAGAAATGGCTTCAGAGTGGGAGAGTCTCAATATAGAGCCACTTTGGAGAGCATTTCCTGCAGACGGAGTGTGTGCGCACAGTGCTGTCCGTAAACTCGTTCCGCCTCCCAAGGTTCTCTTCTACACAGACGCATTGTGGTCCATCTGTAGGTTTCCTTCATTAAGTGAAGGAGTGCTTTGCTTCATTCACATTCTTGATGTATTCGAAAGCTTTAGGTGATTTGGCATTGCTAGGACCAGACACACTGCCACTTGTCTCTTATGTACAGTTATTTATTTACATGTTGTCTTGTCGGATTGTACGCTGCGGCAAATCAAGCAAAGAACTGGGAGATCTTCCAGTTCTAAAGGGTTACTGGTGCAAGTTCTGGTGCATTTGAGCATGTTGACCTGAGTATGAGTTTTCTTTTTTAATTTTAAGATTAGCATCATGGAACAATACGCGACTGTACCTTTGTTCAGACAAAAAAAAAAAAAAAAATACTGGGTATTTCTGGAAATCATTACCCATCCTATTTACTGAAGCACCATGTTGCTTTTAAAGCTTTTCTTGCTTATAACACTGGCCAGCAGGGGGATGCCTCTCTGTGCGACCGATGCTCGAAGTCCACCACAAGGTTGCGCCAACAGGCTACCAAACCAGTTCAGGGGCACAGCTCCAGAGCGTGCACGAGTTTACACCAACCCAGCTTCCCTGCACATGCGATAAAACTGGCCTCTCTGTGCAATCAGGTTAGAAGGGGAGTCCATTTCTATTACGTGCCCTTTGTCCATTACGAGAACCCTGCAAAGACGCAATACGACATCGTTAACTCTAGGTTTTTCAGATAAATTATTCTAAGATGTTGCTACCTCTAAACTTTTCTATTCGGTTAGACTGCTACAACCTGAACACTTACTTGGTGTAGTCCATGATGGTGTTGAGTCTGTGTGCAATAGTGAGCACCGTGCAGTCCTCAAACTGGCTGCGGATGGTGGACTGGATTAGCGTGTCCGTTTCCAGGTCCACTGCCGCCGTGGCTTCATCCAGAACCAGGATCTTCGTCTTCCGCAGGAGGGCCCTCGCCAAACATACTAGCTGCCTCTGGCCGAGACTGAAAATCAAGAAAAATAGCGATACTATAATAATAATAATAATAATGCATCCCCAAAAGATAATTTGGGGTTCAGATACATTACCATCAATTAATAGTATTGTAGATATTTAGAACCATTTGTTTATTACACGCTATTTGAAAAGCTCAAAGTTTGTCACCTAAGGTTTTCCCCTCCTTCAGAGCACTCGTAATTAAGTTTATCAGGAAGCCCGGAGACAAAGTGCTTGAGGTGCGCCAGTTCTAATGCACTCCACACTTCCTCATCAGTGTAGGCGTCAAATGGATCCAGATTCATGCGCAAGGATCCGGAAAACAGCACTGGATCCTGGAGTAACATGGGACAGAACCAACCGGGGGCATCTTCAGGAGCCTTTCTAATAGAATGCTAATTTCGAAAGCTAATTTCAAATATCATTGCTGGTGACATTTTTTTATTAAGATGACACAAGACGTTGCTGACCTGTGGAATGATAGTGATGCGGGATCTCAGATCATGAAGTCCAAGGTTAGCAATGTTCACCCCATCGATATAAATCTCTCCTTTTGCTGCCTCCAAGATGCGGAAAATTCCAAGGGCCAGGGATGACTTCCCCGCACCGGTTCTTCCCACAATGCCAATCTGAAAGCATGACACAATAATAATAATAATAAAGCATTTTAATAATTAGAACGCTGTGTATCTTGGCATTAATCAGAGCAGTATTTTGGTATGATTATATTCTTTTTACCTTCTCTTTTTCTTGGATATGTAGTGAGATCCCTTTTAAAGCAAACTCAAGACCTTTACGGTACTGCAGCCCATAATCCTGGAACTCTATGGTTCCTGTCTGAGGCCAAGCAGGTGGGAGTGAAATGTCTTCTGAGCTCCATGGAGCCTGTGAAAAGAAATGATAGGATTCTTTTAACTTGTGGACAAATATGATCAAAAGAAGAAGCTCTAATTTTAGAGTTCCTTTGGATTAATTCACACGTGAATCAGATTACAGGATCACGTTTGTCCTGAATGAAATAAAACACTTGGAGGTGTGCTGTTATAGTTTTTCCTATTTAAAAAAAAAGGCAAATCGTGAACCTTATATCTATTCCTGTTTCTCAAAATAAAATAAAAATACTGACGTTAGAAACTGTTCAATAAATATCTCCTTAATGAACATTAACCTTAAAAAAAAAAAAAATATATATATATATATTATGGGAAGTATCCCTGTGACTACAATGATTTTAATTAATATAAACCTGTGATTTGAAGCCAGAACTACCATCAGAGCTGCATTTATTATAAAAATAAACCAGTCCAATTTGGGGAATTCAGTATCCCTGTGGTGTGAAAATATACCGTATATAATAATAATAATCAATTTTATTTATAAGCGCCTTTCATAACACTACATATACATATACATACACACTGGAGCTGGCCCATATTACTCAGTCTTTTCTCACCTCTTTGGGCGTGTCTGCATACTCTTTCACTCTCTCGACCGACACTATGTTGTTCTCAACGTCGGTCCATGAACGCACAATCCAACTGAGGATGCCAGTCACCTGAAACATAATCAAACACAGCTTGGTTTTTATCCGTGCTAGAGGTCTGGGATCTGGATAAGCCTGAACTAAAGCTTTGATTTCTTTTTTTTGGTCTTCTAAAAAAAAACAAAAAAAAACAAAACTGGACTTGCTTTTGCAAGATGGTAGGATTCGTTTTTTGAGGTTAGACAGAATTTTGCAAAAGTGGAAAGAAGGATACAGTGACAGCTCCAGGAGATCCCATGGGACTGCAGACATTTAGGAATAACTCTCACCTGGAGGGAGTGAGACACTGCCAGGCCGACGATCCCGGGGCTTAGAGTGTCTTTCCCCATCACAGAGAGAATGGCAGCAGCAAGAACGACCCCATTTCCCAGGAACTCCAGATTCACGGCCAGCCATCTGAAAAGGAGCAAATCAACACTTCTTTTTTAAGCCTGGGAAATGACTTTAAGACCAATGACGTTTCCAAAGAAAGGGCAGAAACAATCCCAGTCTATTAACACTCTTGACCAATACAAGACTTATGGGGATTTTTTCAGAGACTGGTTTTAAATGGCAAATGGCAGCCTTTGCTTTCAGAAGGTCACTTTGTTATTCCATTCTGCAACCTTGGCATTTCTTGACATTGCTGTAATCTCAGAATGTCAAGAGCACGGTATAGGAAGGAAACGTGTATAGCACTTGTTTATATGACTCTAGAGGAGGTAGATACATTTGAGTCAGGATACAGTCCAATGATACAGTTTCAGGAGCAAGAGTCTTAATAAATGGCCCAACAGTGGTTCTCTCACAGGCCTTGGATTCAAGCATTCCGAATACTGGTTAACCACTAGTTTGTATCCAAAGCACTTTCTTAACCAAAATGTGTCTGAATCCATTCCAAAATTAGGTAAATCAGAGCACCTGAAGGTTAACAGCTTTGTTAAAGAGCACAACTCTGGGTTGTTTGCCCCTGAGATTACTGTACATACAGTGAACTGTGAAAGCTGCTTTCAAGCCTGGAAGCAATACAGAGAACAAATCCCTCATCCTCAGTTGGTAACCGAACCATTCAGTCAGCAAGAGGTGTAGAAGCTATGTGTTTTTCAGAACTGCAGTTACTACCTAGAGAGATGATCGATTCAAATTGTCATATGTCAGTGAAAGGGTTGCTGTTGTTATCAGAGGAGGAGATGGAACTTCTTACACAAGAATAGCACCTGAGTATTGGTCCAGAAACAGCCTTTTCCCTATCATCTTAGAAATTGCAGTACAAAATAGTAAGGTACGACAGGTCCAATGATTTGTGCAATTATTCTGGGTGAAAGAAAACCCAAGATTATGAGCCCTTACCTCAGATGAGCTCAGAGCCAGTCCCGGGTGTGAACCTATGTATACCGTAAGATTTGAACTTTTGAAGTTTACCCATTGAGCAACCATTGCACACCAAGTAAGGCCAAATCTAAAGCTGAACTCAATATTACAGATAGCGCACTGGTCATCATATTTTGGCAGAAACCTCCTGTTTAAATGCTTGATTATATAAGGGACTACCTTTGTACAGCAGTTACCTGGTTGCCACAAATCGTGGGAAGTAAGCAGTCTGGTTGTGATCCACCCTCTGGTTGGCCTGCAAAATAAAGCGTGGTTGCTCCCCAAAGGCCCGGATCACACTGGCACCTTGCACCGTCTCGTTAAAGTGGGTGTAGATGGGAGAGCGACTCACAGACTCCAAGCGTCTAAGCTGGCATGATGTGGCGACGTAGAAACTCTTCATTAAGTAAGCAAGGGAGATAAAAAAAGATCAAAATCCAGTCAAAAGAGTCCAAACATTACCTATGGTAAAACAGTCCATCAGTGTTTTTTTTTTACCTGCACAAAGGCATAGAGCAGTGCCAGAGGAAGGATTATGACTGCAGCAAAGGGTGTGGCAAGCAGCACTATGATGCACACCTCCATCAGCTTGAAGACGTAGCCCAGCATCATCTTAAGGCCATCAGGTATCATACAGTCAATGGCATCAATTTCTTTGGCGAAGCGATTTAGCAGGTTGCCACTGGGAGTGGACTCGAAGAAGGACATGGGTGAGTGGAGCACGTTCTTCAGTAGGTCCAGGTGCAACTGGCGAGACGCAATGATTCCCCCAATCGAGATGGCCACAGTGGTGCCAAAAATGGCTATGCCTGAAGGATATAGTTTGGCAGGTTTGAATTTGTGGGTTACCAAGCTACGTTCATGCCAAATAAAGATCATTTTATTTCACTGTGTTTATTCACCAGCAAGTCGAAGCAACTAGACTTTCAAAGATGTTTCACCACACATTTCAAGACTTATAATACGTACTGGTTTCACTGATTGACTGATTACTGAATAAGAAAAAACGGAATTGTGCATAGAACTGGGCAGAATACAATCATCAATACCTTGTGCAAACCCGAGCGCTCCATAGACTCCTAGCTTCATGTCAGTGTTGAGCTGTGTACCGTTAATAATGGGCTCATCAGCCCACATACTGAGCCAGTAGTTGTATGCCAGAGATGCGCCCTGCTGAAAGGCGTACAGGAAGAGAATGGGCATGATCAGCGCCAAACCGATGGTACGGAAGTACTCGACGTACATCTCCAGTTTCACCTGGAAAGGAAGATGGAGACAGAAATCTGAGCAACATCCATTAAATAAGATCATCTTGCTGAAAGCTGAAGGAATTTAGTCCTAACTGTAAATTCTCACCCTGCCTATCCGGGCCTTGTCGACTTCAGTGAGTTTCCCCAGGTCTTCAGGAATTTGTTCCGGCTCAATATCAGGGTCTACACTCTGAATAGTGACACTGTTTGTGTCACCACTGAGCCAAAGAAAAAGAGGGTTAGTGAGTGCAACTGGCTCTATTATGGACACCACATGGCAATGTTCTCAAGTATTCTAGTTAACAGAATGAGATTCAGATTTCACTCAAGGAATCCTAACAAATATTTTTCAGTGAGATACACTAGCAGGGGTTTCCAGTTTTATCAATGGGCCAATGTGGCTGCACGTTTCATTCCAATCAAACCAATTCAACATGTTCAAGCAGGTCATATTGACCTTTCATAGACCATTAGATGTTTCGGCCCTTTGGAGATAATATTGGATGCCTCTGCACTAGTGTTTCCTTGATGTGTACGTACCCAATTAGTTGCTCCTGAGAGAGGTCCCTGGAGAATGGCATGAAATCTGTTACACTGAGCCTTGAGCAGGACTTTCTGGACCCTGAAATTTGACTCAAAAATTAATAGCTGTCCAGACCATCTAGTATTGCTATTAATATTGATGGTACCGCTATTCTGCTCAAGTATAGCAAGGTATTTTTGTTAAGCCCATTAAAAAAAAAAGCTAGTGGTCTGGACAAATTAAACGGATTTGATATACCTCTCTGTGTGGAGGACTCCTTCCTCTCAGAGCTGGCGAAAGTGTGGATGAATTCTGCGAAGGCTCCATTATGGTTGAGAAGCTCCTGGTAGGAACCGCTCTCCGTGATCTCTCCCTCAACCATCACCAGGATCAGATCGGCCTGAGGCAGGAAGCTTGTCCCGTGGGTCACCAGGATGCGAGTCTGCCAAAAGTAGAACAATGTAAACTTTCATATGAAACTGCACTGCCAGCCAGGTTTTCAGGGAGCATTTTTAGAAGTGTGTTTGCGCATTTTTTGCCTACAGAGTGTTATTTCTGACTCCGCGCCAAGTCCTATGCATGCGAAAAGCTCTAACACTTGCACTCATGTTAGCTCACATATAGTTGTCACATTCATTGATGTTAAAAATGGGGTTATTTCAATTCTCTCTTTTCAAATAGCTGTGCCAGAGAGAGTGAGAGAAAAAAAGAAAGATCTTTCATTCACCTTGTCTCTCATCACACCCTTGGGCCCGATAACCTTATCAAAGATGTGCTGACCCACATGGGCATCAACAGCTGAGAGAGGATCATCCAGCAAATAGATATCGGCTTTCCTGTAGACAGCACGTGCCAGGCTCACCCTCTGCTTCTGACCTCCGGACAGGTTCAAGCCCTGTGAACAATGTAGGGCTTGTAGACACTCTCGCAAATAATAGTTATGAACTAAATGTTTGGGAGATGGACAACGGACATACTCTTAGAAGGAAAAGGGTTTCTCAAGGCTGTGTTAGATGGTTAAACAGTTTAAACAAAACTATAACCCTTGATGCTTATGCGGTTTATTTCCCTGCAGAATCCGCAAATAGAGTTTAAGGTACGTAAAAATCACTTCACTGTCCAAAGAACCTTTGAGGAACCCTCAGTGATGAGCAAGTTTAAAAGCTTTCTTCTGTAAGCACCTTCTCGCCAATCTCAGTGGCGTCTCCTGCTGGTAGGATGTCGAGATCTGGCAGGAGAGCGCATGCCTCCAGGACACGCTGATACCAGGTCTTCTTGTTCTCCCTACCGAACAAGATGTTGTCCTGCAGTGTAGCATTTTGAATCCAGGCTTGCTGAGGGACGTAAGCCACAGATCCCTAAAAAACCATTAAGAGATTGACAGTGTACACATAAATACCCTAAAATACACCAAAATGTAATATATATATATATATATATATATATATATATATACATTACATTAATTTATTGTTACCTTAATAGAAACACTCCCACTTCTTCTCTCCGTCTCTCCAAGCATGGCAGAGAGCAAGGACGACTTCCCGCTGCCAACATGACCAACGACTGCAACCAGTGCACCACGAGGGACACTCACACTGATCCTATAAATACCATACATACATTTATACGCTCATCCTAATTACACTAACATAATTCATTACATAATTAAACAGCAAATCGCTGATTAATAGTTTATCATCAACCATTATAGCATCCCAACATTTAGAACATTTGTAACGTGTCATGCTGTGGTAGAAGTGAAAGAAAGCACTTCAGCACAGGCTGTTACTGTGTGGGAAAAGTAACTTTTTATTTCCTACAGCATCATGTCCATGAATGTTTTATTCGTTACACGTCCTATCGCCGTCGTACCTTTTCAGACAAGGAGGACCGTCTTTAGACCAACTGAAAGTCCCGTTCTCAACCACGACACCTTCTTCGTCTGAATAGAAAAAAAAAACGAAAAGAAAGAGACATTAGCAAGGATGCACAACGCACCAGCTAGTGTTTCCGCAGTAGCAGTTCCCTACACGTGTGCAAGGCGTACATGTTCCTGTTGTTCTAGCATATGGGAGCCATTAAGGTGAGAGCAGAGGTCTGTCTGGGAAAGTAAACTTCCTCGCACTGCTCGGCTTGTGGAATCAAAGCCTTTGCTTAATTACGCTGTCTAATTAGCATCATCTTCAAAATAGCAGTTTTCACGAGCTGTCTGCGAACGCGCTGACAGTCCGCTGGGCCGGAATGTGTTTGCGTTTCATGAAAATAGAAGGCTGTGTTGAAACCACAGTCTAGCATGAGCTGCTGCACTGCCTCTCTAATTGCTCTCTCTTTCTCTCTGTTTCCCAAACGGAACAGGAAATGGATGCATCCTGCCACATGGCCTTGGAATTGAGCAGCTCTTGACAGATTAATGTTAATCTGTTGCTTAGTCTGTTTAGAATTTTATCCACCAAACTAAAAGCTTGCCATACATTATACAGTAGCACCTCCTATATAAATGTATTACACTGTCCAACTCACCTGACTTAAAAGCTTCTCTGGACACGCTGTCTGGTTTTAACTCTTCTTGGCACAAATATTTCCCTAAGCGCTTGAGCGAGACAACAGCCTGCGATAGCAAAGACACGTCAGAAGAAACAGAAGATGAATATCTGATATCAAGTAGTGAGTGCAGAGACGTTGACTGGTGGAGAAGGTAGTCGTACCTGCATGGTGGTGCTCATGGCGAACGGAAGTTGGCTCAGAGGAGTCTTGAGGATGTTGATGAGCGCCATGGAGACGAAAATCTTCTGAGCATCCAACACATTCTTGTCATCTATGAGCACGTACACGCCAAACATCGCGAAGGCGATCTAAGCATGGAGTGGAAATGAAAACCACTTAGTTACACTGGATTGCTGCGAAACGTCAGACGAATGGTGGGTGCTATGTACAGGTTTATCTCTGCTACACACCAGGAAGGTCGAAGAGTTGAAGGAAGCGATGGAGATAGAGTAAAGGATTTGGGACTTCTTCAAGGCTTTGAGCTCTTTTTCTCTGTAACCTAAGACCTGCTCAAGGAAAGCTTTTTCCCAGGCGTAGAACTTCAGGATCTTTATGCCATTCAGGATTTCGTTCATGAGCTTGATCCGACCGTCCATGAACTTCATCTGGATCTCCTGCAATTCGGAAAAAGTCAATATAGACCCTCAGGATGACTGGGGATTACAGCGCTAAAAGAAACGGTGAGTATGCAGTCTGAGTCTTTTTTTAAAATGTGGTGTCAAAGTCAATGGGAATGATGGGAATGACAAATGTCTGGTCTGTTTAAATATTTAAATGCCGATGGTGGTTTGGTTTTACCACATTTCCTGGTTTTTATACAAGTACAGAATATATCTCAATTACTGTATCACAAGCGAACCTGCAGTTATGATGTGATATTTCGAGAAAAATGGGTCAGCCAGTGTCTCGTAACTCAGGATGTCCAGACATAGACGCGGGCCAAGGTTACAACCAAAATTCTACGGCCTCGACTTTGCCCGAGGGCGTGAGCATCTGCTGTTTTCAAAAGGAGGAATAAAATATTGCCATTTGTTGCACTGTGGTTGTCTCCAGTCTAAGTAGATGTAGAGACATCAAAGGAATGAGGTGCTTGAATCCAAGCCACACGCCCACATTCTGCTCTGTGCTCGCTGGGCCTATCTGAACCAGCTGTGGACCTTCCACACTGACCCTTTGTCTGGTCCTGGAGTATGGTTTGGAGATGTGAAATTAGTTCAAATAAATGCACGCTTTGCTTTGTTGTTTTTTTTTGTTCACCTGAACACAGCTGGTCTCAAAAGGACAAACCCTGGTACCAAAACTGTCTGATTTATTATTGTTTTTGGCTTGGCTTTTAGCAGATGACAGCTTGAGGCAAAATTGTTTATTGCTGACCGCGTGATACTAAAGTTACATAATCGTTAAACTAGTTTAAATATTCCGTAGCCGCAGTCATTGCTTTTTTGACCTGTTTACCCGAAAGCCTTTCTTTTTTTTTCTTTTCTTTTCTTTAATTTGTCTCTGCTACAGCACCTGCAGTTTGCTTCTCTTCTTGGCGATGAATCCGTTCAGCGGGAAGATGAGAAAGACCGTGGTGATGCCAGCCAGTGCGGATGGTCCCAGGTGCTGATGCAGGAACAATGCAAGAAATTAAGATCCATCATTACGAAGATGATGATATAGATCAGATCAGAACTGATTGCCTGCTTGTGGTGGAAATTAAAACCTTGTTAAAGAAACTGACCTGCCAGAGAAAGAAGAGGCAGAGGGCGATCTCGATGGGAGCGAGCCACACGGCGTTGAAGTACACGACAAAGTCCATGAGCTTTTGGGTGTCAGCAGAGACCAGATTCACAATCTCTCCTACTGTACACTTCCTCCGTGCTGCGCTGTTTATCACCAGAGACTACAGTGCGTAGGGGCAGACAGACAGGAAACCGATCACTCGGGAAGCCCAAATCAGACCGTATGGTAACCTTAGCATTAATGTGCTCCTTCTTATAAACGAGTGTTTCTATAAATCTATAGTCTAATAATAAACTATGCAAAAATGTGTTCTTATTCATGGACGTTTTGAGTCTAATGCGGAATAGATTTTCCTCCATGGGAAAAGTCGACACAGCTGAGGACGGTTTGTAACTGAGAATGGTAGCATGGCAAGCTGTATTATTATTATTATTATTATTATTATTATTATTATTATTATTATCCTATGTAATTCAAGAGAAAACCGCATAATGTTATAAGGAATACACTGCATTGTGTGGTATCATTTTCTTACACCACATCAACCACATGGTTAAATCGCAGTCACTTTAATTTCTTAACTAAGTTTAAAATCTGAATCGCACAGGTAAGGTCTAGTCAAAAATAGTTACTCAACAAACCAGTCCAGCTATTTTCGCTACTACGAACTGCATTCGCTTCAGCTTAGGTGCAAATTTAGTGCATGTGTTTACACTGTGTGGCTTTAAAAAAAAAAAAAAAGAAAAAAAAAAAGAAGCAAATTTAACACTGCCAAAGAAGCTTTTACCTTCCTATAGACGAGACCCATGACTGCCGTCTTGACTCTCATGCCCACTGTGAAGCAGGAGTACATGTACTGGTGGTTAAACAGGGACTGCATACAGGAGAGGAGGAACATGAGCGTGGCGTAGAAATATCCCTTCCACAGCGGAGCGTCCTCCTCCCTCATAAAGCCCAACAGCAGACTGTGAGGATTGGGACAGTGAATGACAGTTAGGGGTTAAACATTGAAGCAGTTCATATACAGTTTGTACTGTAGATCTGCTCTAGTTAACGCAAAAGGGGTCCTGGTCATGAATTTAAAAAAGATTATATTATATTATATTATATTATATATTATATTATATTATATATATATTATATTATATTATATTATATAAGCTTAGTAAAACAGGAACTAGTGTACAGTAGGCAAATCTACTCGCTATGTGAGGAATTGTTTAGGTTTAATTTGATGGAGACTTTCAGGGTTTGTTTGTCATGTACTTTGCTGAATTAAGGCTTCGTGACAGAACAGGACTATCCTACATGAGATTAATGCTAAGAACACAATATAACAAATCTGAAATTATATGATATTAAAAGATGCCACAAAAGAGCTTCTCCACCCAGATTTACGACCCTGACTGAGCCAGATATTAATCTTATATGTAAATAATTTAAGCAACAAAAATGATGCTTAGAATGCTTAGGATGATCGATTGTTGGCGGGGAAAAAAAACAACAACAACAAAAAAAAAAACAGGATGAATGTTATCTTTGGCATGAGAAAAGCACAAGCCCGGCGACGAAGGTCTGGATTCTATATGAAGAAAGCAATACTCAGTGAAGTGTTGGGTTAATTACTGGCTTAAGTTGGTTAAGACTTCACTCCACAACACACTTCATTAACAACAGTGCATTCTTAGAAAGTTAGCATTCCTTGCCATCAGCTGGCCCTATATAAATTCCAGACGCAATCATTTTAGCTCTTTCGAGCGGAGTAAAAAAGGGCAACTTTTACTGCCGTACTTTGCTGGTGGTTGTCTCATACTTCTGGTTGGTTGACTGGCTCTCCTGCCATGCCCGCTTTCTCAACCACAACCTCAGCACTTCCGCTTAAGCTTGACTAGAGCAGACGCGTCTACACCGGGCACAGTGCTGCGGTGACGGGTTCTGACCAGCGTTCAGACTCTTAGCCATAATTGCCCCTCTGTGGGCATAAACAACCCGATCTCTCCCTGGCTAGACTGACACAGAGTGGCCGAGCACCTGCTGCAAACTGCGACTTCCTGTTTTCCGGGGATATCATGAACCGTGCGATGGACCCCGAAAAACAGTTAGAAATGGTCCTTTGAATCAGGAATGTTTGAATCACCAGGAGAATGTTTACTTTAAACTCTGTTTATTTTAACTTTACGGTCTTTGAGGAAAAACAAAACAGTCCAGGCCAGATTGTGTCTCTTGGTTTGAATGGACGTCCAGTGTGCTTACCTGAGTACTTGTGGAATGGCAAACATGAAAGCATCATGGACCACCAGACACAGAGTTCCAGACAGGAAGTATGGTCCGAAGTTGCGAGCGAGTGTCCGTAAAAGGCAAAAGCCTGAGCTTTGTTCCTTTTGCAGCTTTCTGAGGAGCTGGGCCTGATCTGGCAAGCGGGTTCCCAACACCACACTGCTGCTGAGCTGCTTCTCCTGCCTAGTAATCAAACGAAGATTGACAGCTTGAGTTTAGAAAAATGATGCACTAAGGAAAAGTCTTTAGTGTGCACACGAAGCTCTGCATCTTTAAAGTTCTTAATTAAAAACAGGGTTAGCATAGCTGGAATATGAATCAGCTTTCCGCGGGTCGTAAAAACACAAGTGACCCCCCTCATATGAAGCTTCTGAAGAAGATCCACAATACGACGGATCTTCAAAGTAGAAAGGAATTAACAAGGAGGCACTTGTGTCAGTGCTGTCTGAGCCATGGTGTCATCCAATTACTGAACATGTGCTGTTCAAATAAATATTTCATTGCTCTGAGCGTCTACCAAACGCCTAAATGTAATTGCCTATATGGATTCTAAACCAAGTTCGTACTGCTGCAGTTTGGTGCGTTCTTTGGTCCATTCCTCTTCCAGGTCCGAGAGGATTTTATGTGACGTGTCCTTCTCACGCAGGCACCACAGATCTTCTGCCTGCAGAGGGGCGCGGTATCCTTTAACAACCAACCTACAGAAACACAAACACACACAAGCACTTACATATGCACAAAATGTCTGGCTTTCTTTTACAGTGCAAATGCAATTAATGGATCATGCGTCTAGACAAAAAAAAAAAAAAAAGAAAAGCTCAGTGGACAAAGCAGAAGCACAACGGTGTAGAAACCGCATCGACGTCAGGAGGTGAAGTGATGCAGCCAGATGTGAAGCGACAAGTCACAACAGAAACTGACATCTGTAACATCTAAATAATGACGACGAGGTTGCCTTGCTTACCCGCTGAACCACCAGAAGAGCATCTTGGACAAAAACGATGCATCCTGTACAGGGCATGCGTTCTGAAATCACAACATATGACCGAGGTTCATGAGACGTACTGTACTTTTGGCATGCTGTATATTGTACATGCATTAAAGCGTATCAATTAAATTGGTTTGGTGTTATTAAAGCATACAGGTGTTACAGATTTGCTTTCTTGGAAAGCGAGGAGTGCGTGAGACGGAAAAAAAAAAAACCCATCTGGCCGTAGTGCACAGTGAGTAAACAGAAAATCTGTGAAAGTGTCTGTGTGAGTAAGTGAAAGTGTGTGTGTGTGTGTGTGTGTGTGTTAATATGTGAGACTGGCACGGACCTAGTTACTACACATTTCCACCCACAGCTGACCTCAGCTCTGCCTCTATCCCCATCCACCCAAACACACACACACACACACACACACACACACACGTTTCTTCACCAGAGGTCTCACTCAATGGCATGCTGTGAATAACACAGGAAGCGACTGAGCCGGGAGAGGAGTACGGGGTGTGGCACCCCTGTCTGTGGCTTCAACTTCATTACACACACATACACACACAAAAGCAGGCCACATTTATTGCCCACTATCTCATCATTCTCATCGTTCAGATTCTTGAGGCCAGAAGGTATGAAATAGACTTAAATCTATATTAAAAGGTCTAGATTTTTATGTTTTATATCAAACATGCCGGAAAACTAACATAAATGCTGTGGTCATATCAAATGAAACACAAAACCTAAATGACTGATGAGTCTCGGGTTGCGTGTGCAGCCTTGTAAGTATTTTTCATAGTAAACACCACGAGATTGGGTTCCCTGAGCCGCAGTCTCGAGCTAAAATGGGCAGATATCATTATCAAGGCAGGAGGGCCTCATTCGTCAAGATGACTCACCAGTTTGAACCAAGCTTCAAAACATCTCCTTGAAGCAATCATGAGCTCTCACTAATGACAAGGCATCACTTACGAGGCACGTGTCCTCAGCTAGTGGGGTGTGGTGTTATATTCCATAAATCTGACTAAATGACATGTTGACTCCCTGAGTCTTCGCTCTGCTTACCTGGAGGACGGCTTTGCCCGGAGGAGCCTGGTCTGCGAAACAGCTGAGGAAGAGCTGCGCCAGTTGGAGGGCGAAATACGAGAAGAATGCCATGTAGTGCACGATATCAGGAGTGAGGCCCTGGGAACAAAAAAAAAAAACAGGGTGTTAAAGAGAGACAAAGAAATTGAGTTGGTCCAAGGCTAAGATATTGTACTCTATACTGGCGGCCTCCCATCATTTCATTCTCGCCCTCTAGCCACAGGCTTCCCAAGACACATTTTTATGGTCTACAGAACTATCCAAACAATCATACCTCATTTGTATGCGTAATATTTCACCATTTACGATATACTCATACATAATTATGAAGCTCTTCACAATATGAGCTCAGAAAAACACATTCCAATTTAGGGCTTGTTGGAAACCAAGAGCAACGCAGAGCTCATTTCTACACCATTTTCTTCTTATTCTTCGTCATTCAGAAGGTGATCGGTTTTCTATAGTAAAAAGCTCAGACAGTTAATATGACTTTGATTGATTGATATAGTTATAGTTTGAAAAGTAATAATCCACAAGGGGACATGAACCGCAAATGCTCCACTTTCTGATCCCAGCTAGTTCCAGCATCTGTAAATTATCTACCTGTCGGAAAATCACAGCATGCTCTTTGTCGTCTTATTACCTTGAAAAAAAAAGCCTGGCGAATGAACAAGGCGACAAGAGGTATGTGTTAATTCGTTTCATGGAAGTTCTACAACATTAAACATAACCATAAATGGATAAAAAAGTACAACATGATGCTCTTTTAAGAATAAAATAACTGTAATTGGGGAATTCTGTAACTGTAAGACTCTAAGAGGTATAAAGGCGGCACTGCTGCCTTAGACCTCCAGGGTCAGGGTTTGATCCCCGGCTCAGGTCTGTGTGCATGGAGTTTGCATGTTTTCCCCGTGGCCTGGTGGGTTTCCTCCAGTATCCTCCCACAGTACAAAGACATGGACATTAGGCTAATTGGCGTTCCCAAGTGGCCCAAATGACAATTGGGCGTCGAGCTGGCAACTAAAACCCTTCAAGTAACTTCCACAGAAATGACAGATATATCTCCAGGGTGGGGAATATCCATCGCCCGATGTACCGGATGGCACGTGGACAGACCGAAATACCAAACAAAAGAGGTATTAAATACTTTCATGCATACTGTTATGGGAAAAAAAAAAAAAAAAAAACGACTTCAGGATTGCAACTCCAACGCCGCTTCATCACACCAAAGTGTCATTGATTATTATAAGTATATTAAAGTGTTTTATTGCCTACTTGCACATATGAGGCACACTGTTGGGATTGTAGGCTTGCTCAATAGTGCAATATGATGGGCGTGCTGCTGGCATTAATGACACAATAAAGCCTATTTTCAACAGTTAAAGCAAATCATGGTGAAAACCAGAGTCTTTAATGGTTTACTTTATATAAATAAATTACGCATAAAAAGAATAGTAAACACAAGGAGTCACGCTACCGTCTGGAAATGCATAGATTGGCCCCCGTTTGTGGTCAAGCACCGCCAAAAAAGCGTGTTATTGACCAACACCATATGCCAGTCATCTGCGATTCTAAACACATAGCCAGGAAGAGGTGAACCTGTGCCATGTTGCGTGAGGTCCAGGCTGCACTTTGCACTGGATTTGTGAAACAGCAGGCTGAGAGTAAACATCTTGCCCGGGCTGTGAGCGCACCATGCCAACATACGACTATATTCTTCCCCCCACCACAGAACAAAACAGGGTCAGTCTTGGTTTGAGTGGTCACAAAATATAGTTCAGCCTGCCTCTTTTTTCACTCTCGTGCAAGTATAAAGGCAGCTTTGAGCAAGGCAGTGAGAAAAAAAAAAGCTTACCAATATATAAAAAAATAAATAACTTACCAATATAACTTTTTTTTGTTTTGTTTTCGCAAAACTGCAAGCTCAGGTTTAAAAAGCAATCGAAGCTTGATTGGGATATTTTCATGGGAGTCATGAGATGGAGACCTCATGAGTAATGCGCAATAATAATAATAATAATAATAATTCAAAAGATGCAATTTGGCATGGTTACCCTCCCAGTATTGTGATATCAAAAAGATTTGCATGGCACTATGTAAAATGCCAGGGCTGATTCTTTAATTGCACGTTCCTACACACGAGCCTGACATTCCACTCATGAAAAGAGAGTCAGCATTTAATCAGATTCTAAGCAATCACTCCAACTTGACAGTTCATATATTTCTATGATGGACCATAACAAACAAACAGCTCGATAAGAATAGCTGGTACAAAAATGCTCCTGTAAAAGTATCTCCGGAATGTAATAAATATAGTGCAAAACTTTGTACACATGCACAGGGGTTTTTTTTTTATGCTGTTTGTACATCTGTGTATGTACATTTCGTACCTGGGGGTTTGCATACAAGTGTATGTGAATATATTGTCTTTCTGAGTTTTAGGACAGGGCCGTGAAATGGATGCCCCAGATTGGGGGTGCGTGTCATTTCTCTCACCTGTTCGACGGCCAACTGGATCTTGGCCCTCAGAGGAACGAGCGAACACGCCACGCTGAGCAGCCAGTACAGGAACAGCACCACGGAGGAGCGGCAGCCGCGCACTCGCTCCCACTGGATGATACACACCGCTAACACCTGGCAAACATAAAACTGAGCTTTACTGACAAGAGGAGACTCATATTCTGAAGGCTGCGTGGAATTACTGTAAATGTGATGAAAGCAGAATGACTATGTGCTTTGACCGTAAAAGAAAATACCAACAAAAGGAACAAAAAAAAAGCCAAACATGACTCATGATCAAAGGTGAACGAAGGACAGTAAGTAGAGGATTCAAGTCCAAACACTGACTGGCGTGATTACAAAGTGCAAAATGATACGAGTGAAAGTATTTGAAAACGTAAAAGTTTATGGTTACGGGGTGGATTTGGATTTGTGACTTTTACCCTAAAATGACTTCATCTATAGTGAATCAATACAAATCTTAGACACCATTCTCAATCTCACTTGTTTACATTTGTACGAGGGCTGTTCAAGTCAACCTGGGACTTGTGATGACATTTCTGCTGAATGAAGGTGTAAAACTAATTGACATTTACAGAAGACAATGACACTGGTGAGACTCTTAGTCGCAGGGAAAGAAAAAAAAAACCCCATCTGAATGGTGCAAGCGTTTTAAAGAAGGCTGTATATCAGAGCATGTTGATCCTGGCCAAGGTGGCTTGGTGCCCGCTGAGTCACTTCGGTGAACATTCTATGAGCGGAGCGCCTGATCGTTGAAAATCAATGGGTACCTTGTCGCATCTGTCTGTGGGATCTGTACACACAATCATTTCCCAACATGAATCATGCACATTACAGGAATTCAGCTGGGACTTACTGCCACATCCCCCGTACGGTCCAAGCCATTTCCACATGTTTGGGCCGTAAAAAAGGGTTCATTAAAGAAGGCCCGTTTCGGACGAGGCAGCCTGATCATGGCTCCAGCGTACTGGGAAAACTTTCTACCTTGATGGAATTCAAGCACTAGTGAAACGCTGTGATAAGTGCATTAGTGTAGGAGGGGATTATATACAGAAATAAAAGACTTTACTGTGTTCTGTTATTCTGCGCAATCAAAAGTCTCGCTTTGACTTGAACACTCGTTGTACAAAGCTTGGAGCTGATTGATTGTGATAGTCCTACAGAGCCCTCAAAAAACCTTTTATTATTATTTTAATAATAATGTATTATTATATTATTTTATTATTTATAAATATTTTAATACTACATTTTTGGACACATCATGAGATTAATACAAGTTACAAAGTGCTCAAAGTGGTGGCCATTAGCGTCCAGACAAGTTTTTCTTTTCCTGAAGTGATTTGATGTTTTGAATATGTCAGGATTTAACTTTAGGGCATGCTTATTTGGGAAAACAATCAACTATTGTTCGTTGCAGTGTTTTTGTCACCACAATGAATTTGATCATTTCCCGTTAACTTCCTATTTCATACAGGATTTAAGTGTATTCATTTCACAGCACAGCAAGCCTATACCTAAACAAGAGTAAGATAATAGAGTAAGTATTTAATAAGACAGAAAAATATTGATTTTAGGCCATGTTGTTTAAAACTGTACTTTGTACTGACTAAGGTTTGAGTCAGGTTATCATGTAAATAAACCTTTATAATTGTGTATTTCTGCCTGACCAGTAGTGCCTGGTTTCTAATTGGATTTCCCCCATTTACAACAACAGTAGGTTCATGAAAAACGGCCCTAGTAAACCACATGTACAACAAGGCTGTCGTCGAAACATTCTGTCCTTCGCCTTTAATTGCCTTTCTTTTCTTTGTCCAAAAGTCTTCAACACTCTCAGACCATTTCAGGAAAAAAAAAGAAAAAAAAAACACATGCTAACGTTAAGTTGCTCTTGTCTCATTGCAAACGTCCTGTGGCATTTCAGGGAAATCGTTGCCTTAGTTTTATTTTGTCAGAGAATCTCCTAGGCGGTGGAAAACACTGGATTACGTAAGGCACGTTTGAAATCAGGCTTCATGCTATTCCTAATGATACATCCTCCAAATCTAAACTGTAGCCCTTTCCAAACCAAACCAGTCTCCCAGGCACATCGTAATGAAGTAAAGTGTTGCAGGGGAATCTCTTAATCACTTGGTGTGGCCCGAACCCTTCAAATACATCTCGCTTCATCTTACAAACAGTAAGTGCAAGATCAAAAACATGCTAATGGGTGTTTATGTTTTTGCTCATTGTAGCTGCCTTGTAATGGGGTACGTAATGGCCCCCTTCTCTGGAGTGTGGGAGGAAGCTAAAGCATTGGTTAAACCTCAGACTTAGTGCCTACCTAGTAATCAGAAAGGGGAAGTGCTGAGTGAGGTTGTTCTGAAATCTGTACTGCTTGGTTCCTGAATAAAGTTGGTGATGCACTGACAGGTCTGCCCATGGGAAGAAGGAAAAGATGAGGCCCACATAACCACTCAGACTTGGTGGTGCACCAGACCCAGCCTTGATGAGTCTGATCTTTGGGTTTTCATGGGGATTTTTAGGGGATAAGCGCCGTCTGCCGCAGAAGACTTAAATAGACATAAATACAACTGCACTGAGTGACTTTAAGACCACTGATGACGGTGTGTTTGTGTCTTTGCATTTCTATATGGAAATTCATAAAGTAGGAGCAAGGATATCATTGACAGCATATGCATGTTTATTACCTTAGTATAAATTTACCTTAGTAAAATAAGTAGATTTTTTGTTTACATGAAGCCAGAAAATTTCATACTCATCATTAATAACATTATCTAACTACTTAAGATGAACTAACCCTGAGAGGATTGCTGACAAGATTTGGTTTATCTTACTTTAATGCTAGTCAGATGCTTAACATGCACGAGTCTCACGAGATACGTAAGAAAAGTTTCTTGTAGTGCGATTATTAAATCTTTCGTGATCTATACAATTTGAATGCCAGTTGATGGTTATTACAAAAGTTAATGGATAGCATCAGAAAAAAACTGACAAAAAAAAAAAAAAACACTAACTGTGGGAATGGATGGGATTGGGAATTGCTTACAAGAAAATAATACTCAGAGGCCGTGCAAATTATTACATTTAGAAATTAATGATTTGAGAGAAATAATCCAGATGATTATTATAAACGTCGATACAGATATCAACGTTTAAAAACGTACGGTGGTAAAAAAAAAAAAAAAAAAAAAAAAATCAAGCTTAGCAAAAGAAGAGGTATTTCAAGGTTTTAACAGCAATATTTGTGCCCATAGTTAATAAGTCACCCAACTACGAGCAAATTCTTTTGACCTATATCCCGGAGCGTGACTACGTTTTCAGCTATCTGCTTTAATATTTATACAGTTGAGATTACGATCATTCGATGAGCGAGTATTCGCTTTTACTGTTTTTCCAAGAGCTCATGTCAGTGTTGACTTAAGTGTCTGAAGTGACCACAGATAGGGCGAGAGTCTAGTCCGGGTGCAAAAAGTGAAAACTTGTGGCCTTGTGTCATGTTCACCCACTTCACTGACCTACACTTTTAAAACTTGTGTTTAAAATCACCCACAGTGAGATAAATATGTCTGTGTGTGTGATGGGACAGACCTAGCTGTATGTGGTTATGTAGAATATCAACGATCTTTTACATAATAAAGATATTTCCTATATTTTTACCTCAGGAGCACAATGGATTTAGCATAGCTAGCATGGCATTTCCCCCCTAAAAATGCCCCATAAATACTCTAAAACCCACTTCACTGCTAAAAAATATTTTCACTTTGTGTCTGTGTCAAAAGTTTTACTTCAGATAGCTAACCTGAGATTTTTATTTTAGAGTAATATGGTTTCATAGTTTGCTTTGCTAATAAAATGTATTTTTAGCTCTAGAGTTAGCTTAGCTAGCATGCAATTTTTTAAAATCTAAATGTCATTACATGGATCTAGAAATACTGTAAAACCCATTTCACAGCTTACAATTAATCTTCATTTGTCTGTGTCAAAGGTTTTACCTTAGAGAAATTATTGCAGACCTACACAAAGCTGTTGAAGCTATACATTTTCTCCATATTTTTTTTTAGTTAACATTGAAGTTTTTGTACTGAGTTAGTTTAATTAGCTTTTTTTTTTTTTTCTCATGTGAATCTCACTAAAGAAGTCTAAAAAATGTATCACACAGATAAATAAATGATTGTATGGATGAAGTGTGCCAAATATACTGTACATAGAACAGCTTCTTGGCTAGCCACTTTAGCGATATGTTAGCTTAAGGATATTTAATAGATTTTGCTGTAGTGTTTGTTATGCCATTTATAAAAGTTCCTGACAACAATATTTCAAGCGCTATTGCATGTTCAAAAAGAATGGAAAAAAGGAGCCAGGACTGTTTTACAAAATTATTATTCTTGTAATGTTGATATCTAGCTAAAAAGAGAGAGCCCTGGGTGTTTCTTCCTATGTTTGATTTACAGTTTATTCTTTCCATGTCGTCATTCCTGGCAGTGATGAAGATTGTTGGTGTAGCATATCATTTATGGCATGTTAACACTCCAGTGTAATGTAATATATGTTACCACAGTGAGGCTGCGTATGACCGAGGCCAGGAGAAAGATGAAGTGGTGGTGGATTTCTTGGTGTCGCTCCAACAGGATGTAGAAGAATTCGACGAAACCGAAGGAAGCCAAGAAGAAGCCCAACAACTATAAGGAGACAGATATGAACGGAAATCAGACCTGGGTGAGAAACTCATATGACTCATCCTTACGGAAATGACTTTGGTCACTCGGTTCAGTGCAAGAGTTACGTATGTCTGGATGGAAAGTTTCAGTAGGCAGCAGTGGTGCCGTTTAACCCTTTCAGAAGCACACGGTGAAACTTTCTTTCTTTCGGCACTTACATTTTTTGGGGTTTGTCTTCCTAGCCTTCCTATGTCAAATTTTCTGTGAAAGGAAAACCTTTCGTTCGATATTTCTACATACAATCTTTAAAGGTTCTCCCAGAAAGACTATCTTTCTAATCAGCAGCACACCTGATTGTCAATTGAAGGGCGCACCTAATAAAACTGGTGGAATCAGACATGTCTCTTGGTCATCCCTTCATTAAGGGTTCTATATTCATTTGTTAATCTAAGACATGACAAACAACTACAACATGTACACTTGGCACCATTAAAATATAAAACATACATTTCTTCTTTAAGAATGCATACATATATGCATTATATGCATAACTGAGTACACATGGAAGCCTTGTGAAAATCAGTGTATCACCAAGCATATCCAAACAAGCACTAGTGTGTTACATTCGCCCACAAGCCTTTGCGGTGCTGAGCTGTTGTCCCAATTTGCCATCACCTTCTCCAGAAACTGTCCCTCAGGCCAGACACCATTCTGCTACATTTGCTTTCATCCAACACCCTTCATTTTTAGCTTTTACAGACCATTTTTACAATGTGGTTCTCTGTGTAATGCCTAAAACTGTATCTAAGCCTTATACTTTTATTCAACACTGTTCATTTGAGATATAAGGCTTAATATTTGTCTGTCCACACTAACCATGAGACAAGTTTCTCCTTTCATAGATTGCATGAAAACTCACTCACCAGCTTGGCACTGCAGAGCAGTGAGAGGGGCAGGCGTCCTCGACCATGGCAGTACAGATGAAGACAATAGAATGGTGAGCAGAGCCACAGGTAGATACAGGGTGCCCACACCAGCACTGTGTTCTGAAAACAGTCACTCAACTCAGGGGTGTGTGTGTACCATGTCTGGTTCCAATCCTGGAAGATTAGGAGAAGAGTGGTGAAGTCATATTCAGATATGCCACAATAAGAAACATAATGGTAGCCATTAGTTGTGATTGGTTTTCAGGTCAATCAATAAAAACCATTTGATCGTTAAAACGTAAAACAAATCATGTTTTGAAGAAGTTTCACTTTTCCATACAAGCTGTATGACATTTGCATGTAGAACCTATTTAGATTTTCTTTTTATTATTATATTAAATTATCATAAATTATTTTTCAGGTTATAATATTATTTATTATTATAACCTGAAAAAAATAAATTGCAGTTTGGGACAGAGTCTCCATTGAATTCAGTAATTCAGCACTGAATTCAATGGAGACTCTGTCCCAAACTGCTATTTATTTTTTTAGTTGTTTAGTTGTTTAGTTGTATTGGTACAATGCTGTCCAGGAAACATTGGCGGATAAGCTCCAGAGATGGATCTGCACACCATGTGCTATGGTGGTTTGGCTAATTTCACCAATCCATCTGCTGTTGATCTCTGAAACGCCTGGTACTGTCCATAGCATTGCATTCTGATTTAGCTATTCCTCTTCTTTAGTCACAGATGGCCTGAAGCTTATTATACTGTTGTTCCCTCTGTTTCACTTTTTCGGTAATAAGGCTCAGAGGTTCTGAAAATATACGTATGTGTAAATATGTAAATATGTACATTTCCAAATAATACTTATATACTTACTGCATAATTCATAGTAGCTACTGGAAGAGGGATTAGTCAAGTATAATAATTATCTAACAGTTTAAAAAGGTAAGAAGTCAAAAGAAGAACGGAATACTATGCTTGTGCGTCGACTGCTTGTTACAGAATATAATGAAAATAAAAAATGACGGTGGGTTTGCACTCCATTGAAATTTTCACGTTTTGTTTTATAAATACACATTTCTTTTTTCTCTCTCTTTTGCACATTCATATGAACTAGAACCTGTTGCTTGTGGATGCACATTGTATGCGAGCCAAAGATGAGGCATTATAAGGTCACTTAATCATACATGATCCATGGTCATAAAATTAAAAAAGAAGCAAAGAACACAAGGATGATGCCTGAGATGTTGTGTATTCTGATCACTCACCCAAAGTGGATCAAGGCCACTGAGGCCGCAGAAAGTATCCATCCCCACTCCAGTTCCTGAAACTACCACACAGTAGACAGGTCTATTTTGTGGCACCGTTTTGTTATTTGGCACAGGATGCAAGAGTGTGCAAGTCCAACTCTCTCACTTAATAAATGCACTCTAGGTAGTTTCTCTCTCTCTCTTCTTCTTCTTCTCTCCCATACACCTTGCAACTGAGAGCTTCTTGTTTCTAAGACTGTTTGAAAGACGGGCTGTTTTATGGCTGTTGAGCACTTAGGTGGGAGTTTATATGCTCTCTCTCTCTCCCTCTCTCTCTCTCTCTCTCTCTCTCTGTCACTTCTCGCTCCTCCTGTTCACATGTTCCCACTCTCCTTTTCTTCCTTCTTTTTTATCCCTCCCTTTTCTACAGTTCTTCCCTCCCTATCTCTGTCACTCTGTTTCTATTTACCCTCCCATTCTGTCTCACTTGAAAACACACTGACTTGAGATATTTATCAGCTCAGTTTTATACAAGGCCCTCATATGATCACAATGCAACACATCCTTACATCTTTTACCATCGGGTCATACAACAATCATGCAATAGAACATATGTCTGCCAGGTTATAGTGACAAGAGTTACACTTATTTAAAGAAGAGTGTAAGAGTACGTAGAGGTGCAGAGACAAGAAAATCCAGAGCCAACTCACAAAACAAACACACACACACACACACACACACACACACACACACACACACACACACAATTTGCTTTAACAGATCAGTACTGCTGAAACAGACAGTAAGTTTTGTATTATGTCTGTCTCTTTTGAAGGTCTCATAAGTTAACATCAGCCGAACAGATGCTAGTCATCATGGTCTAAAGTCCTGGAAAAGTCAGGCACACCGGCGGAAAGTTTTAGGGTGACCTTGGCCAGGGAGCTGCAGCCAAGACATGGAAAAACCAACGACTGGATAAACCAACCCACGCTGTCCGTGTCAAGATGGGTTCTACAGCAGAGCAAATATCTGCACTGGCTTTCTTAAGGAGGCGCATAATAGCTGTGTCGGCAAACCAATTTTGACTTGAGTTCTCCAATTCAGCCACTGTAACTCTGAACTCCGGTTCGACCTGTGTGGGGTAACGTTCACTTGGCAACGAACTTCAATGTATATTTATACTGGGGTTAATTATTGTTAAGAAAGAGTCATCAGCCTAGAAAACAACACACGTGCCGCCCTAATCGGGTGATCTCTTTGCTTTTCTGTGTCATCCTTGTTTATTTATTTTCACTGCTTTTGGGCACATAGAGTTGCAAGAAGTGATGCAAACTGTTCAACTTGATGATTGCTAGAAGTGTTTGAAACTAAAGGCACATGACCAGGTGTTCACTATGGGCCTATGACAGTTTCCTCTAATTGCCATCATGGACAATTTTGGAGATCACAATTTTGGTTTTTGATTTAATTTTGTGACTGTGCTGGACTGGAATTAAATAACATGCACTATATTATGCTAAATTGGTGACTTTCACATGTGTGGGATGTGAAAGTCCAACTCGTGTATTAGTCTGTTTTATATCATGTGCAGCTTCTTAAAGAGCCTTTAATTAGCCCTAGATGTTTTGCTGATTGAGTGAACCTACTGAACCTGAACCCAGTGGCTCCCAAGATCAGTGGTTACCCCCGTCCACAACTGTTTAGAAACTGTCAGTAATAGATCATAATGGTGTTGTTGTCTTATATATAAAGTGACTATCTATTGCGAAGTGTAAACAATACCAGAGGCGTTAGACAGAGAGATGAATGGAGGCATTCTTGGTGGTTAACCATAAAGCCACCAAGGGTTTAACTAACTGGCTCTAGACAACTGAGAGACCATGTTATTACGTCTGAAGTAGCAGAAGCAGGAGGAAGCAAGCCTGAAGCACTGTAAAAAAAATAAAAAAAAAACCTGCCACACGCGACTACAGCAATAACACTGCCCCTGAAAATGGAACGGGGGTGGGTCCGGAGTTTGTTTACATCGAACAGTAGTTATGGTTTATGAAACATTAAACAGGGTGTCCCATAGCGTATATCCATGATGTGCTTTATCTTGCTTTGTTTTTGTCCTAATCAAGACCAGACATCTAAATAACAGTCTAAATAACAGTCTAAACCACGGTGCAATGTGGTGGGCCAAACTGATTCTACAGGCTTTACATAGCCGAAGGACTTCTTTTTTTAATTGTTTTTTAGTAAAAGTGTATACCATTCAGAGTGTCCTGTATTGACCTCATAGTCCCTTCACGCAATGAAAAAAGCAATGAATCATCAGTCCTTGTGATAAAATTAGAAAACGCTCGAAATTACACAGGTTTTGCTGTTTGTATTTAACCTGAGAAATCCGGGGGTGGCGGTGAAAAATCATCAGATGTGGTCAGAATCCTATTATGCTCTTGGGTGTATTCGCATTATTGTTTTCTCTATTTTAAAATGAAACATGTCGTAGTGTTAATCTGAGAGCAGGTAATTTCCATCAAGATAACTGTTTGGATTTTTGATTCTGCATTTTAATATTTGTGAAAATAGACATTGTTTGCATACACATAAGTTTTAAGAACATGTAATATGGCATTTAATAAGGCATTTAGGCAGAAAATTATTTAAAGGTTACATATTTATATATTTGGTTAACAACTTAACACAGGTCTCAGAAGTCCCTCAAAGCATGTATGTGTGTGTATATGTGTGTTAATGCCAGAAATAAAAACAACCTCAGATGTACTCCTCTTTAGAAGTCTGCTGCTTCAGGGTCTTTAGAAATGAGCTGCTACAGAGCCATGCCATCAGTAAAGAACAGTAGAGCTAAGCAACATGCTGGGGGAGGGGCTCTTCTTATGTGAGGTCACATTAGGGTGTTTAATGTAATTTGTGTGTTTAAGTAATATACACAGACAGTATGTATACCAAATGTTGACATTATATATACAGTATACTAGATGTGTAATTTAATTGCTCATAAACACACATAATAAAAAGTACAGCGCCATCTGTTGAATTTTGCGGTGAAGTAATGATTTTTTCAAGGTCGATTTTTTTAAACAATATAGGGGCGTTTTCTATTTAAATTCCAAATTAGCATATCTTCTCTTCAGGTGGTTTTTTTTTCGACTGCAATGAAAAAAAGCCTGTATGTTTCCTTAAACTTGGGCAAATACACCTGTAAAAATCTCATCAAAATTTGTTCAGTAGTTTTTACATAATGCTTGCACAAATAAACAGACAAACAGGCAAAAATTCCAATAACCATCTATTTTGGCTAGTTTGTCTATTCGTTCTATTACTCACCTTACGCTCTCCCAAATTATAATAAGGCATTTTTTTTCACAAATAACTTCAATGTACAGACATGCCAGTTTTATACACAGTATATCTCAAACCCAGGACCTGGAGGTGCATGGCGATAGTGCTAACCACTAAGCATTTATAATTTACATAACACCTAACTTTTTTGGGCTTAAGTTTAGCCATGTCCTGATCACTCACCCAAACATGGTCAATATCACAGAGGCTGCAGAAAGTCCAGAAAGTCTCTTTTTCTCAGGCTTTATTCATGGGACTGTTTTGTTTCTCAGTATGGGATGAGTGTGTGTGGCTGTGCGAGTCCAAATTGAAATCCAATTTGAGCGAAGAGTGAATCACCAGTCTGCGGTATAAAAACGGAAAACGGCCTGAATTAAACACAGGCTTAACAGTTTGTATTCAAAATGAGAATGCTGGGATTTAAATATCCTCAGATGTGGTCAGGATAATTTTTGAATAAATTTCATACCGCAAAAACTGATCTATGGCAAAGCACTCATGCTTGAAGGATGTACGCCAAAGATAAGAGCCAGGTTCTTGGTTAAATTTGAGTAAGGCCTTTTCCAAGAGCACACCACTGAGTGCACCAAAGCCCTATGAAGCAGTCAGACATTTAACACAAGCGGGATAAGGAGCCGAAGCCAGCGGACATTGGACTGTAGCCCTGCACCGGCTCATAAGCGGGTAGTGTAGGGCTGCATCTGTGTATGTGTGAGAAAGTGTCTATATTCCAGTCTAGAAAGCTCTACTTTTGCCAGACTGACTCACCTCCACTTCCTCTCTCTCTCTCTCTCTCTCTCTCTGAAACAAAACAGTCTGGTGAAAATAATGGTGTCATTTTCGGCCCACATGCTCCAACAGAGAGGCGGGAGGAGAGGGGGGGACAAATTTAGCATCAGCCGTGAAGAGAAGTGCCAAACCCATTAAGGCACAGCTTTGAGGAGCAAGCAAAAAAAAAAAAGAAAAAAAAAGGGTCTTTATTTTTTTCAGGAGCAGCGTAGAGTGTGGCTCCAAGCCAAAAATTGGTCATTCCAGATGTGTCAACCTACGCGTGCAATTATGACTCGACTTGTTTTCCTCCACATACTCCACCCCTCCTTGAACCAGACCCACACCTTCCACACAACCACACACATCCTCTCTCCTCCTTCCTGAGACTTCTGCCCCCTCCTTCCTCCTGTCTCGGGTTTGATGGTAAGACTACGTGCTCAGTCGTTGCTCAGTTGCCTGTCTGAAGGCTGCTCTCACATACCACTGCTAACATATCAACATCGAAACTATTTGCCACCAAGCTGTTCTGAGACCTGTCTGGAGTTCGCGCCAACAGTATCAACTCTCTGAGATGTGCATTAAAACGTGCATGTTCCTATATGCCTACCAACACTTAGCTCAGCTGAAAAAGACTTGCGCTGATGTAGCCCGATGGTATTCCATGGTAAGGCTTCCGCAACCACAAGAATATCATGAGCCGACAACCAAATTGCAGTGGCAGACGATGCTGGGTATTCCCGTCTGGATGAAATTCCCACCGGAAATGGTGACGTCACGATTTCTTCACCCCATAAACAACTTTACAAATGACAGGATTTTAAGTTCATGTCTGTACAGACATGCTCCATGGTGTAATTATGCCTGGATGGAGGGCAGATCTGAAACTAGTACCTGGTGTACTGTAGATATCATCTTCTCCTTTGGAGTTACATGATTACAACAGGCCTAATACGGCAAAAATAAGTTAGATAATTGACTCTAGAGGTGTAGCAGGACTTTTTACAATCACATGGGGAAAATAAACTTAGTTACTTCATTAGCACATTGAACATTAAAGTTGAATTAAAATTGAATAAATTTGTTAACATTTGTTTGTTGTTATCTGGAACAGAACAGTTATGGTGACCTTGAAGTAAAAAAAAAAAAAAAAAAGGTTTTTGCGTTTTGAGAAATGTCTTGTATTTTGTGAATTATTGTTTTCCAGTTTGTTAGGGTAGGAACGGAATTTTGTAAGGTGAGAGATGTCCAGGAAAAGGGACGGTTGGTGATCAGTGGTCTAAACTGTTTAAATGTGTCATACTCAAAACACCTCTGTGAAATATCAACCTACACACCGCAAAACTTCTGCCAGTACTACATTATACACACATTCGTCACATTTAACCATATTATACACATTAGAAATTTATTATCCATGAGCCAAAGATGGAAAGTACTTCAGCAACTGTGATTTTTTAAATATACTTGAGCATCACTTTATGTCTACGATTTACAAAGTGCTCTGGGTCTGTGAAGCATATCACATCAGAGGGTGTGTGTTTATTTATTTATTTTTGCTTGTATGTTTGTTTTAAGACTTTGTTACAGTTACAAACAACAGTATTATTAAAGTTATATTTTCATACTCTATAAGTAAGCCTGTAATTTAGAGTAATTGAAAATTTTCTTAATTAGAAATGGCTCTAAGACTTAACCCTGATATTAAAAATAGTTATATAATAAATCTGTATTACGTAGGATGGCCCTGAAGTACAAAACACAACGTTATTTCCCAAAACACAACCGCATTTCTTAAAACACGCCATTACAAAATACAAAGACATTTTGCTAAGCACAAAACATTTCACAAAAGTGTTTTGTGAAGTGTGCTTGTATTTTGTAAAATAGTTTGTATTTCGTGAAATGTTTTTTTGTGTTTTGGGAAATGTGATTGTGTTTTGTGATTTTTTTTGTTGTTGTTTTTTTTTTTTTTTTTTAAAGTTTTTGTGTTTTGAGAAATGTCTTGTGTTTTGTAAATCTTCTGTACTTTGTAAAATATTTTTGGGTTTTGTGAATTTTTTTTTCCAGTTTGTGAATTTTTTTTTTGTGTGTGTTTTGGGAAATGTTGTGTTTTGTGAAAAGGTGTGTTTTGGAGAATATGGCTTTGTGTATAAAATGTTTCTGTGTTTTGGGAAGTGTGGCTTTCTTTTGGGAAACATTTTTTTTAGTGTCTGGATTTTTATTTATTTATTTTTTTTTACTTCAAGGTCACCATAATTATTGGTGTCCTCTTTTCGTCTGCAAAAACTTTGCGAGACCCTGCATTATGAGATTTGTACTTTACCTACTTCACCTAGTCAATTTGTCGTTCCTAGTTACTGTACATTTCTAAGCAATTGCATTTAAAAAATCATATTCTATGAGTTCTGTGCAATTTCTATGCATGCTTCATGTATTCATTTAATTTTACTCAAGTATAATTTTACCTGGCTACTGGATTAATCAGTTAAGTTCATGCAGATTTTGACACAAAAATCGTTGCATAAGACTAAAAAAACATCTATATCGCTACAGATTCAGCTGCTTAAAAATATAAAAATTATTCAGATCCATATGATTCATTGCTAATAATCACAGCTTAGACAGCATTTGCTAATCAATTCATATGTACATAAAAAGGAACTAAGTGAAGAGCGGCACATAGCAAGCATTTCCCAATTACATTTACAATGCTTTGTACGATGCTGTGGTTTTTTTTTAATAACCAAAAACAGGCCTTGTTGCTCCAAAATAGAAGTGTAAGGAAATCCGTAGGCCCAGGCCACAGACACTCACTGGAGCCATTTCTCTAATCTAATGGAGAAAACCTCCTACTCAGAGCTCCTCCGTGACGTATTTCCATTCATCTGTGACATAAATCGCGGTACAGACGCGAGCCGCACAAACACAGCTTAATTTTTATTGCTATATTTTGGGCTAAAAATACAGAACTGAGGTGTGCGTGGGAGTGCGGAGATGTTTATGAGCGTTCCTCGACCGAGGACAACGATGATTAAATGAACCGTTATTAAAGATGAAAAACAAACAAACAAAAGAAATTCTCTAAGTAAATGTTTTCGTACTTATGATGACTAAGTTGACCTTTAAAAAAAGAAAAAAAATTATTTATACTAAAAATAATCCTATGATTTCTCCAGGCGCTCCAAATGAAGCTGTGTGTAAAAGATACCCATTTGTCATGGAAGTGTTCAAATTTAATCCAACTTGCCAGTTCTTAGTTGAATCTTGGGTCTATTTATAGAAGACGACACAGCTGTCATCCAGATGTGCCTCGAGGCCGCTTGAGGTGAACAAGAATCGCATTTAAGCAAACCATGAACTTTGTGGGAATTGTTTTAGTCTGAGTTTTGTAGAATGCTTTAAGTAGTCTATTATTAGTAGTAAATGTACCTTAAATTTTTACCTCAAAAGTCATGTTATACTCTTATACAGTTAAACAGACTGAAATGTTTCCAAAATTGGTATGTTAATGTTCCAGTTGAAATATAACTATAATTATGTATTAAGGCTGCTTGATTTTATAACTGTTTCACCCCTTCTCCAAGCACAGTGTCTGTAGCTTTAGATGAACTGCCACTGAACACCATTTTTGCAGAGGTGCGTTGACGCTGCAAGATGTTCAAGATCTTATAAAGCACCAGTTTTCAGGTATTTCCGGCACTTCCGATGAACAAAATATAGGGGGGGAAATACACACGTGGACAAAATTGTTGGTACCCTTCGGTCAATGAAAGAAAAACTCACAATGGTCATATAAATAACTTTAATCTGACAAAAGTAATAATTTAAAAAAATTCTATGAATGTTAACCAATGAAAGTCAGACATTGCTTTTTAACCATGCTTCAACAGAATTATTTAAAAAAATAAACTCATGGAACAGGCCTGGACAAAAATGATGGTACCCCTAGAAAGTACTGAAAATAATGTGAGCAAAGGGACATGTTCATTCAAGGTGTGTCCACTAATTAGCATCACAGGTGTCTACAATCTTGTAATCAGTCAGTGGGCCTATATATAGGGCTCCAGGTCGTCACTGTGTTGTTTGGTGACATGGTATGTACCACACTCAACATGGACCAGAGGAAGCGAAGGACAGAGTTGTCTCAGGAGATTCGAAAGAAAATTATAGACAAGCATGTTAAAGGTAAAGGCTATAAGACCATTTCCAAGCAGCTAGATGTTCCTGTGACTACAGTTGCACATATTATTCAGAAATTTAAGATCCATGGGACTGTAGCCAACCTCCCTGGACGTGGCCGCACGAGGAAAATTCATGACAAATCAAAGAGACGGATAATCCGAATGGTAACAAAAGAGCCCAGAAAGACTTCTAAAGAGATCCAAGGTGAACTTCATGCTCAAGGAACATCAGTGTCAGATCGCACCATCCGTCGTTGTTTGAGCCAAAGTGGACTACATGGGAGACGACCAAGGAGGACACCATTGTTGAAAACAAATCATAAAAAAGCCAGACTGGAATATGCCAAACTACATGTTGACAAGCCACAAAGCTTCTGGGAGAATGTCCTATGGACAGATGAGACAAAAATGGAACTTTTTGCCAAGGCACATCAGCTCTATGTTCACAGACGGAAAAATGAAGCATATCAAGAAAAGAACACTGTCCTTACTGTGAAACATGGAGGAGGCTCTGTTATGTTCTGGGGCTGCTTTGCTGCATCTGGCACAGGGTGTCTTGAATCTGTGCAGGGTACAATGAAATCTCAAGACTATCAAGGGATTCTAGAGAGAAATGTGCTGGCCAGTGTCAGAAAGCTGGGTCTCAGTCGCAGGTCATGGGTCTTGCAACAGGACAATGACCCAAAACACACAGCTAAAAACACCCAAGAATGGCTAAGAGGAAAACATTGGACTATTCTAAAGTGGCCTTCTATGAGCCCTGACCTCAATCCTATTGAGCATCTTTGGAAGGAGCTGAAACATGCTGTCTGGAAAAGGCACCCTTCAAACCGGAAACAACTGGAGCAGCTTGCTCATGAGGAGTGGGCCAAAATACCTGCAGAGAGGTGCAGAAGTCTCATTGACAGTTACAGGAATCGTTTGATTGCAGTGATTGCCTCAAAAGGTTGTGCAACAAACCATTAAGTTAGGGGTACCATCATTTTTGTCCAGGCCTGTTCCATGAGTTCATTTTTTAAAATAATTTTGTTGAAGCATGGTTGAAAAGCAATGTCTGACTTTCATTGGTTAACATTCATAGAATTCTTATTTATTATTACTTTTGTCAGATTAAAGTTATTTCTGTGATCACTGTGAGTCATTGACCGAAGGGTACCAACAATTTTGTCCACGTGTGTATATGTACGGGCATTAATTCATGATTCATTAGAAAACAATTACGTTTATATTAAACACACAAGATACCAACTCAATTTAGCTCAGTGGGATTGCAGAAGCTTCATATGAATCTAAGCTGAACTTTGGAATGCATTTTTGCATGGGACTAGTGTTGTGGAATTTGACCGTGGTTACTTACATTGCACTCACGTTCCATGCGGCAAACGTCACAGTCAGTGTGCAGAGCAGGAAAGCTTATAACTACCAAGATCTGTGGTAATATGCACCTCAATTTAGATTTAAATCAGACTTGAAAAACCCTGAACTACGTCTTCTAAAAGAAATCTAAAAAAAAGGCAAGGTTAGCCATTAGCAGTTAGCTATTTCCAGCAAGTGTAGTTTTTATTTATTGTAGCTCTTAAAAATGGCCTTAGAGAAAGGTAAAGCTGAGTGTAGGTAAACAGAGCTGGGTGAAAATGAGCATTGGGCCAGCTCTTGTATATGAGGTCACAATAGGGGGAAATTTCGATTTGTCCTTTGCTGCATTGTAATATTTTTATTACTGGAACTATAGCCAAAATGTTGGGGGTCTGTTAATTGAAAATGTAAGATTTTATTCTATTTTTGATCAAAAGAACAAAATTAACTAAATGACAAAAAAAAAAATTTTTTTTTTTTGATGAACAAGATTCAAAGAACCAAGTCACTAAAATGATCCAAACTTCCCATCACTAATATAACAAAGCGATGCTTTGATCTGAAAATAAGCAACAACAAGGTGGCGTGATGAACACCACAAGTGAAGCTTAATCGTAAGTTTATTGTTCCTGTATGCTAAGTATTTCATTTATCTTATACAAAATAAATAAATAAAAAAAAAAATAATAATATCTAGACAGACAATAGAGTGGTGCTTGCTGTGTCAAAACTCAGGCCTCTGGGCCTGTTGCTAGCATGATGTTAACATGATTAACATGTTGCTAACATGGTGCTGGCGTGATAAGCATGTTGCTACTGTAGCAACATCATTAGAATGTAGCTTACATGATGTTAGCATGATTAGCATGATACTTGCATGATGCTAACATGGTTAGCCTAATGCTAGCATGACGTTAAGATGATAAACATATTGCTAGCAAAATCATTAGCATGTCATTAACATGGCTCGAGCATGATTAGCATGTTGCTGACATGACTCTAATGTGATTAGCATAATGCTTGCATGATGCTTACACAGTTGTACACAAAATTTACATGTTTTAGCTCTTAGCTACTGGATATTAGCATGTAGCTATTCACTGCTAGCATGTGTACAGTAGCATGATGTTAGAAGCCCTCTTTGCTAGCATGAGTCAAAACCCCAAACCGACATGTCTATTCAATATTCTAATGTATGAATTAAATGTCTTACAAAATTATTACTAAGGTCCTCTGTTTTGTTGCTAGGGAGTGGTTTGAAACCTGCTAATGAAGAAATCAAAGGCTTCTGTCGACTATGAATGATATAAATCAGTCCCCATGGTTTTGAGATGATAGAGGGGCCTCTAAATGGTTGCTAGAGGCATGGCTTATTGGCATGATAAATGCGAAAGCTTAATTGGTTTCCTGAGTTAAATGAGCCCTCCCCATGTCTCTAGGACAGCCGGATGCAAAGATACTATCCGGGCCTTTTATAACGACAGTCTTTGGGATTAGTGGGATAAAGTGGTTGCTAGGGTGTGGCTTGACAGCTTCACAATGACCCTGAGAGACCGATTGGTTGCCTAAGTAAAATGAGCCCACCCCCATGTCTCTATGACAATGTGATCCAATGTGGTTCAGTTTTAAAGTTTCTATGGAAGTTACCATAGCAGAGAATGCAACTACAAGCACGTCCAGTTACTTTCACCATAATAAGTCGATGGGGCAAATTTGGGCACCGCAGCGGTACAACTTATACCTTCATATTATGACACAGCTTGCAAGCCTCTTCAAATGTGGTAAATTTTATTTTCTACAGAATTCTTGCTTTGTGCTGGAATCCGTCAAATTTGGTCTCAATGTTAAGTCCAGTTGGTGCAAAAATTTTTAGGGAGGCTTTTAATAAACTTTTTAAACTTTTAATACTTGCCTGTAAATAGCCATTTATCAGGTGATTAAGCATCATTACTATTAGTATAAAATAAAGGCATGACTCACATCACATCCAGTCGGCAGCTCCGCTTGCCATAAGAAGTGCGGGAAAAGACTCGTTGAGAATGGTCCAATCACATGAGCCCAAATATTTAAAAAATAAAAATATCGATTAGTCACATGCTTTTCAAAAAATTATGTGCCTACATAGACACTCGTTTGTCCGGCGCCCCGCGTACACAAACACAAATGAACGTAATACAGTTTAGATTTTTTTTTTATTGCAAATAAATTATATCAAGAAATACAACGGAATATTGTGACTAAATGACTTTATTTCATTATTAAATAAATAATTATTATGTTAAATGTATACATGTTAGGCCTCCGAGTGGCGCAGTGGTTAAAGCGCTCGCCCTATCATCCGGAGATCGCTAGTTCGAATCCCGGGTGGTGCTGTTACCTCTCGCAGCCGGAGGTCTAGAGAGAGCTGATTGGCCGAGCTCTCTCAGAGGATGAGAGGTACTTAGTGCTCCCACATTAATCACGGCTCTACAGCCAATCAGGGGCGTCTGTGAGCTCGCGCAGCGGAGGGAGCGGATAGCGCTGTTCTCCGAGTGTGTTACGCCGCCCCCAACGGTGCGCGAGCGAGCAGTTCGAAAAGATGCGGCGGCTCACGTGGTTCGGAGGAAACACGTGATAGTCTTCGCCCTCCCGGCTGAGTGGTAGTAGTAGCCTTAATGTGGGAGCCCCCTAGTGACGGGGAGGAATTGGACACGACTAAATTAGGGAGAAAATCGGGGAAAAATCCAAAAAAAAATTTTTTTTATATTTTTAAATATATAATATAAATATATATATATATAATATAAATAATAATATATATAATATAAATATAAATATTTTTAGCCCACAGGGGGCAATTTTTACCCCCCAACCCCTCATAGGACCCCATTCCCGAATAAGCCACACGATTTGACACCACTTTCATGACAAATGGTACAGGACAAGATGCGCACCGAGATTTGTCAAAAATAAATCAATAAATAAGCAAATCAACAAATACTTGATCACACCACTCCCTTTAATTTCTTTTGAAATCAGTGATGACAATACTATAAACTACTTCATTAACATTTTCCTTATTTGAACGTCTTTGAGGCTTGTTTTAATAAAGCATGTGATTAAAAACAAAATCCTACTCGCTTGTTATTAATTGCTGTTAGCCCAGATAACCTAGTGAACCACTCTTTTTTTAAATACTCTAAGACACTTTCACAAACCATATTAAAGCTAAATTCCATTTTCCTGAGCAATCGGTGGTTAGTGGTACCGACTTTGCCCCATTTATGGCATTTTTCACATAGTGAGGTACTGTATAAACAAAATAAGAACGTTTTAATTAGCAGACACAATGATTCAGGTCAGTTGCTTTTTCTGTCTCAGAAGTGCTCGACAAGAAGGTTTTAACCCTTGTGATGGATCAGGAGATGTATGTGAAGAACTCTAAGGCTAGTTTATTGAAAATGTTAACCTTCTAGCTCAGTTATTAGTGTAGAAAAATGAACAAAATCACAAAATAACCTGCTAGCAGCATGCTTATATTTCTGGTTAGCTACTATTATCCTTTTGCAGTTAGTCTGGTTAAAATAAGTTTTGGATTTACTGTGAAGTAAATAACGGGGGTTTTGGAATAACGGGAGAAAAGGTCTAGATTCTTCTCACTTTTCCGCGGGGATGCTCAGTAGAGGTTTGGATTGTGCAAAATGTCTGCGCAGAGGAAATATTTGTGCACATAGTTAATTGTGCAGGTCCAATTACTCACTCGCCCTGTAATTACCCTGAATCCATAATGAAACAACAGTTTAAGCATCACGTCTAAGATCCAAACCTTGTGCGATGTGGTTTTCTCGCTGTATTACTCAGATTATCATTTGTTTGTCTTTCGGCTCATTGAGAAATTAGATGTGTCTGGACGGAAAAAAACGTTGCACGGGCCTCGCAGCCAGGAACAGGTGTAAACAAGACGGACAAAGTGTCGGAGTTAAAGCAGCCGAGACAGACAAGCGGTTGTGAGCTTTCACCAGACGCGTGTCGAATTCCCTCTGTCTTTGAGAGCAGCCTGTTTTGGACCACTTAACAAGGGCTGTAGATGAAGAGACATGGGTTTGTTTTTTTTTTTGCGTAAACACTTCAGCATGGCCAGTAAAGTGTATCTCTGGCTGTCTGGCTGTCTCTCTCACCCTAGGCTTATGTCTTATATAGCAGGCTATAAAAAGAGCTGGGTGGCTGCACATTTACATCAGAATTTGACGTTCAGTGTTGTTGTTTTTACAACTCGAAGGGGACGCGCCATGAAGAGATCATTCCACAGAAAGTTCTGGACCACGATTAGACTGATTGGACCGACGGGTTGTACTGTAACCCAGCCGAAAAGACCTTCCTCACATGGCCGAGTACATTGACTTCTCCATGCATCATTTTCTGTTGCAAAATACACAGCCACATGTACACACTGGCAGCTTTCTTTCTTAGTGTGTGTTTTTAAGCACAAATAACCACCAGACCTTAACACTCACATGCACATATATAAAACACACTTGTACACTTATTGTATATATATATACACACACACACACACACACACACACACACGCACACATACACACCGATATAATACGAATGCTGGTGAAATCGTTCAGAGTACCCCAGTCTAAACATCTGGTTAACCCTGTTGCACACAAATCTTCTTTCATAGCAGTAGGGAAGATTCCAGAGGTTTTCCTCAATGTATTTTGCAAAGGATGCTGCATGGGTATTTTGAAAAGCACAAAACATTTAACTGCGCCCATCGTTGATGTTCACACAGTGGTAGTTCATATACACTTTTATACATATACATTATTGTAGAAGTTACAATAATGGTAGCGATATTCGATCAATGTGGAGTTTTTCATGTTCTCCCAGTGTACATGTGGGATTCCTCCTTCAACTTTTCAAAAACGATACGAAATTGGCCTCCATTCCAGAATTCTGGCATAGGCTCTGGATCCACCATGACCGTGACCAGGATAAAGCACGTACTAAAAGTGGTTGCCCAAGGATGGAATGGTGTGCTATCCAGGGTGTGTTCCTGTCTCACACCACCATTGTTCCTGGGATAGACTCCGGATCCATCTTGACTCTTACTAGGATGTGGTGGGGTAGTGGTAGCTCAGTGGATTAAGGCTCTGAGGTACTGATCTGAAGGTTGCCGGTTCAAGCCCTAGCTCCACCAAGCTGCCGCTGATGAGCCCTTGAGCAAGGCCTTGAATCCTATCTGCTGCAGGAGTCCTGTGATTCTATATAATGCAATAGGCAGACTATATACGATTAAGGGATTAAAATCTTAGCTACTATTCGCATGCTGAATTTATACCTAATGATAATGATATCTTCAGGATATGCTTGGATGCATGTTTGTATCAGTGTGCAGACTTTTCACATTTTAAAGTCCAAGGCTGAGGTTTGGATCGCAAGTCAAAGTTGTGTCATGTTTTTCTTCTTTTCATGACTCAATCCTGAATCAATTTCAAGTCACGTGACTCTGGGAATTGCCCACATAAACTTGGCTACTGGTTAAAAATAACACTGTACATATGGAACCAAATACACCAATGTTTGTGTACGTCAAGGCAAGACATGTTACGTCTCTCGGCAGTCGGCAGACACATTGACTCACATTAGCCTGGGACTCGTGGTCAGTGCTCCACCGCAGATATTTGCTGTCTGACCCGAACCATGAAACATCAGTGAAGAACACATTGTCTGCTTCTACCAGGCACAGTCAGAATGAACGACAACAAACATACCAAATTTTCCAGTGATAGCCTTCAGACTCAACTATCTGTTTGATAATCTATCATCAACCAAGTCTCATTGAATAAATGCATCAGGGATACGAATATACAGTACATAGCTAATAGGGTATATATTGACTTTCCACATGGACATGTCGACATTTTTCCAGTTCCAGGTCAACCCAAAGCTGTTTAGTGCAGGATACTCGAGCGAACCATATCTTCATGGAGCTGGCTTTGTGCACAGTTGCATAGTCATGCTGGAAGAGATTTGGAACCTCATGGGTCCAGTGAACTAGACTGTAATGCTACAGCATACAAAGACATTCTGTATGTTGGTGTGATTCCAACTTGGTTGCAGCAGTTTGATTACTGGTCACGTGCCCACAAAGCGTAGGGTACTTGCATAAAATGTCAATTTGATGCAATTATGCATGCCTAACATTTGTAGGTGCATATATATATATATATATTTATCATGACACACACACACAAACATTTCAATCTGAAACTGCAGTCCTGTCTGCATATGCATTCACCTGCACATCGTAGAAGCTTATTACAGCTTAAAATTTAGGATGAATAATTTTGCACATTCTCCATCGCAGAATCACTCAAAGTTTGACTGGCCAACAGCAATGATCAAGTCTAACCACTGATTCCCAATCCTGTTCATTTCAAGATGTTGGTTTCGAAGAGCTCCAGTGATGTTCTGTGACCCCAGTGACGTTCTTGTCCTTCTGGAAGCTTCTGCTCCAGTCTCAAATTGTATATCGTGTGTAAACGCCCAATACTTCTTCTAAATTCTCCCGAATTCTTCCAAACTCTCAGTCCCTGCTTATGAAAAACAGTGACACATCATGATGCTACCACAACCACTGAATTTTTGAATCGTTGATGTCATTGAGGTGTTCGGTTAGTGCTTGTTGGAAAGTTAAATTTTGGTCCAATCAGACGAGAGAAAAAGAAACCTTGAACATGCCTTTCGGCAAAATAATGTGGCTATTTTTCCTGTCCGTGCCACTTTTTCAAGGTATGTGGAGCATCCTGTAAACAGTTTCACCAGGTCACTTTGAGAATTCAAAAGAACGGTGGTAAATTTAGAAGAATGAACCATGGAGTTGGTGGACATTCCTAAGAAACATACTGTATGAGCTTCACTTTATATTTCCACTTACTTCATTTTAGAACATCAGCTACCTTCAGATTGGAATCCCAAATAGCCTTAAAGGGAAAGCTAGTGTGCTATGCAGGGGTTAACAATGTTGACATTGTTCCAGACACCAAGTGATGCCCTTGATCAGGGATTAAAGAGGGATTTGGGATTCAGCCTTGTGTAGAACAGGGAAGGTTAAAAAGGAGGATTAGGAAACAACGGCATAGTCTGTGCCATAGTGTGTGCCAAAGAGCTTATCATTTGCAGCAACATATGCGTGGAACTCCATGCAAGACGGTGTCACCGAGTCAAAAGAGAGTGCATTACACCATTTTGCTCACTGTGCACTGATCAGCGAAAACAATCCGGACTTGTGAAATTGTGGAATATGCAAAAAACAATTTGCAGATCTGCAAAAAACAATTTGCAGATCTTCAGCAGCTCTGAGTAACAGTTTCCATTTGCACAGGTTTGAAAGTACTAACACCACTCTTCATGAAGGAGACTGCCAGAAAACTTGTCATCTTGCCGTCGACAAATTATTTGAAGTTGCAGTACTGGTCAAACAACTGAACATCAAGAACTGAACTGTACGCAAGACTACAGGTCACCAAATGTTCAAAATCATTCAGTGAAATTCATCGAAGGGTGTCATACATTTTTCCAAATAATCAATGCACCCTTGGAACACAGACTTAATCTCTGTCACGAAACTGTGTTGCATTTCTCTCCTTGGCCATCTTCAAAAGTGGCTTCATTTTCAGTGGAAGAAAATCTTCACTTCTTCTGTTTAGCAGAATTTGCTTTGTCGACTGCAGGAAGCTAAAAACCTCCAAAGGCAACATTTCTTTCCTTCCAGTGGCTGCAATTTTTGCTTGAAGCACTGGTACCCGGAAACGCAAAACACAAATAAACTTTTGAGGAACTGTTGGTCAATAGCAGTGGATGCTCTGAAAGTATGCCTTCAATTCTCGGAAAAACTGCAACGACCTCTCGATTGCTGAAAACACAGTAAACTGGTGTTTCTGTAACTGTAACAACTGCTGATTAACATCAATAAATCGGCAGAAATCTTTCCATCCTCCTGTACTATGTCAAATACAGTTGTGAAGAACATGAGCTGGACATCTACGGCTCAGCAGTGACTTCTTAAGCAACTTTTTCAACTTTGAAAACACAATTGCTTTCTCTGCCTCCAAGCTTCACATTGAAAAGTTCTCCAAAAGTTCTTCTGCCATCGCAATGCATTTGGGCAACAGACTGTATTTCATGCGGGTTTCCATCTTCAATATCATTTTGGCGGTTTCAGTTGGTCTGTTGTCCAGCGCAAACAATCTAGTCTGGATTCCACCAGCAAAATCGAAACACTGAATGATTCTCTGCACCAAGATTACCGGAATCTTTTGCAATTCCGATGACTTTACTCGGTCCGCAAACAAAGTGAGGACCAGTGACATTGTTTATAATTGCTTCTGTTTTTTGTTTCAGTTTCAGGGTCAGTAAAAAGCTTACGCATTAGACCAGGAGTGCAGTCCATCCACTTATATGACTGATTATACAGTAAGTGACTGTATGAACTGCATGTTCATGACTTCCATAGACAAAGCAGATGTTCTCACCATGTTCCATCGGTAGCACAACTGATATGTACAAATCACGAACCAGACTCTTTGTTTCTGGTGCGTCCGTGGTGCATAGCATTTTTTCTTAAAACGGTTACTCTTGTCGCTCGACATCGACATATTATATATTATTAATATTATATATTATTAACAAATAAACAGAATACAAAAATGTCGACTTGCACGTTTCCATGTTTATATATATATATATTAAAAAAAACGGTAATATTAATTATCGCATCTTTACGATTAAAGCATAGAGATGATAGTGTGCAATTGCAGCCAATAATTCCGCCAAGTCCAAGTTAGTGACTGATGAAAGGCGGATATTTTCACACGTCAGGTCAGTGTCTGCAGGATGGACGACCCAGACATCTGGTAACCCTAAGAAAACTGGAGCACCCAGAGAAAACCCAGCCAAGCAATTGGAGAACATGCAATCTGCTAGTTTTAGAAAGAAAATATTAATACAGTAAGATAATTTGGATTTTTTTGGTCAATTTGTATTGCATCCTAGCTTCCATAGTAGGTCCTGAAAGTTGGGGTACAAATGTCTTTTTGTGTGTGTGTGTGTGTGTGTGTGTGTGTGTGTGTAAGAACAACTCTTAGCATCAAAGTCTGCATCAGGTCTGTCTGTGCCTGTCAGTAATCCGGAGTTAAATGGGGCGCAGACGTACCAAAACTAGCCAGAAGGGGAAAAAATGACCAGGCAACATTTTCTGTTGAATTTCTGTGAACCTCTGCCCACTGTAGCCTCAGATTCCAATCAGTATTGTATTTAAATAGTATTAGTCAGACCAAGCAGAAAAACCTCTTGGACTGTCTGCCTTCACATTGAGACAGTATACTTTGTTAAGTGGTTACACATTCTTGTTTCGGCCACAAGTTTACCGCTCAGCTGTAGAGGCTGCCGGGAAACGCACAACGACGTCGCAGAATTCTCATAGACATTTTATGGAAAACGACATAACAATTAAAGACGGCCACTAACACTCACCAAAACAAGTTAACAGTTACACTTTACTTCCGCCTGCCAACTCCACAGTCTATCTCGGGCAGGAAATGAAGGTTAGGGTTTTATAATACATATACATACACACAGCTTATAGCGTTGTGGTACGATTTTTTAATGAAAAGTCTTTGATGCACGGCATGCACAGCATTCAAAAAGCGAAACAGCTACACGGCCTGAGCACGAATAACAAACGCCATCCCGTCCGTGGAAAAAAACCTGCACACCTACACCTTGAACTAACAACGTGGGAGTGTGTAATGAAGTGGGTAATTGTACACAGTTTTTAAAATCCCAGACACTGCTCTACTTAATTCACCCTCGTAATGATGTGCCACAACCACCTTAGTGTCACCGCTGTGCTAAAAATGATCCAGCATCCAAAAACTATCCAGTCAGCGTTGGTCTTATGGTCCATTTTCATAAAAAAAAACAAAACAAAAAAAAACAAAATGTTAATATTAAGAGATTTTAACATGAACATGATAATATTCAGAGGTGTCACTGAAGGGCAAAAGCCAACTTTAATATAAAAATGGATTTTTATTTGCCTTGCCCGTAATGGTCACCACACAGATAGGTGCATCTAATAAAATGGCAACTCTTCAAAAAGTCTCTGTTACGGTCCCTTACTGTAACCAAAGTGTAGACTCTCACCTTATATTCAAGGGGTTTATTTAATAATATTGCATAAATTCTTTTGAAATTATAGCTATTTTTATCATTTACCTCCATTTTCACATGCTCAAAAGTAACTGACTCTCAGCAGGTTCATCGCAAGGTATGGCCTGTTTCCTCAAGATTCCGTACTAAATCAAGGAGATAAAGGGGGTGGAGTGTTGAATTTGGTGATATGCAGTCTAACCATGTGCCAGTGCTAATGAAAGAGGACATTGTTAGGCTGAAAAAACAAAACAGGCCTATTAGAGCCTATTAGAGTTTTATTAGAGAACCTCTAGAAGAGGTCAACTGAAGGGATGCACCGGTGAGAGCAACAACACCAAAAGGCCTGGAGGACAATGGAAGCTAACCAAAAAAATAATAAATCCTGGATGATGACCAGGATCCTTTCCTTGGTGCGAAAGAACCTCCTCATAATATTGTATGAATTATTCCATCCATACATTTATTCATCCATCCATTCTCTATACTGCTTTATCCAATTCAGGGTCGCCATGGTAGCAGGAGAAGCAGAGATGGCCAGACATCTTTCTCCAGCAACTTGTTCCAGCTCTTCCTGGGGGATCCCTAACCTCTCCCAGGCCAGCCCGAGAGGTTTAATTCCTTCAGCATGTCCTGGGTCGGCCCTGGGGCGTATTCACCCATCTGGCCGTGCCTGGTACACCTCCAGGGGAAGTCGACGAGTGGGAACCCTTACCAGATGTTCGAACCACCACAACTGGCTCCTCTTGATGTGGAGGAGCAGTGTGTTTACTCTGAGCTCCTTCCCGATTTCACTCTGGAGAAGGTAGGCATATCACTGTCAAAGTCTAGAATCGAAAGAAACCATCAGAAAAGTAAATAAAGAGGGTTTATGACTAGAAATACACTGCCTGGCCAAAGTCACATTTGGATTAAATAAACAGATACTCAAGACATTGAAGTAGCTTCTCATTTCTTAAACAAACATGTTGAGAGAAATATCACGTGGTCATGGGAAGGGGGTTATTCTGTTACTGAAGGGTCCAATTATTGTAATGTATCAGGCAAAGAAAGCAACTAGGGAGATTGCTGGAATCACTGAAATCAGGTTACATCTAACATGTTATTATAAACCTGGAAGGAAAGTTGCAGTTACAGCTTTGTGGTAAAAAAAACAAACAAAAAAACGACTGTGATCAGAGATCACTTATATGCTTGGTAAAGTTGCATTATAAAAAGGACCAAAGTCAGATCTATGTTTAATAGTGAAAGCAAAAGCATTACCACACACCTACAGTGGAACCTTGGATTACGAGCATGATTTGTTCCGGAAGTGGGTTTGTGTTCCAAAACACTCGTAAACCAAATCATCATTTCCCATAAGAAATAATGAAAAACTCAAATTATTTGTTCCATAGCCCCAAAAAATAAATACATAAAAATAATTACTACAATCTATAAAATGAAAATAAAACAAATTAATCTGCACTTTACCTTTAAAAAAAGTACAAATAAATCCTGACAGATAAGTGTTTCCATTGGTGCGCGCAGACGCTGTGTGTGTGTGTGTGTGTGTGTGTGTGTGCGTGATACAGGATACTCTGTGCTCGTAAACTAATATTTGCTTGGTTTCCGATGAAAGATTTATTAAAAATCTTTGCTCAGTTTGCGGAACACTCGTAAACCACGTTACTCGCGATCCGATGTTCCACTGTACAATGTGATAAAACCTCACAGGATTGGGACTTTCCTGTGTGGACATAAGTAAACCACTTGTTACTGAGACTTAAAGGCTTACGTTTGTTAGCGAGCATAAAGATTGATGTTTGAAGAAATGGAAGAAGGTCATGTGGTCTGATGAGTCCAGATTGAGCCTATTCCAGCGTTATGTGTCAGGGTAAGAAGGGAAGCACATGAACGATGCACCCATCATGCATAGTGTCCACTGTACAAGCCTTTGGAGACGGTGTTATGATATGTGGTTGCTCCAGTTGCTCAGGTCTAGACTCTGCAACGTCATGTGGCAATAAAATGAAGTCAACTGATGACCTGAATGCACTGAATCACCAGGGTATCATATAGTTGGAGTTTTTCTTCCCCGACAGCATGGGTACGTTCCTGGACAATAAGGCCAAGATTTATCTGGCTCACAACAAGAGTGGTTCTGGGAGCACAAGAAATTATTTTCACACATGAATTGGCCACAACAGAGTCCTGATATTAACCAAAGCAGTATTTACTGTATGCATTACCATTTAAGGTTAAAATTTGCAATATTTAAACTTTATTATTATGATTTAGACCAGAATGCTGGGAAGAAAGGAATATGAAGAAGGGAAGTAAGGGCCCATGTTCCAAAGTACAGTATATCACATCGTCCTTCAAAGCATGGAGGAAGCAGGGTTTTTTTCATGGCCATGTACGGCTGATACTGCAATTGGCTCGCTGGTGTTTGTCAATGATGTGACTTGTTGAGATGTCGCAGGATAAGATCTAAAGTGTATAGAGCTTTACTTTGTACTCAGATTCAATCAATTGCTGATTCATTACAGATGGATAATGAACCCAAGCATACCAGCAAAGCAACCCATGAGTTTCTACAGGCAAAGAAATGGAACATTCTTAAAGGGTCGAGTCAGGCACCTGACCTTAACCCAACTGAGCTACTTTTTCCTCAGTGAAGACAAGTCTGAAGGCAGAACAAACAAGTAGCAAATGAAGACAGCTGCAGTAAAACTCAACATTTGGTGATACCCAGTTCCAGACTTCAGGATTTGGATATATATATATATATATATATATATATATATATATATATATATATATATTTTATTAATTATAATTCGGCACGTGATCAATACAACAAAATTTTTCTTTGAGACTGTTACTGAAACCTATTTCTTCTGCCATAGAAAGGGAAATTTAATGCCATGAACACAAACATGTCTCATCAAGACCATGACTATCATAAAGTCCCCATATCCATTCATCCATCTGGGAACCTCTGTAGTCCAACTAGGGACTGTGGAGGCCAATGGTGACCTTAAGAACAGCCATAAGAATTACTCTTTGTAGTTTGTGATAAGTCTATAAGGAACTACATTCGTCTTAAAGGTCAGATTTGTGGTGTGCAAACGGTGCTCCATGAGATGTTCAAAGCTTGGGATATTTTTTTTATAACCTAAACCTGCTTTAAATTTCTCCACAACTACAGTATATCCCTGACCTGTCTGGTTCGTTCACTAATGTTCTCTAACAAACCTTTGAGGGCTTCACAGAACATCTGTATTTATACTGAGATTAAATTACATACAGGTGGACTCTCTTTGCTAATTAGTTGACTTCTGAAGTCAGTTGGTTTCACTAGTTCGGGGTATCAGAGTAAAGGGACCTGAATACAAATGCCACACTTTTCAGATTTTTAATTGTAAAACATTTTGTAGCTTTTATAGGTTATGTGATCTCATAGCCTCATTTATGGATTTATGGTTCTTAACAATGCATGTTGCTTTCCATATAATCAATTAAGCAGGCATATATTTTTTAAAACTTATTTATTTTATAAACAATTTTCCATAAAGTAACGTTGATGATGAATTGTCTTACAAGTATTTACAGTATATCATGCATACAGTAGTAAGACACGTGTTTATTATGACACCACCATTTTTGAAAATTCTTGGATTGACATTGATTCATGATTTACATTCATATAGAAAAGTCTAACATGACACGACGGCACAGAATATATTAGCATTGTTGTTAAATTACCAATCCATTTCTAATATCTAGTATTAATGGAAAATAATATTATTACACATAGTTTGATCTGATTATGTGCATGTTATAGCGCACCCTCTCAAAGCGCATCTGCAGCTTTTGCTTTCTTTACCACGCTCTCTTTCTTCTCAATGTACTGGATTAGACTCTTAACCCACTTAGTGTGAGGATTCAGGCAGATCCTTTCTCCACTCTTCAAGCCAGCACTAAGAAAGGAATACATGGAGATTAATATCATCCCAATACTGTTTTTATTCAAGATATACAATTGCTCTTACTCAAATGCAGAGGTATTCAAACTATGGGGCAAATTGCAGGAGAGGTCCCCAGCGAGATGGAAAATAAATATTTATATGATGGTTTCAGACATTTCAACATCTTAAAATAAATAAATAAATAAATAAATCAGAAAAAAAGCATGGATCAGTTTTTTGATTAAACCTTAAACCTTTACATCTGAAAAAGTTCTGAAATACCTTTATTAAAAAAAAATAAATAAATAAATAAAAACCGATGAAAATATACTTTGCTAAAAGTATAGGTCCAGCAATGATTAGTGTTGGCATATGAATTGTTTATTTATAATAATGTTTATTGTAAATAAACATGAATTCTTTATTCTCAACTATGCCCTCCTTATTTATTTCCACATAAAAAAAAAAAAAGAAAATGAGTTGTTTAGCAGTAAATGTTTGTTTTTTCACAGTATGAGTGTTTTTTTTTTATCTTGTTTGTGAGGTTTCAATCAAATGGTTGTTGTTTTTTTTTTTCTGCATAATTTCTCATGTAAGTGTAAGTATTATACACTTACATGACCTCTGTATTCCTGCAGTGAGAGCCTCTAGGAAAGATTTCCACACTGCGCAGGCTTTGTTGAGGGATTACCCTGGACTCCAGCTTCAGGCACATGCAGTGACTGTTGTAGCCTTTTCCAAGAGGTTGTAGAGCTGAAGGAATACGAATATCCAAAACAGTTCACTAAGAACATTACACATGCAGTGGAACACAGTGGAAGCAGAAGAGTTGACCTGAACACTATATTGGCTGACACATACCTGTTAGACATAGTTTGTGAAACAGCAGGGTGTTTATTTATTTATTTATTTATTTATTTACAAAATTATAAATTACAATGCATTATGTGTGCATGAGCAAAACACAGCACTGTGTGTATATAAAACAAAATGGGTCAGATATAATGTCAAAATGTCAACAATCATTAGGAAATAACTTATTGCTGAAAGGTGGACATGGAAAAAGCAAACGCTAGCATCATCAATTGTGCTGAGTCAGAATTCAGAGTTAGTTCATTAGAGCTTCCTATTCCCTTCCATTCCAAAGCAAGTTGCATCTAAATGCTGGAACCCCATTTCTTATGCAGTAATGAATATGGCCAATGCTTATGAGTTTTACACAGACACAGAAATTAGATTCAAATGTGTGTTCACAGTCAAATAATGTAATTCACATTTGTAGATTTTCCAATAAATTTAATTTCTTTCATTTTTGTACGATTTTCATTATTATCATTCAGGCCCTTCTTAGTCTAGTTCTAAGTCTATTATTAGTCTAGACCATAATATTAAACGATTTATAGTGGAGTTACTTACCCCTAGTGTGGAAAAGGCTGCTTGATATTAAAGCCAAAAGGAGGAAAAATCTCATAGTGAAGTCTAGAGTTGGCTTCATTTCCAAAAACAACTGAAACAATTATGCTGTCTGTTCCTACATACTCTGAGTTAAACCTTATATTAACAACAAACATGTGATCATTTCAGTGGTTATTTCCTACTTCCCTTTGCACACTGTATGACTATGTATGTAGCTCATGTGCAAACAGGTCTGTGGTTTTACTTTGGACATTCACATGTTCATCAGCTGCAGGCCTTATGCCTGTCTACTGTATCTCGTGCCTGTGTCTCGTATGGGGTGTCTGAGTTTAAAAGGTCCTTTAGTGAACCTGCAGTTCGGCTAAGCAAACACTTCTGAATAGTGCTGTAAATGTCACAATACTGTAGGACCCAGCACAAGAATTCAATTTGAGCCCAACTTACTGCTTTTGTATGTGAAGCACTGTACTGTATGTGCATGGTCATACTCCCAAACCCAGTAACCTGGTTAACTGGTTTTGGCCAGTAGTACTGTCTGTATTTGCTTAACACCTAACGGTATTAAATCAGTGCAGAAAATAAGCATGGGGACGCAAATCATGATGTTTGCATTCAGTACACTGTTTTCAAAGCTGTCTTAGTTCAAAGAGCTAAAGCCATGACCCAAAAGAGTGAAGCCAGTAAGGTTACATACTTCATGCCCATTTATCCGATTATGGGAGCAATACCCTACTCTAGCTCGTTCCTCTCATTTGAGCTCCATGTTTATATTAGTACTTGACAGGAATTAAGATATTTATTATTATATTATATTATATTATTAAGATACCTTTGCATATAAGCTGGATATTGAGCTCTACTAGAAACAAATAAATTGAAACTTCAACTTGATTGTTACGAAACCAGGAATGCTATGGGTTACTTTTTCAAAAGGCTTCAAAACTTATACCAGTACCAGTCAAAAGTTTGGACACACCTTGTGATTTTATGGCCTTTCCTGACTTCTTTAAAAAGTCAGTGGCGCGGTGGTGGCTCAATCAGTGAAGGCTCTGGCTTACTGAGCGGAAGCGCAGGGGTACAAGCCCCAGCACCGCCAAGCTGCCCATGTTGAGCCCTTGAGCAAGGCCCTTCACCCCACCTGCTCCAGGATGCTGTATCCTGGCTGACCATGCACTCGGACCCTAGCGTGTTAAAAACATATATGCAATATACACAAAAATTTATTTCTCTGTGCTGTATGGTACATGTGATATTGCAAATAACTTCTACAATGTAAAACGATGCTAAATGCATCATAAATATGCAATAATATCCATTGAACAGTTGATATTGAAATGTATCTGCTACTCCTGCTGTTTAAAGCCTTCATAACAGCTCTAATCTGAGGCGCTGTTTGCTAATTGGTGATTTCTGAGGCTGGTAACTTTAAATGAACTTCTCATCTGCAGCAGAGGTACGTTTTGGTCTTTCTGGGATGGTTTTCACAAGAGCCGGTTGCATCATGGTGCTTAATGGGTTTTGCAAATGGACATAACAATACTGTTCTTGCAACACCTGTTCCAGAACAGCTGACTGTTGTTGTTTTTGTCGTCATAACTTCATTACCTCCCCTAAGTCCACCCAGTATCTGGGCCTTTGGAGGTTTTAACAAGCAGAAAAAAATTTGTGAAAATCATCACACAGGCTGGAATCTGCTGACATTAGGACGCCACAGTGACTTGGCCCTGGGCAGGGCATCTCTTCCCACGAGATTTTGCTGCATAGCTCTTGCATGTACACTTGCACGTGTACATGTGGAACACATTTCGATCTCATTAAGTTGAACAACATTTGCTATGCATGGCAAGGGCTCTACTCAACAAGAAGTCAGTTATTTTGGGTTGTTTGTAAAAGGCACTCAGTGGATTTATACGATCACCCCCCCAAAATGGGCCAATTCAATCATAAGACATTGAGGAAGCAAACTTGCAAAGATATTTGTTGATATCTCAAATGGTTCAGCCATGGCGACGCCTTAAACGTATCCTGAAAAAGTGGCTAATACCTGTGACATCATATTGAGTGACATCATAATGTGATCATTACGTGGTCAAAAAGCATGCATTGTGCGGGCGGTGATGGGTGCTTGAGTCCGATCATTGTTGTTTTGCAACTATATTTTTTTTACTTCTGTTAGTTTATTAAAGTAAGATCACAATCCTGATTGCTTCGTGTCAAATCCATTGGGGTGGGTGTACGGCAACAAAATGAAAGAAAGAGATTGTGTCATTGTCCAAATAGTCTTGGACCCGAAAATAAGGTGCATAGCATAAGGTCATAATATTTTAAGACAAAACTTACTTTACAAAGTGGTATCAAAATGTTTCGAGATCAGCTCTGTTTACAAGAAAGTACTTTCTTTATCTATGTTAACACAATATTACCTTCAAAATAGTCCTGTTGCTCAGCAAGACAACAGGTGCTCCCAGCATTCCTGCCATTTCCGGGATATGTGCTGGAAGTTTTTTTTCAGAGCATGTCAAAGCAACTTCTGCGATTAATGCTGGATCTCCACAATGATGTCAAAATGATGATCTGAATTGAGCGGAATTGTCATCTTGGGGAAGAGAAGCAAATCTGCAAGTAGCGTCTGTCTGCTGTCTGTCTGCTGTCTGTCTGTCTATCTATCAACATTTTTTTCTGTTCTTATGCTATTTTTACCTAATACTTTCTTTACTGTACTCATTGTCCGGGAACAGTAATAAACCATAATAAGGTAAGAATCCCTGTAGGTTTTTAAAATCTATATAAATAAAATAAAGGTTTTGTCTGTACATTGGTTAGAACTCACTCTTTTAATGATATCTTTCCCTTTCATACATTGGAGGACCTAAAACTAGTCTCAGAAAATGTTATTGTTATTTTTTTTTTCTTCTTTTTTTTTGTCACAGCATTGCACAAGACTAACCAGACAGAATGTAATGAAACCAGTCCTTAGGTATTTGCCTAAAGTTAAACCTGATTGAAACCTGAACTCGTACCTGAATAAATAAAAATGTTGAGTAGAAGGGAATTTATGAGCAGTTATGTGCCAGCTTATAAACTGCAAGTTTTGATAGCCTACTGCGCATGCATCAAACTGTAGGGGCGCCTTACATCGACCCCTGAACAGATTTACCTTACATCGACCCCTGAAATTTAACGAAACTGTTCCAGTACCATCAGATACCAGTACCAGTACATATCTGAACCTGTACTATGAGTGAAATCCAAATGTTGAATAATCTATTTTAAAATAAGTTACAAATAAGGCTACTTGCTTATTTGATAACTTGATACTAATAATAATTTAAAAAAGCTAAACTGAACATTTTTACTGGGATTAGTTCATATTTACACTGGAGTGGTATAAGTGAATTTTAATGTGCTGGAGTCGTTTTAAGACAAAACTTCATCTTTATCTGATCTACTTTTTCGATTTCTCACCTGTGATTCACTCTCTGATTACCGAACAGGGAGTGTATTTGTCTGACGATGAAAGAAGTACAACTTGGCATAAACGAGGCATAAGATACTCAACCTTACAAAATTGTATTTCTTTGTATTAATAAGTTAGACAGAGAGTTGTATATATACAAGACATGTATATGGGCTTCAACCTGAAATAATAATATCACTGATCAATTTAAAGCTGAGCATCTTATTTTTTAGCTTAAACCTTTTAACTATTTCTAAAAATGATTTTCACAGATACTCCCGCAGGTCTACTTTATGTGTATAATAACATTAATTTTCTGCCCTGATGCTTTTTTATTTATTTATTTATTTATTTATTTATTTTCACCTACCTAGTGCCTTCATTACTATAGTCATTGTCCAATAACAGTATTAAATCGAATAAGATTATACATTACTGCAGGTGTGAAACATATAAGACAAAACCAGAGGCTCCCATTAGGTTGTTGTTGGCTTTATAGGAGCTCCAGCCTGTACAATGCTGCCACCTATCGGCACTAAAGCTATTGCTCTTGTGGGCAAAAAATGAACAACAACAACAACAAAAAAACATATATCATATTAAATTATAATCATATTATACGAATGATATCTTACGCATTGTAAAGTTTGCGATGGTAATTATGCAGAAAAAAAACAGATTAAGTGTAAAAACACATATTGTTCCAGAGAAGCGGCGGAAGAACAACAACACCAAAAACGCCCCGTTTTAGGATGGCGCGCAGTGATTGCGTCATCTAAAAAGCGACAAAACGGTGCATACACAACCTTTGCTTAACGGAGCTTGGGGACTTTTAAGTGTTTCTTTGCTTTCTTTCCATTAGTATTATATCGTATAGTATTATAACGTCCCGGTAGTGATGCAGGGAGCCACAAGCTGCGTTTTAGGTCGTGTTTTTTATGTTCCTGCTGTTCTTAAACGAGGTAATTGGCAACCATGAGTTGTTAAGTGTGTTAGGACTGAAGCCGTACAGTTTACTTAGTATTAACACAATACTTTAGCATTTAGCATAGCTTCAGGGTAATGGTCAGTCATTTTATTTCCCATAACGAGTGTGGTTTCTGTTCCTTATGTATGTCATATGCTTGACTTGACCTCTGAAGAAACATGGCACCAGTCTCCATGTGTGTGTGTGTGTGTGTGTGTTTTGACCCATGTGGTATGTCATGTGTGTACTCTAAGCTCACGGTCTGTGTTTATTCCAGTAAACAGCTCCCTGTTATGTAAAAAGTACAGTACTCTTCCTCCTCCCCGGGACAAGGAGGAGAAAGCCCTGCTGGACAGCATGCTGCGAGTGGACCACGCCGGAGAATACGGGGCCAATCGCATCTACGCTGGACAGATGGCTGTTTTGGGAAGATCTCAGACAGGCCCTCTTATCCAGGTATTAAACAGGAGAATGTAGATGAAGATGAAGGACACGGAAGAATGTAAACGGATGAGGAAATGAAGGAAACAGACTCTTTCTTGGCCATCTTGAGTCTTTCTTGAGTTGCTAAGGTATAAAACACAGCTTATAATCCGGCATGTAGAAGTGGTGATATTCATTAATTCAGTTAATACACTGCCTGGACGACCCATAAAAAAGTCACCATTTCAGAAGGGTCAAATTATTGGGCCGTAATCAGCAAAGAAAGCAACTAAGGAGATTTTACTTGAAATTACTGGAACTGGATTAAGAACCATTCAACACATGATCTTTGTTCCTGGGAGGATAGTGCTGAACCGTCAGCTTGGTAGAAATAAATGTGTTCATAAAAAAATAAAAATAAAAAAACATAAAGGGAGATCACTTAAACACTTGAAGTTGTGTGATTAAAAAATTGACGTAAAACCAGAGCTATGTTTAAAAGTGAAAGTAAGAGATTTTTTTTCATAGACACACAGAGGATTGAGACTAAACAGCTGTGTGGCCATAAGAAAACAACTTGTTAATAAGACTCCTTAGAAAAAAGGGGTTTAAAATTGCTAGCAAGCATAAAGATTAGACTTAGCAGAATTAGAAAAATGGCATGTGGTCTGATGAGTCCAGTTTGACTCTATTCCACAGCGATGGGTTAAGAAGGGAAGCGCATAAAGCGATGCACCCAACTGATGCAATGTAGTATTATTACCATTATCAATCAGTGATCATTTAATAAAACGTATAACTTCCATCAAAGGCAGGAACTCTAAACCAGCATTTGATTTTAAGTCTTCTTCTTCTTTTTTTTTTTTTAACGTTTGATGTTCAAACATCGAATGACAAATTCTGTTATTTGCAGTACATGTGGGACCAAGAAAAGATGCATTTGGAGAAGTTTAATGAGATGTTAGCAGAGAACCGTGTGCGACCAACAGTCATGCTGCCTGTGTGGAACGTTGCAGGCTTTTTGCTCGGTAGGTTTGCTTCTAACTTATTAATGATTCTGTATCTATGCAGTTTGAATTTTGAACTTGCATCTTAGTCCATAACTATTTGGACAGTAAAGTGGTGGGTGGTGTCTGGAAAGCTTTGAATGAGAGCAGACATCACAATCAGCAAATTAAATTGCAACTACTTGGTCTTAAATTGTGCTTTTACAGCATGCCAGTCATGAACAAGGATGTCTAACACATGCCAAATCAAACTCAATAAATTATAACATTAGAATATTAAAATAAAGTTACATTTATCTAATATTTCTCATCACAATTATATAGGAATATAATTTACCTTAATTTACTTAATGGCAAATTCAAGATTCTTCAGAAAATGTATGCAGAAATTGGATTAATAATCTTTTGTCTGCGATAAAAATTACTCCATAAAGGTAAGTATCTAGTACAAATAAGTATTTGCCTAAAAAATGCCTATTTTCACTTGCTAGATGTTCTCCCTTGCTAATGCAAATTTTAATTTATCTTTGTATCTGTTTGTATATGCGGTCTAATAAGTAGAATCTCCTAAAAGGAAAAAAAAAAACCTGTTGATAAGTTAAAAAATATATAGCACAGTTAATAATTTGATTAAAAAAAGCTAGTGTAATAATACAGTATTCTTTTTTTATAAAAACAAACAAACAAAACAAATACAGTATAATCAGCTAATGAGAGGTGTTCAAGTCAAACTGGAACAAATTTCTGGTGAATAAAAAAAACAATTGTTTACAGATGACACAGTATGGTGATAAGACTCTTAGTAAAACATCAGAACGGTGCAAATGTTTTTTAAAAAGGCTGTATGCCCATTAATGACGGTCCCGGTTGAGGAGGCTCTCCGATCATGGCTCCAGTGTACTGAGCAAACTTTGTCGTGATCAAATCCAAGCACTAGTAGAACGCTGGGATAAGTGCATTAGTGTAGCAGGGGATTATATAGAGAAATAAAGGAAGTTTTTTAAAATTCTGTACAATCAAATCTCCTGGGTTGACTTGAACGCTCCTTGTATAATGATATTTTGTGCTGTGAATGTATGATTCAGATTGAAAGTATAATTAATGTGTGTGGGTGTGTTTGAAGGAGCCTCTACGGCACTTCTGGGGAAAGAGGTAGCAATGGCGTGCACCGTTGCGGTAGAGGAAAGCATCTCTGAACACTACAACAGCCAAATCCGAATGCTAATGGAGTCAGAACCCGAGAGATATGAGGAGTTATTACAGGTATGGCACAAAATCTCCAAAGCCAGGTTTACACTGTAGGATTTGGGTAGACAAAAATCACACATGGTAAAGTAGTTCTATGGTTTAATGAAATGTGAGAAATTTTGGATTAAAATATCCGAGTGTGAGCGTAAGACTGAAATCGCATCCTGTAAAAGTTGTCTGTCTAGCACACAGCTCAGTGTCCGTTCACTTTTAAAAGTTGTCATGTATTTTTGTTTGTTCTTGCAACCTTTTAATAACCATGTTCTTGACCTGTTTTTAACTCCGTCAGCTCATCAAAGAGTTTCGTGACGATGAGCTGGAACACCACGACACTGGGCTGGAGCATGATGCCGAATCGGTGAATCACATTACTTAAAACATGCCTTCAGTATTTAATTTCAATCCCCATAATATATATATATTTTTTATTACGTTGTACACTTTCAGTTAAAAAGTACTTAATACTGCAGTGTATTGATAGAAGCCCGGGCAGAGGATGCACAATCTAAGAGTAACTTAACAACCATGGAGCAAATTAATAATAAGGAAATATAGTATGTTCATGTTTATTCATTTTGGAACAAGATTTAAAAAACATATTCTGCAAGACAAAACCAGAAAAACTTTAAAAATCTTTTTAATAAAAAGTGCACCTAAAGAACCTTATGTAAAAGTCTGGTTCTTTTGCCCAAGGCCATGTTATAATGTGATATTTATTTATTTTTATTTATAATTATAACCATAATAATTATTATTATTATTATTTACTTTTTCCACAGCTCTTTAAATCCCTTACATTATAACATAATATTATATTGGTTCGAATAAATCAGTTTAATGTTTGACATGTATCTGCCATGCAATCGCCTGGGAAGCTGATATGGCAATAAATCCTAATACAAACAAACAAACAAACAAACAAACAAACAAACAAACAAATGTATTCATTTTGGTCATTGTTATTGACAAGTGATACAGAATCCAATTCAAAAGCAAAGCATATAAATCGTGAGAATACTGACCGTTGTAAATTAACACTTTCTATGATCCACTGAAATCAATTAATTCTTAATGAAGAAATTAAAAATTTTAATCTTGTTTTTTTTTTTTTTTTTTAATCAATGTAATTGTTCTCTCAATCTACTTTGGATGTGCGTTTAAATATCTTAGGGGACTGTGAATAGCTTGAATGCAATATTTTGTACTGCATTATGTAATAAAAAAAAGTGTAGTACTGCTGGACTGGACTGATAATGAGAGACAAAAAAGCTATTTAGGAAGCCTGGAGAACTATTCCTCAAGACTACATTTAAAATAAAAAATGTATCATGTTGTATGTGTGCACTGTACAGTACAAGACTTTTTATATATATATTTTTTACAGTACTGTACATAAAACATGTCAACGTTTACACATATAAGACAGACCAGCTAAACCAGGTGTTCTGTCTCTAATGCTTTTTTCTGTTGTGTTTGTTTCCCCCAGGTTCCTGGATATTTAGTTTTGAAGACTCTAATACAGGCTGGCTGTAAAGCTGCGATTTACATCTCACAACGGATTTAATAAATCCTTTGTTGTAATGGGTGTTTTTGTTTTTTCCTATTTTTTTATTTATTTTTATAACCGTCCAGTGTTGAGCAAGATGTGAGTGAGTGTGATGTTGAGTGATGGGACGCAGATCTGTTTATTTAAAAAGAAATGTTTTTGATTACTTGAGTAGTCGGCTGATACTCAGAGCTTTATCACTGGTATAATATTGAAAACCTAAATACGATATTGGTGTATCTATAATTTTAACATTTATTTAATATGTTGAAGTTGTGCTTAATTGCCAGATAAAAAAAAGTATGAGTGTATTTGTCATTCTTTTTATACCCTTATGTAATTGTATTTCTGCCTCAGCACTCATTGTTTATAAAATTAACATGACTTCTGTCCAGCAATGGTTATCAGGACATACACTGGAAAACCAAAAGTATGTGGACACAAAGTTGGAAGCACAGAATTATATAGGATATCTTGAACATTTGTGTTGTGGTTGAATGAACACAACTGCATCCAAACAACCTTGCCTTCCTGATCTGGAAAAGTTGCGATGATAACAGCAAAGTGGAAATAAATCTGGAATTCGGCATTCAGAAATGCACATGGGTGTGAGTGGCAGGTGTCCACATACTTTTGGCAATTTAGTGTATCTGTCTAAAAAAAGTTTAAGTCTGGAACTTTACAACAGAGTGGCTTTCCCTGAAACAGGAAAGTCTAGTAAGCAAAGAATCTTTTAATTAGTGCCATTAAAATTTGGGAACTCATAGCTTTAAGATGTTTTAATAAATTCTTTTTTTGTCATAGCATGTTGTAAACTCAACTGCTTTAGTTTTAGAAATAGAAGAAGTAGAACAATTGCACAACGCTCATTGCACAACACTGAAACTAAAATGGTATTGAAAAAAATTTATGTATATTGTTTACTGTGTGATGTTCGTAACCTTGTGGCAAGTAGATCAGTTCCTGATGTTCTTTGAGCGTTTAGTCTGTCCAAGCTTTTTGTTCTTCTTTCATTTATGTTTGTGTTTCCCATGGTTCCCTGGTGGAAGAATGATTACAAAGCACAGAAAAATACTCCAACTAGCATCAAGAAAATGACTTGGTTAAAAAGCTTATTTAAATAATTATTATAAAAATCACAATCTATGAATAAATAATACAGCGGAACCTCACCATATCAATTAGATTTTATTCTGGAGACTAGTTTTTAAGGTGAAAATTTGTATTTTGATAGGAATTTTCCCATAAGAGATAATGTAAAGCCACCCAAGAATATTACCAATATTTAAAAAAAAAAACGAATAAAAAAAAAATCACATAGCCGAAGGCAACGTTGGCATTCATGGGCTCCCGGACGTCTGTGCAACTTACCCGCCGTTTGCTTTGGTACATTCGTTCGTATCCCGAAAATGGTTCGCATGCCGATGCAAATTTCTTGCTAAATTTCCATTCTTAAGGTGAAAATTCATAAGGGAGGGAATGCTAAGGTTTCACTGTAATTATAATAATACACTGCTTCTTTATCTGAACCGCACATTTTTAAACACTTACATTAAGTGAGGTAAGCTAATGATGTTTTGGTTTCAGTACCTTGGTTTATTTTTTGCTAATTATCCACAGTAGCTATCTCGTGCTAGTTCAGAACCATTTCAAGCTACATAGTTAGCTATCTTGCAATGACACTTTGTCCTGAATGCTGCCTATAGACTGTATGCTGAGCTGTAAAATGTTGATCTCTGCACAGATTTTGCTTTATATTTTCTTGTGCGTTGTCTCCTTTTGTAAACAACGAAAGTAAAAAGTATTTAAAATGGAAGAATGCTGATAAATTATACCAGAGATGATCTTTCATTTGCTCTCAGACATCGTTGCTAATAACTGATCCTTGTGCTTCCGAAAAGTGTAGACTTTTTAGCTTTTTTTTTCCTCTTTTTATTTTCTTTATTTATTAAATACATTTATTTATTTATGTTATTATTATTAAAATGAGAAAAAATAAATGTATAAAAATTGAAGATTTTTACCTTGAAAACAGCTAAAAGGCAAACTAAGCTGGTCAAACTGGTGAACTTTTTTCTAGCTTTCTCATAACTTGTCCAAAGTAATAAAATTTGTTTAAGATTTTGGCCAATCATTTGCATCTGTGAGCTCATTTATGTCGAATACGGCAGATAGCAGTTCCCTCCAATTACATTCATAATTATGTTCTGTAAAACACAATGGGCAGCTGTTTAAAAGGATAAAGCAGGTGTTAGCGTGGGCATTGGCAGAGAAAGCAGGTGTTGATGTGGGAATTAGCCGAGACTAATGTTGTAAGAAAATGGCGGGAAATCCCCCAAAATGAATGACTGAGATTCTCCAATTTTCAACAGACACAACATGTTCTGTTGTATTCGAACATACTTCTAGAAACTGCTGTGTTCAATTGTTTCAATTTACAAACTGGCAAGATGGTCTACCAGTTTCGATACCAGCTCAACCAGGGTGGATTTTCAGCAAGGCTGACTCTTTGTTTCCAGTTCACTTAGCTTTATTTTCTCAGTCTGGGATTCTATTCATTGTTTTTCTCATATTGAAGGCACACTTTCTGTGTTTATCATATTGAACCATAGCTGAGGTTTCACTTGTGAGAAAAGACCTTTAAGGTTCAACCACCGTAACGCTTCCTGTAAAAATACCCTGGCCATTGCAATAAAAAGTGGGGAATCCCAAAATGATTACCTAAGCTCTGTACTGACTTTCAGAACCAAATTGAGTCCATTGCTAAGATATCTCTGTATAATATAAATAAGCTCTATGCATACATGTAGATTTTTTTGTTGACTCATTAAAAGCATGTGTCACTTTAACTCTTCTTGTCTTATACTAAGTAACACAGGATTCAGCATTTGAATGACATCACCCTTGTGCGCATACTGAGCTGGACTACTCACGAGCCGTTCTCTGTATATAAATACATGTCATGCATACCTTCATAAATCAAGACACCCTGCTTAAGCCGCTATTGAAAAACAACACATGAGCTGGACAACAGCAATTAAGGCGGCCTTGTTACTGGTAATGCTTTAGAATGCGTATCAGCTCACTGACGGCTTTCCAGCCCTTCTGAGGTGTTACATTCTTTCACTATGTGTGTCTTTTTTCATATCTTAAACATTAACAGCTGCGTACAAGCTGTAAGTTCAACTCTTGGTTCAGGCTTCTAGACACAGCGCTGTTGAACGCTGCGTTCCGATTGGTCAGTGGGTATTGATTAAAATTCTAAAATGAAACAATATCACATGAGGGAACATCAGCATGGCTTCAATGCAGCTATAGGCACGAGGGAACAGGCTGTGTTCTATAGATATCACAGCAGTGCTGATATTCAGCACATCAGCACCATCTCCCCATTTGATATTGTTTAATTATAGAATTTTAATTAATACCTAATAACCAATTCGAATGAAAAATTCAACAGCGCTGTGTCTAGAAGCCTGAACCAGTGTTTGAACATACAGCTCTACATAGCTGTGATATTGCATTTATACAACAGTTCCACAAATGCCATTTGTTATCATCGGATTATGATTCGTTTGTTACTTAACCAGTTATTTTGCTTCACCAATACATATCCTTCTGCAACAGGCAGAACTAACTAACCGCGACTGGCGGAGCTGGCGACTGACAATAAGTGTACTTAGCAGGGGCTGTTACTATGTAGCCAAAATCTAAGGAGAATAAACCATGGAGATGGTGGACAGTCCTGAGAAACATACAAGATCTACTTTACATGTTTACTTATTCCCCTTTAAATGGTCAGCTAACTACCGGGTTGAATCCCAAATAGCGTAAAAAGGAAAGCTAGTGGATATGTACGATGTACAAGCCCTTGTTCTGCACAGAAGTAGTGCCCTGGATCAGGGGTTAGAGAGGGATTTGCGATTCAGCCTTGTGTTAGCAGCGATTTAGCAGTATAGCTCGTATTAGCCGTGAACAGAACAGGACAATTCCGCAGTGATTACTAAGAAGGTGAAGCGTTTAAGAAGACTCAACATTACCAGATGTGTTTTCTTGCTGAAAGTTCTTCTGTGACTGGTTTTGAATGTGGTTAGGCAGCTGCTTTCCCGTCTTACCTGTACTGCAGACTGTACTGACCTACTTTTACCCATGCTGCGGCAGACCAATAAGGGTTTATAGAACACCTGTGACATGGTGGGATACATATAGTTAAATGTCCTAGTGGGTTTATGCTCTATACCACCACTGGTGGAATGCCTCTCGTTCTATCAGATTAACATTGTCACTAAAATACTGACATTCCTTGTCTATAGACTAAGCAACTCTAAAGTTACTAGAGGCCAGTTATTTAATATTACGTTTTTAAAGTTAATTCATTCAGCTATGAGTGTCACATGAAGCCGTATAGGCAGGTCACTGTTTCCTCTATTTCCTCTGTTTTCCATTTGGATGATTAACCATGGGGTAATAGATTAATAGTACATTTCTTAGGGAAACAGTTACTGTTGCCATGTTCTCCCCATTACTGTGTGGGTTTCCTGCAGGTTACCACATTTCCTCCCTCCTCTCATCTCTCAAAAACATGTTTCAGTTAAAACTCAGTACCAAAGAAACGCAGATTTTAGTCCCGGCAGGTCTGAAATGAATTCGCAGCAAACAAGTCTTCATGAAACTAAATTTGCAAGTGCACAAAGGTTTCAGTTAGTAATAGTACGGAATGATGCCGTATCACTGGGTAACACCTTAAGACCCACTGGGGTCTTCAGGCGTTTCGGGGTCTTGTGGAAGTTTTGACATGCAATGTCATTTGTGCATTTTTCGTTTATTAGTCTAATAGAGTTGTTTGGTATATGCTGTACCGTAGGTTTGTTCCACGTCCTTCAGTTTTCCCCATCCCACACATCCCACAATAGGGGAACTACTGAATACTCTAAAATGCCACTAGGTGTGACTGTGTTCCTTGCTCACAACAGATGTTCTAGGCATCGGCTCCTGATCCACCTCAACTATAACCAGGAGACAGTTGTTATTGACGAAACCAACGGATGAATAACCTCTAGACCGTTCGCCTTCTGATCTTTGAAAGCTGCATCATCAACTTCAGGAAAATATCACCTGACTGTGATAGTGATGACGCCCTTCCAGATCGAACAACATCTAAGTTTGATTTCGGGTGTAGACCAGTGTGGCTGCAAGGAAGACTACCACTTCTCCCAGTGACCAAATAGGTATCTAGGGGCGTTCCACAGAAGGCTGCTGGACCACCACCATCCATCTGGCACTGGGAAAAGGCACATGTACTGTTCATTTTGAGTGGACCAAGGATGTGCGGACACCAGCAGACATTCTTATGGACATTTTCAACACCTCCCCGAGCATCGCTTATTATTGTTCCATGGTGCATCAAGAAGACCACCATACTTCTTCATCTTCATGAATTGCTTTGGGAATGTTGTCATGAGGCACATCAAGGTCCTGCTCCCCCTTCATTGGAACCTCAGCAGCAGTTCAAGTATCATCCTAACTGATCAACATAAGATGTTATGCTCGCCACCCTCCACCTGGCCGTTACCTTCCTGGACAAAAAGGACCCTCAAAGTGTTTTCGACATGAACACATCCCTCTGTGCCTGGAGCCTATGGAGATTTCAGTCAGTCCAGATCTCTAACATCACCCCACTGAAGCAGCATTACACTACCTTTGATATATTTTTTTCACATATCTTGATTAAACTGGTGTTAAAACAACATAAGCAACAGTACAATACTGGCCACCGGCATTATTATTATTATTTTTTTTTTGCTACTTACAGCATCAGTTATTATATTGTAATATCAGTTTGCACTACATTCCCATACTGGGACAATGTACTTGTCAGTGCTTGACTTTTCTTTACTCTTGCAGAGTCACACACTGTTTGTACACACATTTACACACATGCACAGTGCCGTGTCTTGTACACCTACACCTACACCTACACCTGCAGCCTACTGTGTCACCCGTACATGTTTGACATGACAACAAAAACCCACTTGATTTGACTTTAAGGCATGAATCATCCTCTGGTTATGAGTATCATATTATTCCGTGTTCCAGACAGGGTCCCGCAAGCAAAAAACATCAGGATTACTGCGGCACCTTTGCAGCATTACAGCATGCATCTACACAGCATCCAATCTAAAGTTAAGCCAAGGCAGGGGATTATTTTTGTTTCAGATTAATAGTGTTGACATCTTCATGATGCAAGGCTTTAAAAAAAGAGACCAGCTTTGTACAGAGACATATCTGGCACCTGTGAAGGGTGACAAAACTATCGTTAAATAAAACCCCGAGTGATGACTCCAGGCACACCGCAGGTGTTAATAAGAGCGAACCATAAAAAAAAAAAAAATGAACATCTATATCATCCTGTTTTTTTTTTGGCATACGCTTCCTGTAATTTTTATAGGAATAATCTCTTGGTTAAAATCGCTCATGCTTAACTACGCGTAACTGTTTTTCGTGGTCTGTTGCACGAGCGCTTTGCCTAAGTTCACCTCTGAGAAGAATCTGCGCTGACATTGAGCAGGAAATCAGCGAAAGGGCTCTGAAAAGTCAAACTGGCTTGGTCCTCAGACTGTGAAAAATCGCTGCTGTAAATTTTGCGAGCGGTGTTAATATAAATCCACAGCGCTCATAAAAACTTTCGGATGCAGATCATCGTGTTTCTTGGCTTCGAAAGTGACCATCAATCACGAAGCTTAAGGTCTAAAGCTCATCCTGCCTCACAACATCCAGTCCTCGTGCATCTTTATGTCCTAGCTCCAATTATAAAATGTATTTTATATATCACCATAAATCATATCTCATTGGTTCGTGCTGTTAATAAAAACCCATGCAAAAATGTTTTTTGTTTGTTTGTTTTGTTTTGTTTCGTTTTGTTTTCCTACAGTATTCTTAACCAACAGGACAGACGTGTCTTTAAGGTTTTTTGGCAAGGGGAACATACTTGTCCTAAATCTTTTCCCCGTTTCTAACATATCAGTATCAGTAAAAAAAATGATCTGGTATCATTGTATATTTTCATCGACTACCTTGACGACACTTATGGTGCCACCTAAAAAGTCTACCATATAGATGCAAAGGGCAAAGGATTCATTTATAAGTTGTGTGCCCTAACATAAACGCTATCTGTCAGGAAGTGATAAATTTAAAATGAACTAATGGTCCACTTTGAGGTGTGGGTGGTGCTTGGTCTGCGGTTTCTCAGAAGCTCAGACCTTTCAGCAGAATCCGGGCTGTGATACACATCACAAAGGACCTGTACACTTTTTTTCATATTCAGGTCGGTCCAGGCTTGGACATGTGAGATGAACAGCAGTGCATTGTCCTTAAATAGAATCGAAATTTGTCCTCCACAAGGCAATCTCACGTTCAACCTGAATTCAAGAGGAAATCAAGGCTTAATTAAGATATACTCAAGCGCGTTTGCACATTCAATACCAGTGAAAAGCTTGGACACGCCGTCAAATACTGTGGTTTTTCCTGATTTTTAACTGTAAAACTATGCTGAAGGCATCCAAAATATGCAATAATCTCCTGTGAACAGTTGAGATGTTTCTGCTACTTCTGCTCTGTAAAGCTTCATAACGGCTCTAATCTGAGGTGCTGGTTGTTAATTAGTGATTTCTGAGGCTGGTGACTCTAAATGAACTTCTCCTTTGCAGCAGAGCTACGTTTTGGTCCTGCTTTCCCGGGAAGGTCTTCATGAGAGACAGTTCCATCATGGAGCTTGATGGGTTTTTTGCAAATGCACTTGACACAATACTGTTACCGAATGCCGTATGTGTTTTTAAAAAGGCCCGGTATTGTTGTAGAATGTAGAAAATTCATCCAAACTGTACACCAACAGACACGTGTGCAAGGATGAAGATTGTTCTTCTCGATGCAGCTCACATTTATGCAAACAAATTTAGGGTTAGTCAGCATAGTTAGCAATCTCATCGTTCTAGTGTTTTATTCGGAAGATTTTACGTTATTTCAATGGTATGTTATGATATTTACGATTTTCATTTTTTCATTTGATTTATGTTAATTGAACTTATCAGTTTATTGAGACTGGACAAAACAAATCTTGCTTCAGATATACTGCACTAGTACAATTTTCATAAATGTTCATGTCCACCATCGCTCTGATTAATCTTCGCCATTTAAACACCGGCTATTCTGATCTAGATGCAATCATCTTTGCCATTCGCTAAAAGTGCACTCAACTTGTGAGTGAGAAGTTAGCATGTGCGTGGTCCGATGCTAAGCTGTAGCTCCATCACTCATGCAAACATGACAGTAAAATGCGCATTAGTGTCATTTGGAACAGGCGAGCACATGAGTGGATGTATGAATGTTTGCCTTTGTAAGTCATCTCACCGCTCGGGGGCCCGCAGTTGTGTTGGCACGTTTTGGATCAGCTGGGGTGGCTTATGTTAGGTGTTTCAAAGCGACACGACCCTTGCGGCAATCAATCAGTGCCCATGACAGCGCTGGTGTTCGCTGACTCCAAGGCCACGTAGCTACTTGCCTCTGTCATGAGCCTCGGCTGGCTCTTGGAGCTATTCGGCCAAGCGTATGACCCAGTTAGGTAACTGCTGATCGCTTCCACAGGCTCATGCTGATGTTCCATACCCTGGCCTGTAGACAGAGAGCTCACACTGGTCCTGCACATACATGTATGCTCTGCTTTAGACCATATTCATTTATGTCTTTTTTTTAAACTACATTTATCATCAAAGACCTGCAACATTGACAATAAATGTATTTATCCTTTAAAAAGAAAAACAAAATCTTTTATTTTGACTGCTACCAGTCATGCCATTCTATTTTTTTATTTTTTTTGAGCCACACACAGCTATCGATCCCACCACAAGGTGAGCATGTCACCTTCCATAATGTCTGCTGTTAGTAACTTGTACTTTGCATTAATCCTTTAAAGCTTTACGTGCCATGTCAGGAGATTGATGCGCCAAAGCCACGCAATCCCTCGTCATCCTTATGTGTCCTAGTGCAGGTGCTCTGTGAAAGGGAACGACATTTCCACCGCTCGTTACGCCCATTATGCGTATTTCTTTCACTTAAAGAGAACTTGAGAACTGCTGACAAGCCCAACTATTGGACATGAATGTCATGTGATGCTAGACTTTAAAGTGTTTAATTCCGTGCATTAATTTCAACGCATTAAACGTCCTAGTCATGCACCAAGCATGTAAAATGCAACGGTTTAAATCTTGGGTATTGGGTTTAGTTGTCGATCGCGACCTTTTCGCATGTTGGAGCGCAGAAAATGCAATTTATTACGATTCCCAGCAGCGTGGCATGCTTTGATGGGTGTCAGCTGAGAAACGTAGCTTGCTCGCAGTGCGGCGATGACACACACCTCGTCCTAGCCCATGACCTTCTGAAGAGGCATTCCAGCTCAAGATAACCAATCTCTTTACAGCTAAATGATCACAGAATGTCTTATAGAGTTAAATTAATAGAAACTTCAAGTGTCTGAGCGCACCAACAACAACAAAAGAATAATAATTAGCGTAAGTGCCAGAAAATGTTTTATGCTCCAATGCATCATTCCTTAATCGCCCCCTCCCCCCAAATAAAAGGAATTTTTTTTCTTCTTTTCCAATCATTTCAGTTGAGTAACATATGAAGGAAATAAAACAAAATAAAAACGCAGGAGGAATTGCCTCAGTTTGATATCTGCAATGACCTTCTCATGCTACGCAGTGTAGTTAGCACTACAACTATTCATGTAAGCTTGAATATGAACAAGCCACAAGATTGTAGTGTGGAATTTGGAAAAAAAGCATGTAAGTTTGCCCAGTTGGTTTTTTTTTTAAGTTAGCATGTTTTCTTTGCAGGATGCCATGGATTGCGATAGCTAGCAAAATTGCATAGCATGTCAGATTGTTGCTAATCATAAATATTGGTTACCTAAATGATATTTTACTTTTGTATGATTCGTTAGCAAATTTACAGGGTAAATGTCATTTTTAGCCAATGATATAAAGCTAATCGCTTAAAGTGGACATATTTTGCAAAGCTTACTTTATAGTCGCTTTTAGACATTCAGATGGATGTGTCTTGTGTGTGCACACAAAAAAAAAAAAAAAAAATATATTCTTACTGCATTTTTGTATTGGCTGGGGATTAAGACAATTAGATTATATTAGATAATATAATTATTAGATATTCAGATATGTGACCACATGTATGAAGATTGTTGCTCAACACAGCTGATGGGGTGTAGCTCGGTGGTAGCTCATTTGCATAGACCCCAAAATGCCGTGTTTGGAAGAGGAGTGAAATGAAGGGGTCCTAAAAGGATGAGTTCTCTGAGGGTATTTCAGTTAACACACACTTTAGGGGAGCTGTGTTAACTTGTTAAAGTAAAAAAAAATACAGGATCTTTAAATAACTAACATTACTTATCACATGAGAACGCAACATTAAAGTAATTTCATTAGTGAAAATATACTTTTTACATATTAATACCTGCAAACATTTGACTTTCACTTAAGTACATTTTTGGCAAGATACTTCCACTAAAGTGTAATTTCTCTGTGATTTTCCCAACCTGACTGCACTCTGTATGTGTCATTGTCTTCCCTTTGACCCAATGAGGCATCACGGGCATCTGGTCATTCTCGAGGTAAGAGTGTGTGGGTGTTTTAGCTCCAGCCACGCTCCAGAGTCTGCGCTATCGATCCCAAGCGCCGCTGTCTGTTGCCAGCTTCTGCAAAAATCTGTTGAAGCAGATATCAAAGAAATAAAAGACCGCACAATGCCATCTAAATGCTTTTTTTTTTTCTCTTCTAAACATTCTTGCTTGATTTACACCAGTGTTTTTTTTTTTCTCGCAGGTTTTTAAGTGTTTTGAGGTCTGCTTAACAGATTGTTGCAATGATTTCTGGGAAGACAGAATGAGGCTTGCATGCGTTTAAAAAAAGAGAATGTTTAAAAGAATGAAAGCTCGGTAGATCAAATCCAAAAAAGCGATGTCATTGGATGACTTGTTTAGATATTTCGTTACTCGAATATTTTCATGTATGTGAAATATTTTCTGGCAACGCTTTAAAGCACTCGGATATCTTATCACGATAAAAGTAAAAAATATCTTAACGTCACGCAACACTGTAAAACTTGTTTTTAAAAAGTGTCAAATCTTAAATAGTTACTGCGTTAAATAACGGCATTGACACAAGATACTTGGCATTTTTAGCATTATTTGGTTGCATGAATAAAACAATAAATCATTAAAGCGTTAAATAAAAATGAACCATACCATACAAGCTGGTTTGTCTAGACCAGTAGAGCACAAATTCAAATTGAATTTACAAGCTTCTGCAAATATAATATTAATTTAAAATACATTTCACTTGGGAAAATAAAAGATCCACCTCAGAGTTCTCAGTGTTTTCAGGTTTAAAAATAAAATCAGAGAATTTTCTGTGTTCACAGAATTGCTTCTGCATCATGTTTCATTCACAGTATTCAAGTCAGCATGGAAAATCTGATATGATTTTTATTGATGTAACAAAAAAGTACATATCAAAGTAAAATGATAAAATATCATAAGAGTGAGGCTGCCGAGGCTAAAATGCTTTTGATATGAGAGCAAATTTTTGATATGAGAGCAGGACTTTTGATTGTGCAGGATAACAGAACAATGTTATAAGAGTAAAAACTCCCTTTATTTCTTTTTTTTAAATTTTATTTTATTTATCACTAGTGCTTGGATATGGAGCCATGATCAGTCAGTCTTGATCATGTTAAAGGGCCTCTTGGGAACTTCTTTACTGGCCCAAATAGGTGGAAATGGAGGTCAGGACTGTACGGGGGATGTGGAAATTAATCCAAGCTGAGTTCCTGCAATGTGCAAGTAGTGTTGGTGAATGATTGTGGGTAAAGTTCCCACAGACAGGTGTGTCTCTTCCGCCAGGTGCGGCAAGTAATCAGTCAATTTTCAACAATCATGCGATCTACTTGCTGAATGTTCACGAGAACGGCCGCAGTGGGCCTCGAACCACCTCGGCCAGGATCAGAGTTCGGCAGTAAAGAGTCTCATCACTGTACTATGCTTGACGTCTTCTGTAAAAATCAAGCTCTTTTTGCGCTTTCATTCACCAGATATTACATCTGTAAGTCCTGGTTTAACTTGAATGCCACTCATAGTTGATATTTTTTTTTAATTATTATTATTATTATTTTTTAACAATGCTGTAGAATGCTAGTAGAGCTTTTCTTTGTCTTTTTAACAGATTATTAGCTATGCTATATTTATTTTGAAAATGTTCAAAATGTTGTAAAGTATCTAGCAAGTGAAAATAGGCTAATTTATCTAATACTCATTTCTATTAGATTAGTGGTATTAGATTTGTGGTATTAGATTAATGATGGATTGGGGGCATTAGAATGAGAGTAATATATTGGGAGTATTCAATTAGGGTATTAGATTTGTGTTTTAAATTAGGGGTATGAGATTGGAGTTATTGGATTTGTGGTATTAGATTAGGGGTATTAGATTGTAGGTATTTCATCAGGGGTATTAGATTGGGGTTATTAGAAAGAGGATATTAGATTAGAGGCATTCAATCAGTCAGCTATTAAGACAGTTTCTAAATATATTTCCAAATGAACCTTGAACTTGCCATGAAATTGTCCAAAATGAAGCTAAATTCAAGGTATATAATGAAATAATTTCAATATATATATATATTGTATAGTATAGAATATATATATATATTCAATGAGAAATATTAGATAAATTAGATATGATATGCTATAATGTATTGGGTGCGATATTTGTTAGACATCCTTGTTGATGACTGGCATGCTGTACAAGCACCGTTTAACTCAGGACCTCGTGTTTCTCACTCGAGCGTGTAGTAGACGTTCACTCCACTGACCTGTTGCATGCCATGTATCTGAAGGGCCGTGCAGGTATTTCAGCCATGTAGGTGTTTAAATCAAAGCCGGCCCGAGCCGTCAGTGAGGGAGGAGTAGTTGTGGGACGCAGTTCGAGGGGTAGGGCCTGCGTTTGAAATATGGTTGGTAGAGTGCCTGTTATCTTTTCTCCTCGGCATCAAGCGTCCAGCCCCGGTGTGTCATCAGTTACAGCTCGGAGCTGGCACTGGCTCAAAGTGCGTGGGGTGGGGGGAGATGCTAGGAAATGCAATCCATATGGTGGCACTATAAAACCTAGCACATCCCTATCCATAGTCCAAGACCATCGCTGCACGCTTCAATAAACCTTCAAGTCAATAACTCTCAATTCATTCACGGAGGCCAGGGTGGTCCACACAAACAGAAGAAGTTCTCCAAAGAATAAGGTGACCGGGACCGGGTGATTATAAAGGGTATGTTTCTTTTGCTGTCAATATTTTATAAAAATTTTTTATTATGTAGTGACTTTAACTATATATGTCACAATGTAGGTTGAGTTGTAACAATAAGTCAAGGTGAGTAGACTTAGCAAACCCAAGTGTAAATATATATAGAATATTGCTAGACACAGTTACTCATTTCATGATACTATTGGTGGATCATTTTGCGAAATTCAACAAAATTGAATTCAAGACAATTCAAGGGTTAGTAGACTAACTCTAAACTATTCAGAAAAAAATAAAACCTTGGTAAATCTACCTACTATTTTTCACTATTATTTATTTAGTAATGTAATGTAAGATTATAGAACACACATCCCATTATTAAACCCATCCCTGTCTATTTTTTCACTCATTTCAAACTTCATTGTCTTGTTACATTGGTACATATTTTACCGTTTATTTCCATAAAGCCAGATTTAAGCATAAAATAAGTAAAATTTGTAGAAATCATAGTAAAACCATAATATATATATATATATATACATTAATGCAATATTCCTTATAAAAAATTATTACATTTCATTCAAGTTCTAGACAGTTATACCTATTTTAACCTTGAAATGTTATTCTCTTAAGAAGATAGCTGCATAGTTCAAGCATTTCCTTTTTACAGCGTAAAAGAGCAAAAAATGTGTTTAAATAAATGTAATTTTTTTTGCTATATAGCAGCATAATAATGACAAATGTTACACAATTTTGATTTCATATATTTATTATATTGTGTAATATTCTATTGGCTGATAATCTTTGCTTATTTTAACTGATTTCGTCTAGAAAGCCATTGACGCAATTCGTAGTTAGTTTTACACACTTGAATATCTCATATTATCTCATGTGAGTAATTGCTTTGTTACATTATAAAATGGCTAACATAGAGGCTAACAATGTTGTCATGGTCTTGAAGCCATTTTTAAAGATAATTTCCTCTTCTTCTTTCCATTTTTTGCTCCAAAGGAGGTCCTGCTGGATTGGATATGAAGATCTTGTGTCACGTAATATTCCTGCTCATGCTGGGAGGCGTTTTTTGCCAGAACAATCGAAACGCCAAACCGAGCAGCAGAGCAGTTAAAAAACCCAGCAGTACATCTGCAGAGATTGGCCTAGACGATGACATTGGGGCGAGTTCTGGCACACGTGTGGGGACCCAGCAGGCAGCACCCGTGAACAAGCCGGCCGATGACATGAAGCTGCACCTCCTGAAAAACACGCCGGCTACGTGCAACGATGGCACTGCGGCTGGGTGAGATCATAAGAGCGGCGGTGTTTCCTCATTCTTACAATTACAGACCAAATTTTTATCCAATTGTGATTACATGTAATGTTGTGGGATTACATGTAAACTAGTTCATAAAATAAATAAATAGGGTAGCTTGACATTGTAAAGAGCAAAGTGAATATTTCCTGAAGACTTCAATCATTTACATTATAGTTTAGTTTGATATACATTATATATTTTTGAAAATAAAAATACTACTAATAATTATATAAAATTCTAATATGGACAGATGAATAAATATTGGATAATAAACAGGCTCTATTATGAAAATGTCCTGCTATGCTGATGACACTTCCCAAGCTCATTTGTAACCTCCTCCTATTCTCTCCCATTCTATATTTATTTGCCATCCACAGGTTTTACCTAAAGGAGTTCAAAGGAAGCAAGAGGTGGCTGATATTTTTGGAGGGTGAGTATTTAAAACAAGGTTAATTTTGCCAAGGGGCCGTCAGCGGGCTTAAATGCTCTGCTTGGCGTTATTTTGACCGCCGCTCAACTTCTTGGAGGCACGCTCTTTTTTCGTTGTGTTTTTGGACCGTGTGGCACTGTGTTGCTTCACTTGCATTAAAAGTACGATTGATGGTGACACAGGGCAAGAAAAGCAACTTACTGTGTAGCTGAATAAAGATAACTGTAATGAAGCTGCTGAGATTCTGTAGTGGAAGAATAAAACTGCATTCATGAGAAAAAGTTTAAAGCTGAAGTTTTAAATTCTTCGTTATACTTCACTTAAGTATTCATAACACCTGTGACATTAAAGATCTTATACTGTATATTGCTCAGTAGTTTAAAATAATTTCCATATTTGTCAATCTCATCTCTCAGAAAAATGATTAGAACTTTGACTTTGCTCATAACTCGATCAACGTTTGTTCTGTAAACAAAAACATTTCTTTTTTTTTTTCAGTGTGATTTAGCTTTTCATACAATTTTATACCAGAGACATCTAAAACTAACAGTCACATAACACCATTTGTACTTGACTGTACCATTTGTACTTTACTTAAAAGTAAAGAAAGAGATATTCTCATATTTGATTTTAGTTGAAAATGACAAATTACTTGTACTTTCATTAAGTAACCCTGGTAAGTAAGCAAAACATTAGCTAAGGCTAACAACAGCTCTATGATAAATTGGTCAAACGTTAACTAGCATGATAGTAACTAGCTTAATGCTAATAGCTAGCTCCTCATCCTCATATAACTAGCATGATAGTAACTAGCTGAATGCTAATAGCTAGCTACTCATCCTCATATAACTAGCATGAGAGTAACTAGCTGAACGCTAATAGCTAGCACTTCATCCTCATATAACTAGCATGATAGTAACTAGCTGAACGCTAATAGCTAGCTCCTCATCCTCATATAACTAGCATGATAGTAATTAGCTGAACGCTAATAGCTAGCTCCTCATCCTCATATAACTAGCATGATAGTAACTAGCTGAACGCTAATAGCTAGCTCCTCAACCTCATATAACTAGCATGATAGTAATTAGCTGAACGCTAATAGCTAGCTCCTCATCCTCATATAACTAGCATGATAGTAACTAGCTGAACGCTAATAGCTAGCTCCTCATCCTCATATAACTAGCATGATAGCAATTAGCTTAACGCTAATAGCTAGCTCCTCATCAGCAGATAGACTACAGTGATGTGTCTTGCTAGTGCAGTTCTACTGAGTTAAATTTTAAGTTTAATTTTAATACTTTTATCCTCCTACCCCCTTATTTATTAATGTGAGGGTTAACACTCTTAGACATTCCTGTACCAGCCATGCCTCTTGCTGCTGCTTTTACAAGCGTTGCTGGTGCAGGTGGTCCATACCTCGAGAGCCTGAACGGCAGCCTAATGGGGCTGCCCTAGTCAAACCGGATGTCCGACTAATATTAGTGAATTATTTTTAGGTGGTTGGTGCTGTTACAACAAAGAGACCTGTGATTCCAGATATAAAAATATCCCTCGCTTGATGAGCTCAACGGACTGGCCTCAGACACGCAAAGGTAGGACGCTATCTATCACTTTCTGTAGCTTTATCATGCAAACCGACATTTAGTCTTTCTCTCTGTCATGAGGCTTGTGAATATGTGTGTGTGTGTGTGTGTTTTAGGAACAGGAATTCTGTCTCCACAGGCCGATGAGAATCCGCACTGGTACAATGCCAACATTGTGTAAGTGCATCAAAAGTCTAATAGTGAAAACAGGTGTTGATGAACTGAGGACATTGTACAGTGTATCTGATGTACAGTAATCATCTGTGTTTTGTGAGCAGGTTTGTCCCCTATTGTTCTAGCGACGTGTGGAGTGGGAACAAACCAGCAGCGAAGACTAAACAAGCGAAAGAAACAGGTGACACCCAATCTTCTGTTAGTATATAGATAGAATTTTGTCTAAACGTTCAGTCAATTGAATTTTTTTATTGAAAATTAAATAAGGAGAGCAAAGTATTCTCAAAATATATTTTTTAAGCTAATGATAAAATTTTTTCATCAAAAACACCTCACCTTCAATGCCCCAACAAAAAGCACCCACGGTATACATTCTATTAAAAAAAAAAAAAATTTTCCCCAATTGTCCACATTGTTGTCGTCACGGTTTAGTGTGTTTTGAAATGCTTTTCTGCTCACCATGGTTATAAAGAGTGGATGTTTGAGTTCCCACAACCTTCTTGTCAACTTCAACACGGCCATTGTCCTCTTATATCTCTCAAATGCTGCTGGTATGATGTTTTTGGTTTGTTTTTCGTACCATTCTGGGTAAACTCTACCGACTGCTGAGTGTAAAAATCCCAGGAGACCAGAAATACTCAAACCAGCACATCCATGCCAAAGTCCAGGTCAAGGTGATTGATGGGAACATTAATTGAAGCTTTGAAACTGCATCTTTTTAAAAAAAAAAAAAAAAAAACTTTTTATGTTTGTGTTTGCTCCATGTCAGAGTACTCCTTCATGGGATCTGTGATCATTCGGGAGATGATCAAAGATCTTGCAACAAGAGGACTGAAACAGGCCAAGGTGGTGATGCTGGCTGGAACGAGGTAATAACTGAGAAATAGAACACAACAGGGTGTATTATTAAAGAAAAATAATCTGACACATGGTTTTCAATCGGTTTCTATGAAGCATCATCCATAAAAAACACTTTGAACAGGTTGAAATTGTAGGAAACGTTTTTAAAAGTTATGATATAGGAAATGAATCATCGCCCACTCTTGACCAATCAGAATGAAGATTTGAACAGCGTTATGGTAATTTTTTAAATAACTGAAGTCGCTTATCAGAGTGGGAGGTATGTCTATGATTGTATCTTGTTATGCTTTGTAAGGCCAAGATACACATCAGTAGCGGCGCAGCTCATTATAGCTGTCAAGACACATTTAGATCCCAATAACATGTTACTGGAAACAATAGACACAGAGGCACTGGAACAGAGGGCTTCAACGCTTTCTCCATGTATGGACCAGCTTCTTGCTGGCACCATCCGAGCAGCACACATTATCCTGGCAGGAGCTCTATTTTCAGCTTGTGCTGTCGTCCACTACGAAGATGTATACCGCTATGACATAATATCTATGTATATCCCTCCACAATGGGATGCTGAATTCTGGAGATTCTTCCCAGATTAGCGGCATGTTTGGTCGGCCAAAAAAAGAATGCACAGCCACGCACGCAATTATCACACCAACGAGAGATGCCATGTACTCTTCTATCGCAGTTGAGATCAAACATATTAATTCTGTCTTTCCTGCAGTGCTGGAGGTACAGGTGTGTTGCTGAACATTGAGAAGGTGGCTAGTCAGCTAGAGCAACTTGGTGCAGATGTGCAGGTTCGAGGCCTGGTCGATTCTGGATGGTTTCTGGAGAGCAAGCAGCAAAAGGCTCAAGAGTGTCCAGACAGTCTCTCTTGCACACCAGTTGATGCCATCAAGAAAGGGTTACGGTAAAGTCATAAAAATGTTCTTTTCTTAATTCTGTAACTTTTATAAGAAAAAAATACGTATTTATTTTTCCACAGAATGTGGAGCGGAGTTATTCCTGAGAAGTGTAAACTGCATTACAAACGAGGAGAGGAGTGGCAGTGCTTTTTCGGACACAAGCTGTACTCCTTCCTGAGCTGTGAGTTTGTGTACTCAGAACCCAGTATAAAATATTTAAGGCTTTCCATTCAATTACTGCGGTCTGTCAGTCTTAAAAGGTATTTTTCTTGACTCATAATGGTCATAACTCAGACCTTGCAGCAATGAGATGTAAAGATCAGGTGTAAAATTCAGTGGTGGAAGAGTAAAATCTGTTCTCGGCAGCGCCGTTGTTTGTGGTCCAGTGGCTCTTCGATGAGGAACAGTTGCGTCTGGAGAACATTTACATGGGCGCACAATCCCTTTCCGAGCAGCAATGGACCTACATGCAGAATCTCGGGAAAGAACTGAAAAACTCCCTTAAAGATGTGACGTAAGTGGTGTACTCATACTGTATAGCTACTCTACAGTACCTCAAACGATACAATCTATAGAAGAACATAGTTCCAGCTAGAACAGTGCGACACTAAACATGTAGTTTAGATAAGCTACAACGTGGTTTCTATAGAAAGGTTTATGCAATAGATAAGCCCCTCCCAACATGCTTTCTTCTTTTCCAGCGCTGTGTTTGCCCCGTCCTGCCTGTCCCACACACTAATCACTAAAAGGTAAGGACACTGCAGGCTCGCGCAGTGAGCTCATGCTGCTGTTTTTGGCCACGCATCCATCATGTCACATTCTGAATGTCACCAAAATGCCACCTCACACTTTCACACACCTAGCCTGTGGCCCCCCGCTGAGCGTAATGATAGCACGGACCACCCGGGTTTTATGTGGGTCATAAAATGACCTCATGATTTTATTTGTATGTGTTACAAACACACTTAATTAATCACATTCAACTATCCAAACAGGCAAAATGAAAGTTATTAATGACCAACCATGTTCTTCTGATTGATCACGTGGTGCTTGAACCTGCCGTCACCACTTCCCAATCTTATTCCAGTAACTGGATGGACTTCCAAGTGAAGGGCACGTCTCTTAGTCGTGCTCTCCAGTGCTGGGACAGAAGTCTTCAGGAGGCCAATAAACACAGCAAGACACCACTCAAAGGCTGCCCCTTCCACCTGATCGACACGTGCCAGTGGCCTCAGTGCAACCCGACGTGTCCTGCACTGATCGACCAGGCCACGCAGCAAGAGATGACCCTGCTCCAGGTCCTGGCTAGCATGGGTGTGGACCTGCAGAAACTTGGTCTGGACACGCGGCGCGACAGCGGAGCTTCCTCCAGCATGATCAGTAACGGTGGCTAAGCAATGATAGTTGATAATGTGATAGTAGCGTTTGCTCACTGGCGACCTTTAGAGTCACTCTTTTGTGTTCTTCCAGAAAGGTTGAGAATGACTTTGAGTATGTTTCTGGATTTCTGTGCCAAATGTGTGCAAGTAGGATGGATTTTTGGACGTGAAGCATGATGTAATGATTATGTATCTAGACACAGTTAATCCATAGTTAACCTGCAACTTGTGTATGAGGAGATTAGATTGATGGGTCTTTTATTATTATTATTATTATTATTATTATTTCACCCAAATTGCTTTATTCAATCAAGACATCTTGGTACAGGAAATGCCTTGCCTCAAGGGGAAGAAGAGCATGAGGTCGCAATCCCGGTGAATTCTAGAGATCTTTCAGGATTTGATTTTATCATGTACGCTCTTGGAAACATAACTACTCCATACTGTACCCGAGGTGCATGACATGTTCGGGGTTGGTAGCTCATATTGTGTTAGCCTGATAGTCAAACAGAAACAGCATACCTAGTTCTTATCTATTTATTATCTTTTGTCCTAGTTGAGAAGAATGTGATATCTTTTTCAGTTATGAATATTTACTGGTATTAAATGCCACATAGTCAAATGATTTATATATTCATTTCACATTTTCCTGTATGGACTAAATATAAAATAAAACATACAGTATTGCATTATTATGAATGTAAATCTTTGACATGTAAGCCATTGATATTTATAGGCTGCTGAACACTAATAAATGTGTAACAAAAGCTAGTGTCATTTTTATCTCTTTAATCCAATTAAACTTAATATTTATACTGTATATTAAAGGTCAATTTACCCTTTTTAATCAAATAGCAAATCAGAAATTATTCACATTTACTGCATTACTGTGATGTCATGATTAGAAATGAATTGATTATACATGTGCTAAATATCCTGCAGTTATAAATAGCTCAGACGTTAGAGTTAAATGCAATTGGTCGGAAGCTTGTGAATGTAAATCCCACGACAGTCAATTACAGACCCAGGAGTAATTCACTGAACCATGAACTTTCTCTCCAATTTTTTCAGAGAAAATGTGATGTGAATCACTGGGTACATTTTGTGCAGTCATGCCACAGCTTACACATATCTGTTCCATGTAGGAGGTATCATCAGATTTAACTACCGTTTTAAAAAAAAAAATGTGAGTCTGCTTTCTGTTCCTCTGAAATATGTTTTTTTGACTTTCGGTTCCTTTTACTGTTTTAAAATGTGATAAATAAATGAATAAATAAATATATATATAAAAATAATAATAATCTTATTTGAACTAAACGTTCTGTTTGAAGGTAGTATGTAAGTATTTAAATAAGTAGTAGTAGTAATAATAATAATAATAATCATAGAAGTAATAATAATGATAAAAATTAAATGGAAAAATAAAGGTAAATAAATAAGTTAAATGATAAATAAATGCAAATATTAGCAAAATATTTTACATTATATTACACATTGTAAAAGTAATGTTAGGCAGATTATAATAATAATGATGACGACAATTATGATGATAATAATAATAATAATAATAATAATAATAATAATAATAATAATAATAATAATAACTAGGGTTAGGGTTAGCTTTAAAGTAACATTCCGATATAAAAAACATATATTAAAATTTTTATGTTTTTCAACAAGGTGTTATTTCTTATTCATTTATTATCAGTGGTAGACAGAGGTATTAGACTCTTAAATTAGAGTGTTTTTTTTTTTACATAGGTGAAAGTGGCTTGCAGAAAGGAAGTTGTAGTTTTTTTTTTTTTAACTGATTCTCTTTTTCTCTTTGATCTTTGTGTCTTGGTTTCTGCAGCTCTTAAAGACTTTTATCTAAGATCACGCCTACCCATCATAGATTCAGGCACTGGCTAAAAGCATAGTATTGTTTAATGGAATTAATTAATTGAATCTGTAGTTGTTTTTTTTTTTTTTGCATTATTTTTTTTTCTTTCTATTTATTTATTTTTTTTGCATATTACTGCAAATGCATGTAGGATTTTGCATGCTGAACATGATGTCTTGCAGGAAAATGCAATTTAGGTTTACAGTATTCCACAAATAATGTTATAGGAAAAAGAAAAATCTTTGCAAACACGTCCACATGATCACAGATTTGCACTGTTTTGGAGTGCAGAGAGCTGGCTGCATGGTCACATGATTCACCTGGATTGTGGTCGCAGCACATTTTCCTGTCATCGCCTCTTCCCTTAGCAGCACTCGAGTACACGCACCAACCACAGCTGCATGTGTGCAACCAAGTGTGTACCTGTGCACACCCAAAGCTAAGGTTAGGATGGGGGAATTGATGAGAGGAGTGGGGGTTGGTGCAAAGTTTTTGTTTGTTTTTTTCTTCAAAAAAGTCATGAAACCACGACTGTTTGACAGTGTCGCTTCCTGGTTTTTCATGTTGAATTCTAAATGTGTAGTACATGAACAGAGGTGTGATTTTGTGATTATACACACACACACAGATGTTCAGATTAGGGTTTGGGTTTGGGAAAGTTTTGTTATCAGCTTATTACAAAGTCTCACACAAATAATTCATTGAAGCATTTCCTTTGACCCTGAAACTTATGATTTGTGGTTTTATAATCTCGTTTTTTTTTTTTTTTTTTGCAGTCTAATTTTTTTCCTACAGAGCGCTGCTGGTGGTGAGATTACTTCTTGATAAAGAAGATTGTTACGACATGGAACGCACTTATTTGTGCCCAAGGTCAAACTTTAAGTTAAGAAAATGTATCTTTTTCTTTTACCATGTGCTCATTTTTGCTTGCATTCTCATTTTCATTTTTTTTTTCCAGCATTTCCTTATTTTTCTTTTAGATTTAGAGAACAGGACAGACTCGATCCTGAGCCTTTAAAGACTAAAGTTCCACTGTATCGCTCTCTTTAGGCATAGATAAAGCGGTAACCATATCAACACGGCCCTGTAAGTAATCTAGGAAACTGTTTTATATATATATATATATATATATATATATATATATATATATATATATATATAACATGGAAATGAAAGATATTTAACCAAACACCAAACAAGTCTTTGACATGACTGAAGATCATGTTGATTTCAAAGGTTGCTCAGTGATTCACAGACGGCTTTTTCTTTTCCCTTTATAGTGATAGTGACTTCTAATTCTTAGGTATTCGCTTGATTTAAATATGGATCTCATCATGCTGAAAACACAGCCTACACATGAACCACAGCTGCGTACACGAAACCAAGTGTGTACCTGTGTGTGCGCGCACACATGTCTCAGACAGGGGGAGGGCTAAAAATAAAAAAAATAAAAAAAAACCTTAAGTAGTGTTGTTTTCCCCATGCGGCCGAAATTTATTTTCTCTGCCCTACTTTATATCGCTGTGGGAACTGTTACATTAGACAGCTTTGCAGCTGCACCACTTTAACCCCGTGTTGTTCAGTTTTGTGATTTAGTAGAGAATCGTTCCTATGATGATGCCAGTGCCTGACGCTGGTACACCATTGCTTGTCTTGTCCAGAGATCATTCCTGATTCTTATTGATTGATTGATTTATTTATTTATTTATTTTTGCTCGAAGCTTCTGTACTTCTTCTGCTGGATAAGGCAGAACATGATCACCTTTAAGATTGAACCAACAATTCAGATTTTGTCCAACAGTTTAGGCCAAAATCTCACCATTTATCAATGGCTTATATAATCGTTCCTAGAGACCATAGAATTGTACTCGCTTGTGCTGTAACTCATTCCAGGAGTCCCAAGGTCAGCAAGAAGAAGAACTGCGTGCCACTTCTCTAAAGCAGGGTTCCTCAACACCGGTCCTAGAGTGAGTTTCCATCACACATCTGCTCCAGTGCAGTTGATTCAACTAATCTGTTTGTTTGACTAGTTTACTGCTCTAAAGGTTTCTTCTTCACATTGCCTTCGGAAGGTTTTGCTCAGCGCAGTGTGTGAAAGTTCAGAACGTCGTAACCAGTATGACCATGGTCACGACGTTATACTGACAGGGTTATACTGGCGGGTTCCTATGCTTACTTATTGACTGCCTGGTATGCAAGTGTATTTTTTATAGTACAAAAATTCCAGAACTTAGGGTTTAAGGCTCGGACTGAATTAAAACATGTAAAATGCAGATTTATTTTTTTATTATATATTTTTTTGCAGTAAAATAAAAAATGACACAACAGGGTATACATAGACCATTAAATGAAGGATTAACACTAGAAGAGAAAAGTCAGCTGTGTGCTCGAGTCGTAGTGCTGTTCTCCTGTTCTATGTTCATCCTTTCCTGCCGTTGCTTAATGTCATTGTGTGCAGAATCTGTTGTGCCGTTCTTTCATTGTCAAGTGTGCAAATTAGTTCTCAGGTCCTCATCTTGATCATACTTTCGTTCACCCATATTTTTCTCTCTCTCTCTCTCTTTTTTTTTTTTTTTATTTATAAAAATGATCTTTCTTGGATTTTGTCTTTTAACATTTTCAGCCTATGATTACAAATTTTCTGCTTTTATTTTTTTTATTATAAATAAATAATTACACAATTACAACCAAAAATGTCACTGTACCATTATACCTTTTCTGCTGTTACAGTCAACATTAATTCTGCCATCTTCGACGACTTAAAAGGTTTTTTTTTTCTTAAAAAATGCGATAGAATTTTAGCCACAGTAAACAAAAGATGTATTTTTGTAGTACGCCACTGAAGTTTTGCCACCCTCACTTTTTGGCTTGCTTGACCCCCCCCCCCCCACCCTTCCCACAAATACCGTAGTAGAGGAACGAATTCATAATCGGTCACATTGGATAGCAAACATAAACTCTGTACAGATAAAGTCTTATTTTCATTGCTTGTTTTTCTCGAAACAGTATGAGGTGAGATGAAAACCCTTTCCTCTGATCGTGGCTTCAAAGACAGGAGATGTGGTTCCACAATGAGCAGAGGGGGAGAGAAAAAAAAAAAAAAAAAAAACGTTGCTGATCACTGCATTCTAAGCAGAAGTGCGGCAGACACCAGACACGCGCTCATTCAACAACAATGGTCTCATTCACGGGTGAGTAGAAACCTTTAAAACATAAATAGTTAAAAGTTCTAAAAAAATAATATACCTCTGTAGTCTTTGTCTGTTATTAGTTTATATATATAAACTAATTATATTATATAATATAATATTATATAATCATATTAAATGATACTATATCATTATATGGTAATGAAATTGCTATATATATATATACATTTGCTACAAATATTTCAGATTTCTCAGATTTACAGGAAAAGAGTTACTACATAGAATTCTGATCAGAAAGAACCATTTTCTAATTTGTTTTCTCTTACATCTGCAGTCGTAGGTCCCGTCCTGCTCATGTGGTCTTGCCACTTTCAGGTAACATACGTAGCAGCATGAGGTTGTGCATGGCTGCACATGCACTACTTTTACCTTTGGCTGATTGCCTTGTAAAAATATAAAGGGATATTCTGCAACAACAGCATAACCTTGATGTCTCTTTATTATGAAAGGTGTCGAGGCACTTGAGTAAATTTGTGATTTCCCCCATATTTTTAGACAAGTTGGTCCAATGTGACCACTGAATCCACGACTGAAACAACTGACGATGATATCACACTTGATTATGCCAAATATGAGACGGTGTGTATGAAAGAATCCAATCGAAACTTCAGATCGTGGTTCCTACCAACAGTCTACAGCATCATCTGCTTCTTGGCTCTCCTAGGAAACTTCTTGGTCATCCTGACCTATGTCTATTTCAAGCGGATTAAGACAATGACAGACATCTTCCTGCTGAACCTAGCTGTTGCTGACCTGCTCTTCGCGATATCGCTGCCCTTCTGGGCCACCAGCATCATTACGGACTGGCTACTTGGAAGGCCTCTGTGCAAGATGATGTATGCCATCTACAAGATCACCTTTATCAGCGGCATGTTCTTGTTGGCCTGCATCAGCGTGGATAGGTTCTTCTCCATCACCAAAGCTGTCTCCGCCCACCGCTGTCGTTCCAATGCCATTCACTACGGACGCATATGTTCCCTGATCACTTGGGTGGTGGCTGTGTTATTCTCCTTGCCTGAGATCATTTACTCCGATGTCAACTCCAACAACACCTGCGTGGCGTACATCAACGGGAATCAGGAAGTCCGTTTCTCCATGGTGGTCACTCAGATGGCGCTGGGCTTTGTCCTGCCGGCGCTCGTGATGGTCTTCTGTTACAGCTGTATCATTAAAACCCTCATTCAAGCCAGGAACTTTGAGAGAAATAAAGCCCTGAAGGTGATCTTCGCCGTCGTGGCCGTGTTCATCGTCAGCCAGCTGCCGTATAACGTGGTGATGGGACTGAGCATGGACAAAACCACGGAGTGTAACTACGATAACATGCTCCTCTATGCCATGGATGTATGCCAAGGCATCGCTTTCCTGCGCTGCTGCGTGAACCCCTTTCTGTACGCCTTCATTGGAGTGAAGTTTCGCAGTGATCTGCTTAAACTGTTCAAGGTTCTGGGCTTCTCGACTCCCAGGCATGTCATATACTCCGGTAAGAGGAAATCCTCTGCCGGGCTCGAAACTGACACCACATCATTTTCCCCATGAGCCAGTGACTTTCCCTCTTTTGACATATTTTGCTTCATTGCTTCTATATTAACAATTGTGGTTATTCTGTACATTACTTCTTTCTTTCTCTGCATCATGTGCTCACTTTACATTTTTTTTCTTAACTACTATATTAGAAATGTCTCAGCTTTTTCACATTTTTATATGAACAAGGACTTTTCAGCTATTATATTCTACATAAAGTGCATTATTATATGTATGCATAAGAACATTCATTGATGTCTCAGTGTAAACATTTTACAATGTCTGAAATACAGAATAAACATTTTTATATATGAACCAAATACCCCTGCTTGAACCCCAAACAGGCACGTTTTGCACATACACAGAAAGGGCAGGAACTCTTGCACTCTTACACAGTTTCGCACAGTTTTCATCTGCCCAGGCGCTTGAATGTGCATGCAAAGTTGTGAAGAATGAAACAACAACTGAAAAGTCACATGCCTCATATAGGTAGTAGATCTCAGAGAGGCCACTCTGTTGTGAGTAGTTTCAATAGTACTTTAATGAATGAAATCACATGACGTTATTAACAGGTGCTTGTGAAGAGTAAGTTTGACGGACTTAAACAAAATCAGCATAAAACATTTTGTTAGGAATTGACTATTGGGCTAACTATTTTAGTTACTGAATAACATTCTCTATTTGGAAAAACTGAATAATAAGCTGTACACTAGGATGAATGGTGGCTTAGTGATTCGCACTGTCGCCTTGCACATCTGGAGTCTGGGTTCAATTCCTGGCCGGTTCGATTCTCGCCACGTGCGCATGTTTTTTTTTTTGTTGTTGAGAAGCTGTACACTACACAAACCTTTATGACTCTTTGGAGAGCCTTTCGTTCTGCCAGGGTGGTGTTTCCAAACCACTCTGTGAGGATGCTCTCTATACCCTAGGTCCTTCTTTAGCAGCCTGTTGAAGTACAGCTGTTGCTCTTCACTTTTCACTGGAGCCACTGTGTTTCTGGTCCAGCTCAGTTTGTTTGCCCCCTGAAGGCCCAGAAACCTTTGACGCTCAACCCTTCTTCTCCATTTCCTTTGATGATGACAGGCAGCAGGAGGTGGGTTTTGGTTCTTAAGTCTGTGATTATTTCTTTTGTCTGGTCTATGTTGAGAATTTGATTGTTTTCTTCCCAAAAAACAGGAATGTTTTTGAGGAGTTCCCCGTAACCGGATTCGTCCCGATCCTCGATGAGGCCCAATATGGTTGTATCATCTGGGCATTTAATGATGATTTAACGTTGTCCTGGATGAAGATGCGGCCGTGTGTGTACAGGGTGTAGAGTTTGGGGCTGACGTTTGGGGCCCTGTGGTGTTCCTGTGCTGATTGTAAGCTCAGCAGAGACCTTGACTCCCATCCTCACCACCTGAGGTCTGTCCGTGAGAAAATCCACAAGACAGACATGAGACCCTTTATTGCATTATTGCATGCACAGTATACATAGAAACCTTTACTGACCTTTGTGTCAAGGTTTAAATAATGTCTAAAATACAGAATAAACTTTTTTTAAATTATTATTATTTATGAACCAAATACCCATATTCTTAGCTTGAACCTCAAACAGACACATCTCACACATATAGGCACAAAAAGGGCAGGAACTGTAAAAAAAAAAAAAAGAAAGAAAGAAAGAAAGAAAGAAAAAAAAACTATCTAAGATGCACTCTTACACAGTTTGCATCTGCTCAGAAGTTTGGATAAGCATGCAAAGTTTAAAAAAAAAATGAAACAACTAAAAGTGCATGCCTGACATAGGTAGTATATCTTCAAGAGGCCACTCTATTGTGAATAGTTTCATATACTATTCACTAAAGAGAAAAGGAATGCTACATTAATCATTAAGTTATAATAAGTTATATATTATAGCTATATTTATTTTCCAATAAAAGCTCAAGTAATTGATTCCTCTTAGCTTGATTCAAGATTCAAGATTATTTGCCATTTGTACACATACCAACACTATTGCACTTTGTCTTGTAGGTTTAACTGCACATTTGATGTCACAGTTTTCATGTTGCTCTTTGTTCTTTGATAATAAATAGGTGAAGGATAGTAACGCAGTCTTATACCCTATACACGTACAGTACATTGATTATAGCAGTGGGTCTCTATATGTAAGGGATAAAAAAAACAAACATATACATGTACACTAACTATAGCAGATAAAAAAAAAACATACAAGGTTGAGGCAGACATGCTCTTTTCTTCCCTTGATTCTCTTGTCAACAGTCTGACTGTGGCTGGAAAGAAGCTGTTATAGAGAAGTGCTTTGGTGTGACGGTGTTTAGATAGATTTTTACAAATAGAGCACTTGATTAATCCCAAGGGCAAATTGTAATGACATAACAGCCAGTTCGCAGATCATACAACAAATAAACAACAGGGCATATAAAAAATATTAAGGATATTAAATCCAGGTTCAAATTTATTGGACTCGTCCCCATTCTTGATGAGGGCCAGGATGTTTGCATCATCTGCATATTTCATGATTACAGTGTTGTCCTGAGTGGTGGTGCAGTCATAGGTGTACAGAATTTGGGGACTGGTGAGGACCTGTGGTCTAGTGAGGATGGGAGGAACAGCTTTCCCAGGCAGATATCATTGGAGGCAGAACTCTAATCTAGAAAGAGCATCTTTACATACAGTATGTTCTGGCCAGAGATCACCCGTAGCCCAGGTGTTAAAGTGTAAGTGAAGGACACAAAAAGCGACAGCTTGTCAATTGACATCTGTCCTGCAAAATCGAGCACTCTCAGAAAAACTGAGATTTGACTGGCAGTGTTATAGAGAATGGATCAAAACCTTGTGATTGCACCTTGAGAATGCAACTGCAACTTTAAGTTTAAAGTGTGAAAGCCCTTGTTTCCTGCAGTGGCCTTAGACACTAGAAACTTGCACCTACATCTCACACCTAAGAGTTTGTAGATGTTTACCAGCACATAGAGATTTTCACACATTTGTAAAGAAACTACACAAGATCACCCCACATCACCCTCCTTTTCACATGTCAAGTCTGCCATTCTAACCCAATCAGTCTGACATGATGATCTCCAGCCTTGTGCTCGTCAACATTCTCACCCGAGTTAACAAGACGGTTACTGAAATGATCTCAGCAGCTCCTTTAATGACGGCAATGAAATGCAGTGGAAAGTTATTTTTTCGGGATTAATTTAATTTTCATGGCAAAGAAGGACTATGCAATTCATCTGATCACTCTTCATAACATTCTGAGTAGATGCAAATTGCTATTATAAAAACTTAAGCAGCAACCTTTCCAATTTCTAATATTTATGTAATTCTCAAAATTAGGCCACGACTGTACATAGAAGCAGTATTTTCATATTCATATATTATTTTATATAACAGTGATCATTATTTTAACTTTTAATTTTTTTATTATTCTTATTTTCGCCATCTCTCCCACTCCTCCCTCATTGCAATTTTTGTTTGCTGCTTACTTGTTGTATATTATGTGAACTGGCTGCTTTAATGATACAATTTCCCTTTGGGATTAATAAAGTACTCTCTATCTCTCTCTATCTCTCCCTCTATCTATCTATCTATCTATCTATAGCGTAACGTCAGACTGCCCTTTTTAAGCGTTAACTTTATTATATTAGCTTTATTATAACTTTATATTAGTCTAACACTGACCTTCAACCACAAACCCACCTACAAAACCACCATGTATATTTCTGACTCTTGGCCTTCTCACCCTTTCTGAAGGTACTCTGACTGAACCCAGCCCTTTTCAGTCCTTCTCTAATGTCTCCATTATATATTAACCAACATAACTTTTTTTCATAGCAGTATTTCAATAAATACTGACTAGCTGATCCGATCCGACTCCCCTTATACAATAATTCTGATCCATCCTACCCCTCCCCTAAGGATTTCCGACCAGCTTCCACGGCCAACTGCTTTACAGGAAGAATTCGGACTGATCTCAGCCTCTTCCACGTTTATTGTGTAGCTTACGTCCGACGATATTTGTACTTTAAATTTGTTTACATTTTCAACAATTTACTGCAGCAGTACAGTTGAAGAGACAGACATCATGTAGAAGTCATAAAGCATTGAATGCCAAGGAGCACTGAAGCTCTTGTCGTCTAAAAGGTTACAGAGGCACTTATTTGTCCTTGTGCACAACTGACATCCATGCACTTGTGACTGCGTGCACATCTTTCACATTGTGGGGGAAAAAAAAAAAAAAAATTAAACACTGACCATTTGAGTTTCACATTTAGCCACTAGGGGGCATGAATTACAGTACTGCATGACTGAAGTATTACAGCAGGGGTCTCTGTCCTACTAGTTTCAAAGACACAGACAGACAGAGAGAGAGAGAGAGAGAGAGAGAGAGAGAGAGAGAGAGAGAGAGAATACAAAATCAAACATAACGCTGAGTTTGGAAAGACTTTGCAAGGAATAAATATTGCATGTGTCTTTATATGACGAGGCCTGAGAAAATGTTACAGTTTCTTTTGTCTGTAAAATATTACAGATTTTCCAAAACCTCAAACAAGAACCCGAAAACCTGAAATAAGCTAAATAAGTTATTTATTTCTATAAGTTCATTTATTTATTTTCCATACTCCTTACTGCAGTCTCAGGTGGACCTGGAGTCTAGCCCATGGAACTCAGGACACAAGGCGATTTACACCATGGATGAAGTACCGATCTGTCATAGGGCACGAGCACACACACTCAAACACCTGATCATACACTGCAGACAAACTATAGGAACAATTTTAATCAGCCCACACTGAATGTCTTAATGTCGTGAGGGAGAACATGCAAACTACACGCAAACAAACCGGAGAGGAGAGTCACACCACTAACCCTGAAATTGCAAGGCAACCATGCAGTAAGTCATCTATATGTGATGTACATGATGTGATGCCGCTGAACATTCAGGTCATCGGCTAATTTCACTTTATTGGCACATAACGCTGCTGAGCCCAGACCTGGCCAAATGAAGCTGCCTCCAGAAGCTTGTATATTGGCCACTATGCATGATGGGTGCATGTGGAAATGCTCTTACTTTCACTATTAAACATATTTTTATTCTTGATTTGTTTTTATCATGAAACTTCACTGAGTGTTTAAGTGATCTCCATTTATGATTTTTTTTTTCTTTCCAACCACATTTCTTCCACAAAGTTGATGGTTCAGCACTATCCTTCCAGATTTTGTTATTATGTTGAAAGGTTCTTAACCCAGATCCATTTTTTTTTTTTTTTTTGGCCAGGCAGTGCACGCATTTCTACGTATAAACTACATAAAGCTACATTTAGCACCTTTAGCCATCTCTCAGACATACAGTCCCTCTGAAGATCTGTTTTGTGCTGACCTTTGCCCACACAGGACATATTCTCTGGAAATAAAATGAAACACTTCACAAGAATTTTAGGGCAGTCATATAAGAACAGCCTTATCCACTTTCATAGTGATGACACACTTGCACAGACACACAAAACTACTTCTAGTCTGACTGTTGGAATTTTGTGGGGGAATGGGGTTTTGTGTGTACATAGGATCACCACAATAAGTGCATTTCTTAAACCACTAACACTAAACCACTACCAACACCTCCACCACCACCACCACCACCACTGACCCTGCTTCATTACATAACAGTAAAATAATCTAGACCCATTCGGTAAAGCATATTGTACGACAGCACATGAATATGTATGATTTATACAAAATGTATGTAATATCGTTGTAAAAAAAAAAAACTAAATCAAATCAATATTTGTATTTTTTCTGCCAATTTTTGGATGACACACAAAGAAACAGCCAATGTTGAGGACTGTAGATCAGTGGTTGGTACTATATATAGTACCAGTCAAAGGTTTGGACACAATTTTGGATTTATTTTCTACATTCTAGATGTAGAATACAGAATGTTTTCAAAACTATGAAATAACATATTGCATTAGGTAATTAAATAACAACAACAGCAACAACATTTGTTATTTTTAGACATGAAGCTCAGCTGTTCTGAAACTGTTCTTGTAAGAACGGTATTGTGTTAAGTGCGTTTGCAAAACCCATCAAGCCCCATGATGAAACTGTCTCTCATGAAGACCTTGCCAGGAAAGCAGGACCAAAACTTAGCTCTGCTGCAGAGGAGACGTTCATTTAGAGCAGGGGTGTCCAAATCCAGTCCTGGAGGGCCAGTGTCCAACACAGTTTGGTGCTTCTTCTTCTCAAACACAGCTGATTTAACTAATCTGTTAATTACTAGGTTCAGTTCGTGTGTTTAGGTGTTGGTGGATTACAAACGGTGCTGGTCACTGGCCCTCCAGGACTGGATTTGGACACCCCTGATTTACTTATTTAGAGTCACCAGCCTCAGAAATCACCAATTAACAACCAGCACCTCAGATTAGAGCCGTTATGCAGCGTTACAGAGCAGAAGTAGCATCTCAATATCAACTGTTCAGAAAAGATGCATTTTGGATGCCATCAACATTGTTTTACAATGTAGAGAGAAATAAAACTCAGGAAAAACTATGCAGTTAGAAAGTGTGCTCAAACTTTTGACTGGTAGTCATATACAGAAGAAAAATCAATAAAAGAAACAATTATAGACGTGATGTATGTAACCCACCACATACCAATATTGGATACCTTTTTTGCTCATTTTTTTGGATGTCATTTTTGCTCACTTTTTCCCCCTACTTTTTCAGTAATTCTACATGTAAGTAAACCAGTCACATATACAAAAGCATGGTTGGTACAGATATAAATAAGGGTTAAAGTAGCATTTTAACCTGGGAAGCTAAAAGGCATCTTGGAGACATGATCTGGTAAGGTGACACAGGTCACAAGGCCAGTACTGCGGGTCACTTCCTGATCTCAGATATGCAGGTGATCATGTGACTAGTCCTGAGCCAGGGTTGTAATGTATGAGTTAGAAAATAAGCACAAGTACTATGCAATATTCTCTCTCTCTCTCTCTCTCTCTCTCTCTCTCTCTCTTTTCCTGCCACGCTTGACTTGCAAGTTACTGATATTGCATATTTTGTTGCATAAATACTATTCATCATTGTTTCATTCTTTCATTTAAACTGGTCAGGGCCATGTAGATCAGTAGCCGCACACTAGAGATGAAGAAAGGGAAGTTTAGAGGAGCCAGCACATCTACTACACCTTCTGTTTTACTCCACTGGCACTGGAGGCTCCTTTCATTAATGTAAGACAATTATCTATTAAAACAAGCATCTTAATTTTAATCTGTGATTTTTATCTGGCCAATCAAATTTAAGAGACATAATACAAATAATACATAATTTGAGAATTTAAGGGCCATATTACAAAAGATATCATTTTATATATATTTTAAGTCTCTAAATCTCATCTACACGATTTGACTTTTATTGTCAAGTATGAAAATGGTGCAAATGGACTTGCTTGAGCATGCCTCGATCCTGAAGCATGTGATTAAGAGGCAGGTTCTTCAACATAGCTGGCTGATGTTGAAATGCTGTTTTTTCCCACAGAAGCCATATTTCCAAGCAATTTTTATTGCAGTATAACAAGCTTGAGACTTTCACGAAATTAAGGTTTTTGTTGAAAGTTTTTATACATTCCCAGCCATGTTTTAGTGTGTGTGCGCGCGCGCGCGCGCGTGTGTGTGTGTGTGTTAAACAAAAATGATTAGAAGCAAAATGGGCTTTCCCCTGATAGATGAGGTCAACATGAGGACAGAAAAACACACCAACCTCCACAACTTTCAGTCATTCTAACACCTCATAGGTTACAAAACTCTTATTCATAATGAGCATAATGAGAACAGATTCACTGCTGTAAAATATATTTAGAAGTCACATGAATTGAAGTCTCCTGGGAGTTATCATGTGTTTTTCCATTGATGTTTTCCATTGATGTTTTACACACAGGATTCATTTGCATACAGCTCGTGAATGAACCCCTGCTTAAAACAAATGAGTTGCCTGGAAACATTTACTCAGATGATCAAATTAATTTCCTATGCACCTGTTATAGCCCTGACCAAACACTTACCATTGTATGTGTTTAAAATTAAAATACCCAATCTGTTGTTCATGGTGTTTATTCATTCGCAGAGCACTGTTAGAAAAATGACCTTGTAATTGTTGATGTAATTGTAACGGACATTAATTCACTAGCCGACAGGTTGCCAGATACTTGAAATAAAAATATCTACAGCATGCGTACTGTAATGCTTCTTGAGACATTGTACTGTATTTTTTCAAAATGGATCATAAAACAATATTTTTACAGGATTAAATGTTGTTGACTTCGTGGTTAGCACGGTTGCCTGTGCACCTCCAGGGTCCGGGTTCGATTCCCGCCTCTGGCTCTGTTTCATTGGAGTTTGCATGTTCTCCCCGTGCTTGGTGGGTTTTCTCCAGGTGATCCGGTTTCCTCCCACAGTCCAAAGAAATGCAAATTAAACATGCTGTCTGCTGTCCCCAAATTACTCATGGTCTGTAAATGAGGGTGTGAACGTTGCTACCACGTTGGTCCTACCACGGCGTCCCTCGTTAGACTACAGAGGTTCCAAGATGAATGGAAATAATGTTATCAGTTTATTACTGTTGGGAAAAACACTCCTTTATTTTATACTGCTGCTTTAACACTTTTTTTTTGACGAATAATAAAAAAATATATATATATGAAAGAGCATAAAAAACTAACGAGACAAACTGGTAACAAGGTTGTTAAATTACACAATAATGGGGAGCTAAAATGAAAAACAAACACATACTGTATTAGTTAATCAGGTAATTAACAATAAGATACAATTAAACTGAAATATTCAAACAACTGGAACAAAATCTAAGAGTCACTGTCGTGAGTACAGCATTAAAAATGATCTATCAGGCTTGTTTATTGAAATTACCAGGCTAGCTAGCAAGCATGACCTTCTTAGCTAAGCTAGCATAATCTACCTTTGATTAGCCTCACCTCAGCTTTAAAGATGTGCTGCACTTAAACAAGTTCGCAATCTAAAATAATTTAGCCTGTGATTTTTTTAAACCCAAATTTAAAATGACGATGGAAGAATATGTAAAGCTTTCCTGCTTTAGCAGAACACAAGAACACAAGACTACCTTAAAATCACATTGAAATATTACTGTATATTGATTTGATGTCGATATATTATAGATACAATACTGTAGAAATCACAGAAATAATTTTACAGCGTGAGTTTAGCTGGTGTATGACATTAGGTGACTGACATATGCATTTTTGATGTATACTTGTATGTGCCACAATGAGTACTGGTATGCAGAACACTTTTTGACACAGCACAGACACACATTATATAAGCACTAAAGTAGGGCTACAACTGAGTAGTCTTTGTTATAGCTCCACCTGTCGGATTATTGCAATACTTCCTTCCGCACGCACACACACACCAATGAGATCTCATTACAGCCACTCACAAGGTTAGTAGAAAGAGAAAGGGTAAAGTGAGGACAATTCCAAGGGCACTTAGTATGAAACGGAACCTAGAAGTCACTATGCAGTATTTAAGGTGTAACTTTTCACAAGGCACAGTATGCACTAAATGCTTACACCATACACTTTTGACTTACTGTAAGTATGTAATATGTAGATTTTTTTTGGTAAAGCAAAAATGTCAAAACAAAAATAACAGCTCCCCTTGCAATGCTTTTTCTTTTTGCTTGCAATGTTTTTTTGCTATTAATTTGCATAGTGATGTGTCTGCCCACATTATAATGTTTAATGTCTGTGTTTATTATGCTTTAAAGTTTTTATGTTATCTATTTGAAAATAAATTCATATAAAGGACATGTGCTGTCAACAATAACAACAACAACAACAACAACAACAACATAATAATAATAATAATAATAATAATAATGTTTCCCTGTCTAAAAAACAATTACATTATGAAAATATGCTGTACAGCAAGTACAACTTATACATACAAAAATGTTCTGACAAAACGCCTTGCATTATTAGATTATTACTACTTTTACTACTGTTACAACCACCACCACCACCACCACCACCACCACCACCACTACTACTACTACTACTATAATAATAATAAAAATAATAATAATTATCACCATTATCATCATTCCTTAAGTGAAAACCCATTACATTTCGCAAATTTGCTGTATGTATAACTTATACAAACAAAAATGTTCTGACAAAATGCCTTGTATTATTAGATTATTACTACTGTCACTACTTCTAGTACTACAACAATTACTACTACTTCATCAAAACAACAGCAACGGCAATAATAAAAATAATAATAACAATAATAATGACGTTTCCGTGGATTAAAACACATTACATTATACAAATATGTTGTATATATAACTTATACAAACAAAAATGTTTAACAAAATGCTGTGTATTATTAGATTATTACTACTACTACTACTACTACTAATAATAATAGCAAAATAATAAAAAATAATAAGAAAACTACACCATCATTAACACTGCTATAATAATAATAATAATAATAATAACAACGTTTTCCTGTGTGAAAACAAATTATATTATGCAAATATGTTGTACATTATATACCTTATACAAAAAAAAACACTGTTTTGACAAAATGCCTTGTGTTATTAGATTATTACTATTATTACTACTGTTACCACCACTACAAAGACTACTACTCTAATTACTACTATTACTGCTGCTAATAACAATAATTATACCCAGAGGTTATACTTGAAGTAATTTCTGCTATACACTTAACTGTGGGGTTTTGTTTGTTTGTTCGTTCGTTAGCTCGCTAAAACAACGGATCTGGCAACTCTAAACACTTCCATTCATCATCTCTGGCTGTCAATCAATCCCGCTTCTCCATAGAAGGACAGACTGACGCGGCGCACTCGCATACTAGCGTGCTAAACAGTGTCCTACATCGTTACGACACCCCACAGCGCTTTATTACTACTCTTTAGTTGGTAGTGCACGTAGCTTACGTGAGGCACGTAAGCGCTTGACCGTGCGTCGTGACGTCATTTTTACGAGCCCGTAAAATCTAGTGACCTTCCTCAGCACTCGTGCAGTACAGTGTCCGGTGTCCGGAAGATAAGAAACCGCTTCGAGGCAACAATCTCTCCTGTTTAAAAGGTAATAATTATTTGTATGGAACATATCTATATGTGCGTATTTTTCTTTACATTTAACTCATGTATTCAATCAAGTTAAACAGCAGTGTTTTTGAAAATATATTTTTAAGATTAGCTGACTAGCTAGCTAGAGCGCGAGCCGGCACTTTCGCACACTATTTATATAGTACAGTTGGCTGAGCTGACAAATTTCATGTTTGTTGTGCATTAAGTTGTGAATTTAGATTTAAGTATCAAGTTTAATTCTGTGGAATTGTGAAAGTTTTCGGATTGGCCTGCCTGCCATCGAAGCCCGGCTAGCTAACCGGCTTTTCGTTTCTTAAGGAACGAAGACTGTTAACTGGTTAGCTGTTCATCATCACGGTTATATAAGAGTATTTTTATATGAAAGTGCAACAGAAGTATATACTTTTTAAAAAAAAATCACCAGGGGTGTCTAACTGTGTACACGTTTTTTCTTAGTAATGTTGAGAATAATGTAATTCACGCCCGACCTTGTGTCTTGACTAGCTAGCTAGCCGTGTGACTAGCCACGGTCCCTTATCTAAAACATCTTTCAAACAAATAGCTTTAAAATTTCATACCATATACGTTTTTTTATGTTTTAGGTTGTTAATAGATTTTTAGTTTACATTTTTATTCGTGTTCGTTTGCCTATTAGCATTTTCATGTCCCTGTGACGTCATCAACCCGGCTTTTTCTTGTCTGATCCTCTTTACGCATTTGTTGTCGTTTTCAAGCTTTTTAAGGTGTATATAATGTCTCTGTGGTGGCCTTTTGAGTAAAATAATGAGGAGTATGAAAGTTACTGGTACTTTCACCTTGAATGACCTGAGACTGCCTTTATTATAGCATCATAATTCTGTTAGACAGAATCTGTTGAACTGTATGAGTATTTACCATTCCTTGATCTTTTCTTTTTTTGTCTCTATTTTTTTAGACCACTATGGGTGACATTGAAAAGGGAAAGAAGGTCTTTGTGCAGAAGTGTGCCCAGTGTCACACTGTTGAGAAGGATGGCAAGCACAAGGTCGGACCCAATCTCTGGGGTCTGTTTGGACGTATGACTGGCCAGGCACCAGGCTTCTCTTACACAGATGCCAACAAGAGCAAAGGTATTTCGATTTCCTGTGAAAGTCATGTGTGCGCTTAACTTTTTGCTTTGTAGTGTTGCCATGCTCAAGCCTCCAATCTATATTTAATGTTTTTCAATTTATTGTGTAATTTTCAGGCATCGTTTGGAAAGAGGATACTCTGATGGAGTACTTGGAGAACCCCAAGAAATACATTCCTGGCACGAAAATGATCTTTGCCGGCATCAAGAAGAAGGGCGAGCGCGCAGACCTTATCGCATATTTGAAGTCTGCCACATCGTAACACTGCTCTATCTGTAGAGGGCCGTGAAGATATTTAAATTAAACATCTGTAATGTTTTGGGGGTTTGGGGGTCTTTTAACAGTACCTAGTTGAACAATTTATCACGTCGCTAAACATCCTGGACTGTTGAATTCTGGACATAGAGCCATGGCAGGCTGCTGACACCCCACTGTCTCAGCAGTGCAGCTTTCCCATATGTCTTCTCATCCTGCTGAACGCCGGGTAATTTATCTGTAATGTCTGAATGTGGATTGAGTTACATTGTGATTGCAAATGTTGATGTGCTTAGCGGTTGCCATGGCAACTTGTGTACCAGATGAAATTAAAAACCAGTAAAAAAAAAAATTTGTTTTATGCATGTTTCTGTAGAGAACTTGTACAATAAAAGATATCCTACATATCTATAAATCCTCATATAATGCACCGATGTCTTGTTTTTCCACAGAAGGTAGGACATACACTTACCATAAAACAGATGACCTATAAAGGACGACTTGCAGAAAGAATAGGTTTACAGTGAGCTGAGACAGGCACATGCACTCTTTTTTGTGAGAGCTGTATACACAGATGCTTTGGTTTAAAATATCCTTTACATTTAAACTACAAATGTTTGTGGATATATATTTTTTCTGCATACATACCCTCTGCTTCAACTCAGACTCCACTAATCAAACCTTAAATATGTACAGAAGTCCTTATCAGTTAGAATGAAATTAGTGGAGTTTCTCAGATTGTAAATTCCAAACCAGAGTGCTAAGTCCATTCAGACTGCCTGATTAAAACAATGAACAGCTGACTAGGCTAGAGTTGCTGCTTTCCAATGAGAAATATTGTGACAGCGTGGCCAGGTGATTGTGTCCTAAATTGCATGGATGCTTCCTTTTGCAAACAAAAACGTCAGTTTACTTGTGGATTGTAATAACTTTCATGTGTAAGTCTACTTGTGAACACTACGGTGTTGAGACTTTTAGCTACATTAAAACATTTGAAAGTTGCAAATGCTTTAAAGAAGGCTTTATGTCTGTGAGCCTTCTGGCTGAGGTGGCTCGGAGTCCAATGTAGTTAATCCAGTGAACATTCAGCAAGTGGAATACCTGATTGAAAATCAACGAATAGCTTGTTGCTGGCTTGTGGAAGAGATGCATAATGCACTGTCAACACCTGTAAACACACATCATTCACTGACACCACTTGCACGTTACAGGAACTCGGCTGTGAGTTATTACCACATCCTCTGACCTCGCACCAAACCATTTCCATATGTCTGGGCCATTTAAGGAGTTCCTGGGAGACCAAAGCTTTAAATATGAAACAGGCCTTAATGAGATGCTAGGATAAGTGCGTTGGCACCCTAACTCAAGGGTATTATATAGAGAAATAGAAATGTGTTCTGTTATTCTGTCCAATCAAAAGTTCTGTTTGACTTGAACATCCAAGCACTTAATCTAAAACTATACAATAATTAGTACTATATAGTTTTTATTTTTTTATTTATTTTTTTACAATTTGTGCTTTCCATAAGCTTTAAAAATTGCACAAGTATTAAACAGAAAACCAATTAAAAACTGTCTATATATTAATTATATAAGAACTAGAAGATAGTTAAAATTAATAATAATGCAAGCTCACAGTCGATCAGAGTGATGAACATTTTAAAAGATGTAGGTACAATTAATAAATAACAACATTAAAGGTGTAATTAAAGGTTAATCCATTTATTTAATACTTGCACAAATAACCTGGAAAAATGAAAGAATGATTTAATCCATCACAAGTGTATTAAGTGACTGAGAAAACCTGACTGATGAACTGACATCTTGTCTGTAATGTGTTTGTGTGCCTTATGTCAGTTTTTCCCCCCTTTTCTATAACACAGTGAGCTTGATGGGCCACCACCCAACCCAGGGGCAAAGTTTCACGAACATGTGTGGACATTTAGGGGTGGTGAAGATTAGGTTGAAGGAAAAATGTTTCACTCAAACATCAAACCCACCTACTTAAAGGTAGGTTGGAAATCTAATCCTGGGGACGTGGACTCATTAAGTCTAATGCACCTTTATTTTCATGATAGTGCTATTCTTTGATTACATTCTTTTAAGGTACATTTTACTGAGGTACATTTTACTGAAAACCTTTATTTTTATTTTAGCACCAGATTTTCCTGAAAATGTTTGTAAAGTATTATGGTGATGTACACAATTCCTGACTGTAGGTTACTTATTGATTAGCTTTCAAATAGACCTCTTTGAACCACATATAGCACACTGTGTAGAATCCAATGTGTGGTAACGGCCCATTCTACAAATCAAACATTTGCTTTTTTATGTCAAAAAACAGAATTGTATTTTTTTCTTCAACTTAATTTCATCTTTAATCACAATTAAATTCAGTTTTAGGGGTTTAGTTTCCTCCAAATGCATTTCCTCAACAGTTATAAAGGTGACATTTAATATTCAATAATATATCTAAAATAAGGCTTAGATCCCTTATGTGGGTGCAAACTAGGGTTTGTAGTCTGAATTACCAGTTGTTAATAGCTCTTAAAGCAAAGCTCTGTAATGCACTGACCACACACTCACACGGCCAGAGTGGACCACAGAACTTTGTCTGAGGAGCTCAGGTGGTTTACACATTAGTTTAGACCCAGTGTTTCATAGTAGCTGGGGTGGCATTGGGAAAACTAGCTAGCTAGACATTTAAAAAATACATGAAAATAAAATAAAAACCCTATGGTGAGCACTCTCTGCATATATGGCTCTTTTAACATTACTGCATTTAGCGAACATTACAGTGATCAGATAACGTTATCAGCTATTATTACAGCCTGAAATACTGCTACCAAGTATCATTACTGAGATCATATAACATTACTGTTATTAGTTAACATTACTGCCATCAGCTAATACAATCAGCCAACATTGCTGTGAACAGCCAACATTAGTGTGTGCTAACCTTACAAACATTAGTGCTAACCTTACAAAGATATTTCAAGTTTTTGCTAAATTAATAAAGTATTATGATGACCTAGACATACTGTGTTCAGCTAAGATTATTGTGATCAGCTAACATTACTGTATTCACTGCATGGATCACTACACAATGGAGATTAATGATGACAATCAATGTATTGTACATTTAGTTTTGGGATGGTATATTATCAAGGTTTTCTTCAAAGTGGACGTGACTAAAACGTTTTGATTCTGGTTACGGTCATTAGTTGGCCATGCATTTACAGCCCATTGAGCTTCCTTTATTTAATGCAATAGCTCTAGTGTAGCCAGTGCTTTTTCTAATTTGCATGTATAGAAATCGGCTATTTCATCAGTAGTCTATAAATAGCATAGTTATTTTTTTTAAATGATGAGTATCTTGTTTAAGTTATGTTAAAAAAACAAACAAACAAAAAATGTAAACATAAAAATGTTTAGATTTGTATTAGAAGGCAACAGGCTTCAGTCACGGTCTGGATCAGTCACACCTGGTTCCACTGATTCTGGGAAAAACACAGATGGTGTTCATGAGTTGAGTGAAATGACATTCATTGAAATGCAGGACTGTTTATCGAGTCATTAACTATTCATTACATTGTAAGTATTTGTATGTTGTTGTAAGTTTGTATGTTGGAATTTCACTCTAAGCAGTAATGATCATTCATCAACTTCTCTTCCAAAGGGTGTTCATTCATTAACACGTTACGACCATCCTATAGCTGTTATCAAACTTTTATAAAACTATGCTTAGATACCAATCAAATAAATTATTAAACACATTTTAGACAAAAAAAAAAAAAGTTGGTTGACTTTTCCACACTCACAGGTACATAGATGACCTTTAAGGTTTTAAGTGCCTTCATTATAAAAGGTAAATCAAGTAGCCTACAAAAGATATGTACATTTGATGACATAATAGTCTTATATAGAAGCATTTTACCTTCTACTACCTTTTATACTACCAGGAATGTTTAAGACGCATTAGAAATGAAGTAAATGCACTAACCTGACTGCTCACTCAAGTGTCCAGAGCTGTAAGCCACACACACACACACACACACACAAAACAGTCTAAAACTTCACAAAACAATAAACGTTATTCCCGAGGTTTTTCTGTCCAAATCGAGTCTCGTGCAACTCGTTACATTGCGCCCACACACACCGGCTGCAGTCCTGCTCGTCCCCGTGTCCCGCGCGCAGACCCCCCGCTTGTTTGCGGTTACTTGAAGGAATGTCGACGTGGAGCTGCCAAACGGGAGCGCGCATGCCTTCGGCGTGAACGCGCGCCGACTGTGTACACAGAGCTTAACAGGCAAATGAACGGTGTAGTTTTTCCTCCTCTCCAAAAGTGTATTCGCGCATTATAGATATTTATTGTGCGTATATTAGCGATTTACTATTTACAAAAGGCACATTTCGTTCCGAAAATAAATAAATAAATAAATAAATAAAATATATAAATTCTATATGAAAAAGATATTTTGCTAAAAAAAAAAAAAAAAAAAAATCCTAATTCCACGTATGTTTATGCACATACACACTTCTTGCAAGAACAGTCTTGTGTCAAGTGCGTTTGCAAAAGCACCATGAAGCACCATGATGAAACATGTCTCTCACGAAGACCTTGCCAGGAAAGCAAGACCAAAAGTTACCTCTGCTGCAGAGGAGAAGTTCATTTAGAGTCACCAGCCTCAGAAATCAGGAAGTCGTTACGAAAGCTTTACAGAGCATGAATAGTAGACACATCTCCATGTCAACTGTACAAAGAAGATTAGCGCATATTTTTGGATACCTGCATTGATTTACTTGTGTGTTGTATGTTTAGACGTTTATGTGCTCAACTGCGTGTTGGACTGTCCATCAGGAGGTCCCTGTTTGGACCCCTGAGCAAAGTCCTTCACTGCCAAGTGCTCAGATACAATTGGGCATCGAGCTGGCAACCCAACCCTGTAAGTAACTATCACAGAAATAATGGATATCCCCAGCATGGGGCGTATCCATCACCCGATGTGCTGGATAGCACATGGATGAACCCTATTCCTAAATTAAGACCTTCTGGCAAAATATCTTCCCAAATTTTTTATATGCAGTATATATATATATTAACTTTTTTTTCCAAACAAAATGTGCCTTTTGTAAATACCTAAAGTTACATTTTGCTATCTATTAGATTACAAATTATATGTCTGGAAGTTGATTATGTTTGAAGTACCCTATAATTCATTTAAAAGGTATCAAGTGCTGCTTTATTTAGTCATGCTGAGGCGTTCACTCATGGCCATTTGACGTCCTTCTCTAAACTTGGAGGTACCTGTGGTTGAGATTATACCCAGAGGTGGCAGAAGTACAGTACACAAACACAATACTCAAGTAAAAATACAAGCACTTGATGAAAAATGTATGCCACGTAAAATAGGACTACCACTTAATTTTTTTTTTTACTCAAGGAGAAGTACTAAGTATATACTCTAAAATGTAGTTCAAGGACAAAAGTACACAAAGAATCAGATTTTTCTGGTTGTTTAACCAGAACCAGTTGTTTAATGATTTACTGATAAACAGTATTTTAAAGTATTTATGCACGATTGGAGTTGATGTTATTGATAACATGAATCATCAAGTCTAGTAGAGTTTGATAGTGACAAGATTTGACGTTAAATAACTGTAATAATTAGATGATTATTATATATTATTATTATATAGTTAATAATGGCAGGTATCATTGTCAACCCTACTGTTGACATTCGAGGAGCTCAAAGCAAAGGTGGTCACTTCTGAATGAAGTGAAAAAAAAAATCATTCCTTTTTGTTAAAATTGCTGAACGATTTGAATACCAGCAATACTATTCTGAGATCAGGAGCAGGAATTTTGAGACGAACTGAGAATCTTCCTTGGCTTTTCGTTGTCGGAGGTCAGGAATTCAGCAAATCCAGGCATTCTTGTTGAACTGGAGTGAACACGTACACTCAACACACTATATTTATCTATACACAATGATTTTTATCTCCCTATGAATATTGAAGATCACTTTTATGTTACATTGGATTGATTATGACGTTTGTTTGTAAAGGAGAGACTAGCTTTTGCTAAGTTAATACAGTCATCAAAAGCTGAAACATAGATAGAGTTTGCTGCCTTGTTCTGCGCCATCACTTCATTCACTCACATTTATTTGTTAGTTATAAATAATAGAACATTTTATGGAACTTTTTTACACTTCTGATGGCATTTTAAGGTTAGATTTATTTTCTCAGGTAGCACAGTGGCTTAGTGGTTAGCATTGTAGCCTCTCACACACCACAGTTGGGGTTTGAATTTCTCCCTCGCTCTGTCTGTGTGAAATTTGCATGCTCTCCCTGAGCTTGGTGGGATTCCAAAGACACGCAGTCTTACATTCATTTTTTAAATTCCAAAGTGCCTGGGGTTTGTAATTGTTGGCCCTTGGCACACCCATCCAGAGTGTACCCCACATTGTGCTTTAAGTTCCCTGGGATAGGCTTCAGGCCTGCCTATGATATGGATCATTTGTTTGCATCAATATTTAATGCATCATTTTTTTTTTATGTAATGCATGAGGTTTTACTTTATAGTTGGACTGTAGTCATGACATTTTTGAGTGTCGATAAAAAGGGGTTAAAATCGGTTCTTCCATCTCACTCTAAACATAAAAATGAGCTTTTCTACTTTACTTAAAACTCATTACTTTAAATTAGCTTAGCAGAAGCAGACACTTACTGTACTATTACTATTGTTTTAAAATATGATTGTAATAAATGACTGAACTGATGTTGTTTATGTGTTGTAAGGATAACATCATAATGATAGTAAAATTGTATAATTCTGCATACAAACCTCATTCATTCATTCATTCATTCATTCATTCATTCATTCAGCTTCTATACCGCGTATCCTGTGCAAGGTTGCAGAAATTGAGCTCCTACCCCAGGAGACTTAGGGCATGAGGTGGGATACACCCTGGACAGGGTTCTAATCCATCTCACACACAATGGGCAATTTGGGAATGCCAAGTAACCTGATCTGTATTTTAACTTGTGCGGTTTAGTTGAGTTATACAATATTGGCATTTTTAGCCAAATGTAGTATCAGTCAGCATTGTGTGTCAATGTACTGACTGCTAAAGGACAGGCATTAGTAATCGCACTTTCACTACATCGACCTCACTGTTACTAGTACGATAGAGACTGACAAGATCATTAAATCAGTAGATTTTACAAAAGAATTGTTTAAGATAAAGTTAAGGTTTGCCATTGTTTAAGGGTTGACATTGAATTTAAAAAACATATTGAGGTAAGTTAACTTTTACTTTCACATAAATTAAGCTGTTAAATACAATTTTTGGTTGTTGTCAGAGTTAATTGTCACGAGTACTGGAAATTACTGTTGTGCATAAATATGTGAGTGGTACATCTGAACGCATTAATAGCGCACCCATTTTTCACTTATCTATTTTTTAGTTTCTAATATTGCTAATATTCTGTGAGCACAAAGAAATAATTGACCCGTCTTTCTCTTCAGTCAATGAATTTAAAATAATGTGCATGATGCACTGTAAAAAAATAAAATAAAATAAAAAAGTTTGGATTTTTGTTTCTAGCAAGCTTTTTTTTTTTTTTTTTTTCTTCCAATGATGTACAGGTGAGTTGTGGATGATGTACAGATGTGCTGAGGGTGGTGTACAGGTGATCTGAGGATGGAAGGAGAAGAATAATGACTTTACTGCACCTATATTCATTACGGAACAGTGAGAATCTTTTCTTCACATATCCTGGGTAGGAAGCTTGGTCTGGTCTTGGGTATGATTTTGGGACTTGAAAAATGCATGTCCCCATTTCACTCTACTGGTCATAATTTTTTTTCTTATTATTTTGTCTCATCTTTCCTTATTTAGGTCACGAGCACACATTAAATAAATGTATTTATTTTGCTACTTCAAAAGTGTTTCACAAATTCTGACATCATGATCTGAAGCAAATTACTTTGATGGGCATGAAAAATGTAGTGTTGTTCTACGTAACATCCAGTAGATGGCAGCATTGCTTTGGAGTTTCTGCTGTAAGTAAGCTAACAACATGTCGGAGCAGCATTTTTGGCTGCTTGTGCAACACTGATTATCTGAATATAATAAAACAATATTTTGGTGTACCTTAAGGTATTGTATTACAAATTAATATTTTATTGTTTAAAAGGTATTTTGAGGTATTACCTTTAGGTTAGTCTTAGGACCTGCACTGCACCAGAGGCTGGGGTTTGGGAATTGATTGGGATGATTTAGGTGATCAGTATGAATGATGAAAAAAAATTATTTATAGTTACAACTTATAATTCCAATACACAAGCCGAGATTCTCACTCCTCGTTAGTATAGTGGACAGTATCTCCGCCTGTCACGCGGAAGACCGGGGTTCGATTCCCCGACGGGGAGGAACAAAACCTTTTCGATAAAATAATAAAAACGTACCATGACCATGCTCTTCCGATGGTTAGAGAAGAATTCTTTAAAAAAAATTATTTATAAAAAATCATGAGCAGGTCTTGAATTGACTCCTTGTTAGTATAGGTCCAGTCGTGTATAGCTGACACTCAATAACAGCCAACGTTTTTATAACCTAAGTTTGAATCCCACTCTGGGTGAAAATGTAATAAATGTGAATCCTGTTGTTTTACACTTTTTGCTTAAGATTATCATTAAATAATACCAACTGTGAGGTGAGTGGTAATGTGTTCGATACCTTAAGACAAAATAAAATCTCAATTGCACACATGCATTTAGTACTGAAGAATAACTTGGTTATTATCATGGTTATAGCCAAAACTTGGTTTGTGGCTATTAAATAATAAGGCTGACTTCAATTATTCAGCTGTAACACTTTTAACTGAAATTGCAATCTGGCCTGTGGGTTTGAGGAGGCCATGTCTTTGTCAAAACTTTGTTTTTACACGTGTCAACAAGTTCACCTCCACCATCAAATGGCATCAGACGGAACCATCCTAGTGGGCGTTAGGGTTCTTCAATGTTTGTGATGCTAATCATATCTGTCGACCATGCTAAGTTCCGCAACACTGACATGTGGGTTTGAGGAGGCCGTGTCTTTGTCAAAACTTGTGGATTTATTTGTAAACATGCCAACAAGTTAACCTTCACCAGCAAACAACATCAGACCTAGGGGGTATTCCAGAAAGCTGGGTTAACTTACCATTTGGTAAAACTTAACCTCCGGGTTGATTTACCCCAAACCCGCATACCGTGAGTATGTCGGTTCTAAAACACCTGAGACGAGTAACCTCCTACTGGTTACCCAGAGTTAATGCGCATGCACGGAGCATACATAAAGACATTTTCAATGGATCACCGATTTCACGAGTCAAAATGGAAAATCAAAGTAAAAAAAGAGAGCGGCATACTTCACAGAGGTGCAGTTGGAGGTTTAAATGCAGCATTATGAAGAATCCAAGCCAATAATAATTAAAAAAAAGCAATACGGCTGCAAGAAAGAGAGTTGGCTTGGCAAAAAATAACAGGCAGAGTAAATGTGTAATGCTCAAAGTAATTAACCACACTGAGTACTGTTAACGTGAATAATTGCAATTAGGTCAAATTAATAGACCTTTTTGAGTATTCAGAAGTTTTTGATATTTTAAGTAATCGTGAGTACGTAAGTAACAGTAACCGTCACCTTAAAATTCCACCAACTTAAACTCTATAGAGCATGGGTGGTTCAGTGGTGTTTCGTCTGCTGTGTGAAAGACCTGGGTTCGATTCCCAACAACAGCAGCAATTTATTTGATTTGCAACAAGTTCAACAAACTCAAAAAATTCAAAAAGTTCAGTTTACTTAAAATTGTAAATATTATTACTTTAAAAAATGTATGTAACTGATTACCTCAATTTTTAAAAGTTTTGCCAACTTAATCGGGTTTACGGTATGTGTAGAAAGTGTTTAAGTGCCAGACAGACTGTTTGAACTGCTCTACACACAGTTGCCTTTCCTACATGCTCTGCATCACCCACATTGTACAAAAAATGCCATGACGCAAAAAGAAACTAAGTGCTATATATGGCAGGCGAAACAAATACCACTGAGCCACCAGTGCTCTATAGATGTTTGGTTGGTGGAATTTTAAAGTGACGGTTACTGTTACTTACGTACTCACAATTACTTAAAATATCAAAAAGTTCTGAATACTCAAAAAGGTCTATTAATTTGACCTAATTGCAAATATTTAAGTTAACAGTACTCAATGTGTTTAATTACTGTGAGCATTAGCAATATGCGGTTTCAAGAGGTGTGTTAAGTAATTTAACGATTTCCTTGAAAACCGATAATACTCTTTCAAATATTCATTAAGAAATTAAAAGATATCAATACGCGGTCTTATAACTCTCTCCCGGCGAGAAAAAAAACTTGTATAATTTGTGCCTCGACATCCACAGGATCATCATCAAAAGCACATGTGCTCAATAAATTTCTGAAACAAACTTACCCTGGAACATAACCTGCTACCGAGCAGGTCTTACTATCTTCAGAGAGTAAGTTGCTATGGTTACAAACATACCCAGAAAGTTACCTCAGTTTTTGGAACCGAAAGTTGAGGTTATCCACAAACTTACTCTTAAACTTACCCAGGTATGTCACATAACCTGATTTCTGGAATACCCCCCTGAGCTGACTGTCTTCAACGTAGAGACTGCCAGCAGACCCTTTAAATCTAGGGACGGGTGGAAAACCAGCTTATGTTTAGACATGCAAAAAGTGTCATCTAGCATTAATATTAAGGGTAAAGCTGACAGTCGTTATCAAAACTTGTGGATTTGATTGTAACTGTGCCCTTCACCATGAAACAACCTCAGCACTGGCCTGTGGGTTTGAGGAGGCAGTGTCTTTGTCAAAACTTGTGGATTTGTTTGTAAGCATGCCAACAAGTTCACCTTCACCATCAAATAACATCCTAGTGGACGTTAGGTTTCTGAACTGTTTGTGATGCTAAATCATATCTGTCGACCACGTTAACCCACCCATTCCACATCCCCCCATGCGCACCTCAGGGCAAGCATTGGTGGTTCACTGGTAGAATTCTGGTTTGCCATGCGGGAGGCGCGGGTTCATTTCCTGGCCACGCTAACCCATCCAGTCAACATCCCCCCATACTGTAGGTGCTTTAGGGTAAGCATTGGGGGTTCAGTGGTAGAATTCTCGCCTGCCACGCAGGAGGCCGTGGATCGATTCCTGGCCAATGCATACATTATGTTTAGACATGGAAAAAGTGTCATCTAGCATTAATATTAAGGGGAAAGCTGTCAGTTTTTATCAAAACTTGTGGATGTGTTTGTAAATGTGCCAACAAGTTCACCTTCCCCATGAAACAACCTCAGCACTGGCCTGTGGGTTTGACGAGGCAGTGTCTTTGTCAAAACTTCTGGATTTGTTTGTAAGCATGCCAACAAGTTCACCTTCACCATCAAATAAGGTCAGAGACAACCATATAAGTGGACGTTAGGTTTCTGCACTGTTTGTGATGCTAAATTATATCTGTCATGCTTTGGGGGAAAGCATTGGTGGTTCAGTGGTAGAATTCTCGCCTGCCACGTGGGAGGCCCAGGCTCGATTCCTAGCCAATGCACATGTTTCTTACGTAAATCATTGCTCAACCAGCGTTGGACTGCTCAGATATCTACACAGGTAGAAAAAATTCCCTTGCTAGACACTTGCTGATTAAACTGAGCTGACTGGCTTCAACATAGAGACTGAGCGCAGACCCTTTAAATCTAGCGATGGCTGGAAGACCTGCGTATGTTTTGACATGCAAAAAGTGTCATCTAGCACTAATATTAAGGGTAAACCTGTCAGTCTTTATCAAAACTTGTGTATTTTCTCAACTGTTTGTGATGCTAAATTATATCTGTCGACCACCCTAACCCACCCATTCCACATCCCCCCTCCCCCCATAAGTGTCTTAAGGCAAGCATTGGTGGTTCAGTGGTGGAATTCTTGCCAGACCCGGGTTCGATTCCCGGCCAATGCACATGTTTCTTGGGTAAATCATTGCTCAACCAGCGTTGGACAGCTCAGCTATCTAAACAGGTAGAAAAAAATCACTTGATAGACACTTGCTACTTAAACTGAGCTGACTGTCTTCAACATAGAGACTGCCAGCAGACCCTTTAAATCTAGGGACGGCTGGAAGACCTGCATATGTTTACACATGCAAAAAGTGTCATCTAGCACTAATATTAAGCCTAAACCTGTCAGTCTTTATCAAAACTTGTGGATTTCTTTGTAAATGTGCCAACAAGTTCACCTTCACCATGAAACAAACTCAGCACAGGCCTGTGGGTTTGAGGAGGCAGTGTCTTTGTCAAAACTTCTGGATTTATTTGTAAGCATGCCAACAAGTTCACCTTCACCATGAAACAACCTCAGCACTGGCCTGTGGGTTTGAGGAGGCAGTGTCTTTGTCAAAGCTTCTGGATTTATTTGTAAGCATGCCAACAAGTTCACCTTCACCATCAAATAAGGTCAGAGGCAACCATCCTAGTGGACGTTAGGTTTCTCAAGTGTTTGTGATGCTAAATTATATCTGTCGACCACGCTAACCCACCCATTCCACATCCCCCTCTCCATACGTGTCTTAAGGCAAGCATTGGTGGTTCACTGGTAGAATTCTCACCTGTCACGCGGGAGGCCCGGGTTCAATTTCCGGCCAATGCACATGTTTCTTGCCTAAATCATTGCTCAACCAGCGTTGGACAGCTCAGATATCTACACAGGTAGGAAAAATTCCCTTGATACACACTTGCTACTTAAACTCAGCTGACTGTCTTCAACATAGAGACTGCCAGCAGACCCTTTAAATGTATGGACGGCTGGAAGACCTGCATATGTTTAGACATGCAAAAAGTGTCATCTAGCACTAATATTAACCGTAAACCTGTTGCTCTTTATCAAAACTTGTGGATTTCTTTGTAAATGTGCCAACAAGTTCACCTTCACCATGAAACAACCTCAGCACTGGCCTGTGGGTTTGACGAGGCAGTGTCTTTGTCAAAACTTCTGGATTTATTTGTAAGCATGCCAACAAGTTCACCTTCACCATCAAATAAGGTCAGAAGCAACCATCCTAGTGGAAGTTAGGTTTCTCAACTGTTTGTGATGCTAAATTATATCTGTTGACCACGCTAACCCACCCATTCAACATCCCCCCCTCCATATGTGTCTTAAGGCAAGCATTGGTGGTTCAGTGGTAGAATTCTCACCTGCCACGCGGGAGGCCCGGGTTCAATTTCTGGCCAATGCACATGTTTCTTGCCTAAATCATTGCTCAACCAGCGTTGGACAGCTCAGATATCTACACAGGTAGAAAAAATTCCCTTGATACACACTTGCTACTTAAACTGAGCTGACTGTCTTCAACATAGAGACTGCCAGCAGACCCTTTAAATCTAGGGACGGCTGGAAGACCTGCATACATTTAGACATGCAAAAAGTGTCATCTAGCACTAATATTAACCGTAAACCTGTCGCTCTTTATCAAAACTTGTGGATTTCTTTGTAAGCATGCCAACAAGTTCACCTTCACCATGAAACAACCTCAGCACTGGCCTGTGGGTTTGATGAGGCAGTGACTTTGTCAAAACCTCTGGATTTATTTGTAAGCATGCCAACAAGTTCACCTTCACCATGAAACAACCTCAGCACTGGCCTGTGGGTTTGACGAGGCAGTGTCTTTGTCAAAACTTCTGGATTTATTTGTAAGCTTGCCAACAAGTTCACCTTCACCATCAAATAAGGTCAGAAGCAACCATCCTAGTGGACGTTAGGTTTCTCAACTGTTTGTGATGCTAAATTATATCTGTCGACCACGCTAACCCACCCATTCCACATCCCCCCCCATACGTTACTGAAGGCAGGCATTGGTGGTTCAGTGGTAGAACTCTCGCCTGCCATGCGGGAGGCCCGGGTTCGATTCCCGGCCAATGCACTTGTTTCTTGCCTAAATTATTGCTCAACCAGCGTTGGGCATATCAGATATCTAGACATCTAGAAAAAATTCCCTTGGTAGACACTTGCTACTTAAACTGAGCTGACTCTCTTCAACATAGAGACTGCCAACAGACCCTTTAAATCTAGGGACGGCTGGAAGACCTGCATAGGTTTACACATGCAAAAAGTGTCATCTAGCACTAATATTAAGGGGAAACCTGTCAGTCTTTATCAAAACTTGTGGATTTCTTTGTAAATGTGCCAACAAGTTCACCTTCACCATGAAACAACCTCAGCACTGGCCTGTGGGTTTGATGAGGCAGTGACTTTGTCAAAACTTCTGGATTTATTTGTAAGCATGCCAACAAGTTCACCTTCACCATCAAATAAGGTCAGAAGCAACCATCCTAGTGGACGTTAGGTTTCTCAACTGTTTGTGATGTTAAATTATATCTGTCAACCACGCTAACCCACCCATTCCACATCCGCCCCCCATACGTGTTTGAAAGCAGGCATTGGTGGTTCAGTGGTAGAATTCTCGCCTGCCACATGGGAGGCCCGGGCTTGATTCCCAGCCAATGCACTTGTTTCTTGCCTAAATCATTGCTCAACCAGCGTTGGATAGATCAGATATCTACACATCTAGAAAAAATTCCCTTGATAGACATTTGCTACTTAAACTGAGCTGACTGTCTTCAACATAGAGACTGCCAGCAGACCCTTTAAATCTAGGGACGGCTGGAAGACCTGCATATGTTTACACATGCAAAAATTGTCATCTAGCACTAATTTTAAGCGTAAACCTGTCAGTGTTTATCAAAACTTCTGGATTTCTTTGTAAATGTGCCAACAAGTTCACCTTCACCATGAAACAACCTCAGCACAGGCCTGTGGGTTTGAGGAGGCAGTGTCTTTGTCAAAACTTCTGGATTTATTTGTAAGCATGCCAACAAGTTCACCTTCACCATGAAACAACCTCAGCACTGGCCTGTGGGTTTGACGAGGCAGTGTCTTTGTCAAAACTTCTGGATTTATTTGTAAGCATTTCAACAAGTTCACCTTCACCATCAAATAAGGTCAGAAGCAACCATCCTAGTGGACGTTAGGTTTCTCAACTGTTTGTGATGCTAAATTATATCTGTCGACCACGCTAACCCACCCATTCCACATCCATCCCCCAACGCGTGCCTTAAGGCAAGCATTGGTGGTTCAATTCTCGCCTGCCATGCGGGAGGCCCGGGTTCGATTCCCGGCCAATGCACATGTTTCTTGCCTAAATCATTGCTCAACCAGCATTGGACAGCTCAGATATCTAAACAGGTAGAAAAAATTCACTTGATAGACACTTGCTACTTAAACTGAGCTGACTGTCTTCAACATAGAGACTGACAGCAGACCCTTTAAATCTAGGGACGGCTGGAAGACCTGCATAGGTTTACACATGCAAAAAGTGTCATCTAGCACTAATAATGAGCGTAAACCTGTCAGTCTTTGTCAAAACTTCTGGATTTCTTTGTAAATGTGCCAACAAGTTCACCTTCACCATGAAACAACCTCAGCACTGGCCTGTGGGTTTGACGAGGCAGTGACTTTGTCAAAACTTCTGGATTTATTTGTAAGCATGCCAACAAGTTCACCTTCACCATCAAATAAGGTCAGATGCAACCATACTAGTGGACATTAAATTATAATGTCAGATATAATGTCTAAATTATATCTGTCGACCACGCTAACCCACTTATTCCACATCACCCCGCATACATGTCTGAAGGCAGGCATTGGTGGTTCAGTGGTAGAATTCTGGCCTGCCATGAGGGAGGCCCGGGTTCGATTCCCGGCCAATGCACATGTTTCTTGCCAAAATCATTGCTCAACCAGCGTTGGACAGCTCAGATAACTTAACAGGTAGAAAAAATTCCCTTGATAGACACTTGCTACTTAAACTGAGCTGACTGTCTTCAACATAGAGACTGCCAGCAGACCCTTTAAATCTAGGGACGGCTGGAAGACCTGCATATGTTTACACATGCAAAAAGTGTCATCTAGCACTAATTTTAAGCGTAAACCTGTCAGTGTTTATCAAAACTTCTGGATTTCTTTGTAAATGTGCCAACAAGTTTACCTTCACCATGAAACAACCTCAGCACAGGCCTGTGGGTTTGACGAGGCAGTGTCTTTGTCAAAACTTCTGGATTTATTTGTAAGCATGCCAACAAGTTCACCTTCACCATGAAACAACCTCAGCACTGGCCTGTGGGTTTGACGAGGCAGTGTCTTTGTCAAAACTTCTGGATTTATTTGTAAGCATGTCAACAAGTTCACCTTCACCATCAAATAAGGTCAGAAGCAACCATCCTAGTGGACGTTAGGTTTCTCTACTGTTTGTGATGCTAAATTATATCTGTCGACCACGCTAACCCACCCATTCCACATCCCCCCCCACGCGTGTCTTAAGGCAAGCATTGGTGGTTCAGTGGTAGAATTCAGCGGGAGGCCCGGGTTCGATTCCCGGCCGATGCACATGTTTCTTGCCTAAATCATTGCTCAACCAGCGTTGGACAGATCACATATCTACACATCTAGAAAAAATTCCCTTGATAGACATTTGCTACTTAAACTGAGCTGACTGTCTTCAACATAGAGACTGCCAGCAGACCCTTTAAATCTAGGGACGGCTGGAAGACCTGCATATGTTTACACATGCAAAAAGTGTCATCTAGCACTAATTTTAAGCGTAAACCTGTCAGTGTTTATCAAAACTTCTGGATTTCTTTGTAAGTGTGCCAGCAAGTTTACCTTCACCATGAAACAACCTCGGCACAGGCCTGTGGGTTTGATGAGGCAGTGTCTTTGTCAAAACTTCTGGATTTATTTGTAAGCATGCCAACAAGTTCACCTTCACCATCAAATAAGGTCAGAAGCAACCATCCTAGTTGACGTTAGGTTTCTCAACTGTTTGTGATGCTAAATTATATCTGTCGACCACGCTAACCCACCCATTCCACATCCCCCCCCCCCACCCACACATGTCTTAAGGTAAGCATTGGTGGTTCAGTGGTAGAATTCTCGCCTGCCATGCGGGAGGCCCGGGTTCGATTCCTGGCCAATGCACATGTTTCTTGCCTAAATCATTGCTCAACCAGCGTTGGACAGATCAGATATCTACACATCTAGAAAAAATTCCCTTGATAGACACTTGCTACTTAAACTGAGCTGACTGTCTTCAACATAGAGACTGCCAGCAGATCCTTTAAATCTAGGGACGGCTGGAAGACCTGCATAGGTTTACACGTGCAAAAAGTGTCATCTAGCACTAATAATAAGCGTAAGCCTGTTCGTCTTTGTCAAAACTTCTGGATTTATTTGTAAACATGCCAACAAGTTCACCTTCAATATGAAACAACCTCAGCACTGGCCTGTGGGTTTGATGAGGCAGTGACTTTGTCAAAACTTCTGGATTTATTTGTAAGCATGCCAACAAGTTCACCTTCACCATCAAATAAGGTCAGAAGCAACCATCCTAGTGGACGTTAGGTTTCTCAACTGTTTGTGATGCTAAATTATATCTGTCGACCACGCTAACCCACCCATCCCCCCCCCATACGTGTCTGAAAGCAGGCATTGGTGGTTCAGTGGTAGAATTCTCGCCTGCCACGCGGGAGGCCCGGGTTCGATTCCCGGCCAATGCACTTGTTTCTTGCCTAAATCATTGCTCAACCAGCGTTGGACAGATCACATATCTACACATCTAGAAAAAATTCCCTTGATAGACATTTGCTACTTAAACTGAGCTGACTGTCTTCAACATAGAGACGGCTGGAAGACCTGCATATGTTTACACATGCAAAAAGTGTCATCTAGCACTAATCTTAAGCGTAAACCTGTCAGTGTTTATCAAAACTTCTGGATTTCTTTGTAAATGTGCCAACAAGTTTACCTTCACCATGAAACAACCTCAGCACAGGCCTGTGGGTTTGAGGAGGCAGTGTATTTGTCAAAACTTCTGGATTTATTTGTAAGCATGCCAACAAGTTCACCTTCACCATCAAATAAGGTCAGAAGCAACCATCCTAGTGGACGTTAGGTTTCTCAACTGTTTGTGATGCTAAATTATATCTGTCGACCACGCTAACCCACCCATTCCACATCCCCCCCCCATACGTGTCTTAAAGCAAGCATTGGTGGTTCAGTGGTAGAATTCTCGCCTGCCACGCGGGAGGCCCGGGTTCGATTCCTGGCCAATGCACATGTTTCTTGCCTAAATCATTGCTCAACCAGCGTTGGACAGCTCACATATCTACACATCTAGAAAAAATTCCCTTGATAGACATTTGCTACTTAAACTGAGCTGACTGTCTTCAACATAGAGACGGCTGGAAGACCTGCATATGTTTACACATGCAAAAAGTGTCATCTAGCACTAATTTTAAGCGTAAACCTGTCAGTGTTTATCAAAACTTCTGGATTTCTTTGTAAATGTGCCAACAAGTTTACCTTCACCATGAAACAACCTCAGCACAGGCCTGTGGGTTTGAGGAGGCAGTGTCTTTGTCAAAACTTCTGGATTTATTTGTAAGCATGCCAACAAGTTCACCTTCACCATGAAACAACCTCAGCACAGGCCTGTGGGTCTGACGAGGCAGTGTCTTTGTCAAAACTTCTGGATTTATTTGGAAGCATGCCAACAAGTTCACCTTCACCATCAAATAGGGTCAGAAGCAACCATCCTAGTGGACGTTAGGTTTCTCAACTGTTTGTGATGCTAAATTATACCTGTCGACCACGCTAACCCACCCATTCCACATTCCCCCCCCCCCGTGTCTTAAGGCAAGCATTGGTGGTTCAGTGGTAGAATTCTCGCCTGCCATGCGGGAGGCCCAGGTTCGATTCCCGACCAATGCACATGTTTCTTGCCTAAATCATTGCTCAACCAGCGTTGGACAGCTCAGCTATCTAAACAGGTAGAAAAAAATCACTTGATAGACACTTGCTACTTAAACTGAGCTGACTGTCTTCAACATAGAGACTGCCAGCAGACCCTTTAAATCTAGGGACGGCTGGAAGACCTGCATATGTTTACACATGCAAAAAGTGTCATCTAGCACTAATTTTAAGCGTAAACCTGTCAGTGTTCATCAAAACTTCTGGATTTCTTTGTAAATGTGCCAACAGGTTCACCTTCACCATGAAACAACCTCAGGACAGGCCTGTGGGTTTGAGGAGGCAGTGTCTTTGTCAAAACTTGTGGATTTATTTGTAAATGTGCCAACAAGTTCACCTTCACCATGAAACAACCTCAGCACTGGCCTGTGGGTTTGACGAGGCAGTGTATTTGTCAAAACTTCTGGATTGATTTGGAAGCATGCCAACAAGTTCACCTTCACCATCAAATAGGGTCAGAAGCAACCATCCTAGTGGACGTTAGGTTTCTCAACTGTTTGTGATGCTAAATTATATCTGTCGACCACGCTAACCCACCCATTCCACATCCCCCCCCCCACGCGTGTCTTAAGGCAAGCATTGGTGGTTCAGTGGTAGAATTCTCGCCTGCCATGCGGGAGGCCCGGGTTCGATTCCCGGCCAATGCACATGTTTCTTGCCTAAATCATTGCTCAACCAGCGTTGGACAGCTCAGCTATCTAAACAGGTAGAAATAAATCACTTGATAGACACTTGCTACTTAAACTGAGCTGACTGTCTTCAACATAGAGACTGCCAGCAGACCCTTTAAATCTAGGGACGGCTGGAAGACCTGCATAGGTTTACGCGTGCAAAAAGTGTCATCTAGCACTAATAATATGCGTAAACCTGTCAGTCTTTGTCAAAACTTGTGGATTTATTTGTAAGCATGCCAACAAGTTCACCTTCTCCATGAAACAACCTCAGCACTGGCCTGTGGGTTTGATGAGGCAGTGACTTTGTCAAAACTTCTGGATTTATTTGGAAGCATGCCAAGAAGTTCACCTTCACCATCAAATAAGGTCAGAAGCAACCATCCTAGTGGACGTTAGGTTTCGCAACTGTTTGTGATGCTAAATTATATCTGTCGACCACGCTAACCCACACATTCCACATCCCCCCCCATACGTGTCTGAAGGCAGGCATTGGTGGTTCAGTGGTAGAATTCTCGCATGCCACGCGGGAGGCCCGGGTTCGATTCTCGGCCAATGCACTTGTTTCTTGCCTAAATCATTGCTCAACCAGCGTTGGACAGATCACATATCTACACATCTAGAAAAAATTCACTTGATAGACATTTGCTACTTAAACTGAGCTGACTGTCTGCAACATAGAGACTGCCACTAGACCCTTTAAATCTAGGGACGGCTGGAAGACCTGCATAGGTTTAGACATGCAAAAAGTGTCATCTAGCACTAATAATAAGCGTAAACCTGTCAGTCTTTGTCAAAACTTCTGGATTTATTTGTAAGCATGCCAACAAGTTCACCTTCACCATGAAACAACCTCAGCACTGGCCTGTGGGTTTGACGAGGCAGTGTCTTTGTCAAAACTTCTGTATTTATTTGCAAGCATGCCAACAAGTTCACCTTCACCATGAAACAACCTCAGCACTGGCCTGTGGGTTTGACGAGGCAGTGTCTTTGTCAAAACTTCTGGATTTATTTGGAAGCATGCCAACAAGTTCACCTTCTCCATCAAATAAGGTCAGAAGCAACCATCCTAGTGGACGTTAGGTTTCTCAACTGTTTGTGATCCTAAATTATATCTGTCGACCACGCTAACCCACCCATTCCACATCCCCCCCCACGCATTTCTTAAGGCAAGCATTGGTGGTTCAGTGGTAGAATTCTCGCCTGCCATGCGGGAGGCCCGGGTTCGATTCCTGGCCAATGCACATGTTTCTTGCCTAAATCATTGCTCAACCAGCGTTGGACAGCTCAGCTATCTAAACAGGTAGAAAAAAATCACTTGATAGACACTTGCTACTTAAACTGAGCTGACTGTCTTCAACATAGAGACTGCCAGCAGACCCTTTAAATCTAGGGACGGCTGGAAGACCTGCATAGGTTTACACGTGCAAAAAGTGTCATCTAGCACTAATAATAAGCGTAAACCTGTCAGTCTTTGTCAAAACTTCTGGATGTATTTGTAAGCATGCCAACAAGTTCACCTTCACCATGAAACAACCTCAGCACTGGCCTGTGGGTTTGACGAGGCAGTGACTTTGTCAAAACTTCTGGATTTATTTGTAAGCATGCCAACAAGTTCACCTTCACCATCAAATAGGTCAGAAGCAACCATCCTAGTGGACATTAGGTTTCTCAACTGTTTGTGATGCTAAATTATATCTGTCGACCACGCTAACCCACCCATTCCACATCCCCCCCCCACCCACACATGTCTTAAGGTAAGCATTGGTGGTTCAGTGGTAGAATTCTCGCCTGCCATGCGGGAGGCCCGGGTTCGATTCCCGGCCAATGCACATGTTTCTTGCCTAAATCATTGCTCAACCAGCGTTGGACAGATCAGATATCTACACATCTAGAAAAAATTCCCTTGATAGACACTTGCTACTTAAACTGAGCTGACTGTCTTCAACATAGAGACTGCCAGCAGACCCTTTAAATCTAGGGACGGCTGGAAGACCTGCATAGGTTTACTCGTGCAAAAAGTGTCATCTAGCACTAATAATAACCGTAAGCCTGTTAGTCTTTGTCAAAACTTCTGGATTTATTTGTAAACATGCCACCAAGTTCACCTTCAATATGAAATAACCTCAGCACTGGCCTGTGGGTTTGATGAGGCAGTGACTTTGTCAAAACTTCTGGATTTATTTGTAAGCATGCCAACAAGTTCACCTTCACCATCAAATAAGGTCAGAAGCAACCATCCTAGTGGACGTTAGGTTTCTCAACTGTTTGTGATGCTAAATTATATCTGTCGACCACGCTAACCCACCCATTCCACATCCCCCCCTACCCCCATACATGTCTGAAGGCAGGCATTGGTGGTTCAGTGGTAGAATTCTCGCCTGCCACGCGGGAGGCCCGGGTTCGATTCCCGGCCAATGCATTCGTTTCTTGCCTAAATCATTGCTCAACCAGCGTTGGACAGATCACATATCTACACATCTAGAAAAAATTCCCTTGATAGACATTTGCTACTTAAACTGAGCTGACTGTCTTCAACATAGAGACGGCTGGAAGACCTGCATATGTTTACACATGCAAAAAGTGTCATCTAGCACTAATTTTAAGACTAACCCTGTCAGTGTTTATCAAAACTTCTGGATTTCTTTGTAAATGTGCCAACAAGTTTACCTTCACCATGAAACAACCTCAGCACAGGCCTGTGGGTTTGAGGAGGCAGTGTCTTTGTCAAAACTTCTGGATTTATTTGTAAGCATGCCAACAAGTTCACCTTCACCATGAAACAACCTCAGCACAGGCCTGTGGGTTTGACGAGGCAGTGTCTTTGTCAAAACTTCTGGATTTATTTGGAAGCATGCCAACAAGTTCACCTTCACCATCAAATAGGGTCAGAAGCAACCATCCTAGTGGACGTTAGGTTTCTCAACTGTTTGTGATGCTAAATTATATCTGTCGACCACGCTAACCCACCCATTCCACATCCCCCCCCCCCAATACGTGTCTGAAAGCAGGCATTGGTGGTTCAGTGGTAGAATTCTCGCCTGCCACGTGGGAGGCCCGGGTTCGATTCCCGGCCAATGCACATGTTTCTTGCCTAAATCATTGCTCAACCAACGTTGGACAGCTCAGCTATCTAAACAGGTAGAAAAAAAATCACTTGATAGACATTTGCTACTTAAACTGAGCTGACTGTCTTCAACATAGAGACTGCCAGCAGACCCTTTTGAAATCTAGGGACGGCTGGAAGACCTGCATAGGTTTGCCACACAAAAAAAAAGTGTCATCTAGCACAATAATAAGCTGTGAACCTGTCAGTCTTCTACAAAACTTCTGTATTTATTTGCAAGCATGCCAACAAGTTCACCTTCACCATGAAACAACCTCAGCACTGGCCTGTGGGTTTGACGAGGCAGTGTCTTTGTCAAAACTTCTGGATTTATTTGGAAGCATGCCAACAAGTTCACCTTCACCATCAAATAAGGTCAGAAGCAACCATCCTACTGGACGTTAGGTTTCTCAACTGTTTGTGATGCTAAATTATATCTGTCGACCACGCTAACCCACCCCATTCCACATCCCCCCATACGTATCATAAGGCAAGCCTTGGTGGTTCAGTGGTAGAATTCTTGTCTGCCATGCGGGAGGCCCGGGTTCGATTCCCGGCCAATGCAGATGTTTCTTGCATGAATCATTGCTCAACCAGCGTGGGACATATCAGATATCTAAACAGGTAGAAAAAATTCACTTGATAGACACTTGCTACTTAAACTGAGCTGACTGTCTTCAACATAGAGACTGCCAGCAGACCCTTTAAATCTAGGGACGGCTGGAAGACCTGCATAGGTTTACACGTGCAAAAAGTGTCATCTAGTACTAATAATAAGCGTAAACCTGTCAGTCTTTGTCAAAACTTCTGGATGTATTTGTAAGCATGCCAACAAGTTCACCTTCACCATGAAACAACCTCAGCACTGGCCTGTGGGTTTGACGAGGCAGTGACTTTGTCAAAACTTCTGGATTTATTTGTAAGCATGCCAACAAGTTCACCTTCACCATCAAATAAGGTCAGAAGCAACCATCCTAGTGGACATTAGGTTTCTCAACTGTTTGTGATGCTAAATTATATCTGTCGACCACGCTAACCCACCCATTCCACATCCCCCCCCCCATACGTGTCTGAAGGCAGGCATTGGTGGTTAAGTGGTAGAATTCTCGCCTGCCACGCGGGAGGCCCGGGTTCGATTCCCGGCCAATGCACTTGTTTCTTGCCTAAATCATTGCTCAACCAGCGTTGGACAGATCACATATCTACACATCTAGAAAAAATTCCCTTGATAGCCATTTGCTACTTAAACTGAGCTGACTGTCTTCAACATAGAGACTGCCAGCAGACCCTTTAAATCTAGGGACGGCTGGAAGACCTGCATATGTTTACACATGCAAAAAGTGTCATCTAGCACTAATTTTAAGCGTAAACCTGTCAGTCTTTGTCAAAACTTCTGGATTTATTTGTAAGCATGCCAAAAAGTTCACCTTCACCATGAAACAACCTCAGCACTGGCCTGTGGGTTTGACGAGGCAGTGTCTTTGTCAAAACTTCTGTATTTATTTGCAAGCATGCCAACAAGTTCACCTTCACCATGAAACAACCTCAGCACTGGCCTGTGGGTTTGACGAGGCAGTGTCTTTGTCAAAACTTCTGGATTTATTTGGAAGCATGCCAACAAGTTCACCTTCACCATCAAATAGGGTCAGAAGCAACCATCCTAGTGGACGTTAGGTTTCTCAACTGTTTGTGATGCTAAATTATATCTGTCGACCACGCTAACCCACCCCATTCCACATCCCCCCATACGTATCATAAGGCAAGCCTTGGTGGTTCAGTGGTAGAATTCTTGTCTGCCATGCGGGAGGCCCGGGTTCGATTCCCGGCCAATGCAGATGTTTCTTGCATGAATCATTGCTCAACCAGCGTGGGACATATCAGATATCTAAACAGGTAGAAAAAATTCACTTGATAGACACTTGCTACTTAAACTGAGCTGACTGTCTTCAACATAGAGACTGCCAGCAGACCCTTTAAATCTAGGGACGGCTGGAAGACCTGCATAGGTTTACACGTGCAAAAAGTGTCATCTAGTACTAATAATAAGCGTAAACCTGTCAGTCTTTGTCAAAACTTCTGGATGTATTTGTAAGCATGCCAACAAGTTCACCTTCACCATGAAACAACCTCAGCACTGGCCTGTGGGTTTGACGAGGCAGTGACTTTGTCAAAACTTCTGGATTTATTTGTAAGCATGCCAACAAGTTCACCTTCACCATCAAATAAGGTCAGAAGCAACCATCCTAGTGGACAATTTTTTTAAGGGGGTTTTTTTTTTTTTTCCCAAAAACTTGTTTTTTTGTTGATGCTAAAAATTTAATTTTAAATTCTTTGTTTTCGGGGAACCCCAACCCCGGGGTAAAAACCACCATTCACATCCCCCCCTGTGTCTGAAGGCAGGCATTGGTGGTTAAGTGGTAGAATTCTCGCCTGCCACGCGGGAGGCCCGGGTTCGATTCCCGGCCAATGCACTTGTTTCTTGCATAAATCATTGCTCAACCAGCGTTGGACAGATCACATATCTACACATCTAGAAAAAATTCCCATGATAAACATTTGCTACTTAAACTGAGCTGACTGTCTTCAACATAGAGACTGCCAGCAGACCCTTTAAATCTAGGGACGGCTGGAAGACCTGCATATGTTTACACATGCAAAAAGTGTCATCTAGCACTAATTTTAAGCGTAAACCTGTCAGTGTTTATCAAAACTTCTGGATTTCTTTGTAAATGTGCCAACAAGTTTACCTTCACCATGAAACAACCTCAGCACAGGCCTGTGGGTTTGAGGAGGCAGTGTCTTTGTCAAAACTTCTGGATTTCTTTGTAAATGTGCCAACAAGTTCACCTTCACCATGAAACAACCTCAGCACTGGCCTGTGGGTTTGACGAGGCAGTGTCTTTGTCAAAACTTCTGGATTTATTTGTAAGCATGCCAACAAGTTCACCTTCACCATCAAATAAGGTCAGAAGCAACCATCCTACTGGACGTTAGGTTTCTCAACTGTTTGTGATGCTAAATTATATCTGTCGACCACGCTAACCCACCCCATTCCACATCCCCCCATACGTATCATAAGGCAAGCCTTGGTGGTTCAGTGGTAGAATTCTTGTCTGCCATGCGGGAGGCCCGGGTTCGATTCCCGGCCAATGCAGATGTTTCTTGCATGAATCATTGCTCAACCAGCGTGGGACATATCAGATATCTAAACAGGTAGAAAAAATTCACTTGATAGACACTTGCTACTTAAACTGAGCTGACTGTCTTCAACATAGAGACTGCCAGCAGACCCTTTAAATCTAGGGACGGCTGGAAGACCTGCATATGTTTACACATGCAAAAAGTGCCATCTAGCACTAATTTTAAGCGTAAACCTGTCAGTGTTTATCAAAACTTCTGGAATTCTTTGTAAATGTGCCAACAAGTTTACCTTCACCATGAAAGAACCTCAGCACAGGCCTGTGGGTTTGGCGAGGCAGTGTCTTTGTCAAAACTTCTGGATTTATTTGTAAGCATGCCAACAAGTTCACCTTCACCATGAAACAACCTCAGCACTGGCCTGTGGGTTTGACGAGGCAGTGTCTTTGTCAAAACTTCTGGATTTATTTGGAAGCATGCCAACAAGTTCACCTTCACCATCAAATAGGGTCAGAAGCAACCATCCTAGTGGACGTTAGGTTTCTCAACTGTTTGTGATGCTAAATTATATCTGTCGACCACGCTAACCCACCCATTCCACATCCCCCCCCATACGTGTCTGAAGGCAGGCATTGGTGGTTCAGTGGTAGAATTCTCGCCTGCCACGCGGGAGGCCCGGGTTCGATTCCCGGCCAATGCACTTGTTTCTTGCCTTAATCATTGCTCAACCAGCGTTGGACAGATCACATATCTACACATCTAGAAAAAATTCCCTTGATAGACATTTGCTACTTAAACTGAGCTGACTGTCTTCAACATAGAGACTGCCAGCAGACCCTTTAAATCTAGGGACGGCTGGAAGACCTGCATATGTTTACACATGCAAAAAGTGCCATCTAGCACTAATTTTAAGCGTAAACCTGTCAGTGTTTATCAAAACTTCTGGAATTCTTTGTAAATGTGCCAACAAGTTTACCTTCACCATGAAAGAACCTCAGCACAGGCCTGTGGGTTTGGCGAGGCAGTGTCTTTGTCAAAACTTCTGGATTTATTTGTAAGCATGCCAACAAGTTCACCTTCACCATGAAACAACCTCAGCACTGGCCTGTGGGTTTGACGAGGCAGTGTCTTTGTCAAAACTTCTGGATTTATTTGTAAGCATGTCAACAAGTTCACCTTCACCATCAAATA
>QNUK01000323.1:0-110000 GCA_013621035.1 Clarias magur | reverse complement strand
ACTTTTTTCCATCTTCATTATACATACATGTTAAATACTGAAGCTGCGGTAAGTAATATGTTAAAATCCTTATTTTATTATTATTCGGTTATTAATTTGGTAATAAATTTTTATAATATGTTATTATTTAAAAAATTGATATATTACTTAAATGTTGATTGATTAAATCAGGGTTAAGATGTATAAGGAACAGGAACATTCGTGAAAAAAGGGAAAAAATATTGGAAATAAATGTTTATTAAATTATCCATTTCTTTTCCTGTTCCTTCTGGTGCTCCCACATAGTCCAGTGTTCATGGGAAAGTTCAGAATTTCATCATCGTGACATTTTTCTATGTACTTTGCTCTCTGAGTTTATTTAGCAGTGTTTGTAGAGACAGCCACATGTTACACAGAGAGAGATACTGTACAGAGAGTTGTGGAGAGTCATGAACCTTTTGGTATTTATCAAGTTTTTTTCGTGATGCATAAGCTTCGGGGGAAGTTTCTTACTGTATTGCAAAATCCTGACAAACGAATCAAATGTTTTTCAGCGCAGTATGTCCTGTGCTGCATGTCTGTCAAAACACTCACTCTCACTCACTCATTGTCTATACCGCTTTATCCTGTATACAGGGTCAAATGGAGACTTAGGGCATGAGGTAGGGTGCACCCTGGATGGGGTGCCAGTCCATTGCAGGGCTGTGCCGCCTCTGTCAAAACACATCTGATAAAAATAATGAAATTGTACAAGAAGGGGGAAAGTGTGTGCATGAATGAGTGCACAAATTAAGGCTTTTAAATTCAGTCATTTCCAATAATGTTCCAAATTTGCAACAGGAACATTAATGGAAAAAGGAAACAAATATTGGGAAAAATATTGGAAAATAAACTTTATTAAATCATCCATTTAGGCTGCCAATTTTATTTTATTTGTCTGTTTCTCCCTGATGGTCCCACATACAGTTGTCCAGTGTTCATGGGAAAGTTCAGAATTATATAATTGTGGGCATTTTTCTATGTACTTTGCTCTCTGAGTTTATTTAGCAGTGTTTGCACAGACAGCCTCATGTGAGCCACAGAGAGCAAAATACTGTAAAGAGACATGTGGAGGGTCATGAACCTTTTGGTATTTATCAAGTTTTTTTTTCCGTAATTTATGAACTTCGGGAGAAGTTACTTACTGTATTGCAAAATCCTGACACACAAGTCAAATGTTTTTTTAGCAAAGTATGTCCTGTGCTGCATGTCTATCAAAACATGAGTGCACAAAGTAGGGCTTTTGAAATCAATCATTTCCAATAATGTTCGAAATTTAAATTAAATTTAAATGAAAGCTAACAGCATTGTGTTTGAAACTGAGAGGAAGATAAAGGAAGGAAGTCATGATGAAAATAAAATAAAATGCTAAACTACAACACTATGACTACTACTACTATTTATTATTATTATAATTTTTTAATTGTATTTATCGTATGTTTGCACACTCTCCTCGCAGGCTCGGATCATGAAGCTCTCCTGCTGCAGCTCAATCAGGATCTGCTGCGCGCCACTGAAAACCAGGAGACGCTTCCCAACCCGAGCATATACATCGCCCTGCGCCTGTCCACTCAGCACAACCTGCTCAAAGAGACGCAGTACCTTAACCAGCTTAAGACCAAGTTCTTTGAGGACATTGAGAGGTGTTCTTTTATTTCTGGTGCACAACAACTATAGTCAGATCGGTTGCTCTAAATTTTTACCCGTATTACTGGCTCATGCCCCGTGTTCTCAGGATAGGTCATGATATACAGTACTGTGTAAAATTCTTGAGCCCCTAGTCATTTCTTTATATTTTGCTTCCAGAAAGCCAGACTTTCTTGTCTTTTTTACATAGTCTTGAGGAATAGCTCTCCAGGCTTCTTGAAGGTCCTTTTCGTCTCTCAATTTCAGTCCAGTCCTTGTACCTGAGCAGTTTCAGATGTGTGTTTTTTGTTTGTTAAGCCACACAGTGATCTATGAATCAATCGAGCATAAAATACCATCTAAATTGAGTATGAACCAGTGAGAAATAGGTGCAGATGATGACAGATTAGTATACTGGTGATGCTGAATGCTGAGTGGTTGGAACAGACGAAATGAGGTCGCTGCTGTGGTTGTGACATAAACAACCAATTTTTTAATTGTATTTTTAGGCACTTTGCAGTCTGTGACTATAAAATACTTGTTCCCATGTCCATAATTTAATTTACATCATTTAACTTAATTTAATATGAAGAAATGAGGTGGGCTCAAGGCTTTTGCATGACAGCTCAATGTTTAATTCAGTGTTGATTTCCCATCAGAACTCTAAACAAGAGTGAGCCTGTGGTGGGCCGCCTAGCACTCTACGTGATGGCGTTAAAATCTTCCTGCGATGACGTACACAATGCATCACTGATGGTGGGTGGAAAGAGCCAACCTTTGCTCACTCAGTTGAAGAAACAGCTGGAGCTGGAAAAGGAACACATTGCATGTGAGTTGATTCTCTTGTTCTCTCTGTTTTTACTTCTTCTTGTGTTAGGGGTACAGTACAGTACACTATAGTATTTATACTGATTGTAGACAATAAAAGGGATTAGAAGGAAAACTAATTAGAGGGCTACGAGGGTGGAGTTTTACAGTGTATATCAATAGAAATTATACAAATGTAGAAACAGGAAATAAAATGAGAAATTGAACCAAAGAGCATGGATAGCAGCTTCTACACATTTTGTAGCCCACACCATGGTTTGACTGGACTGAACCCCAGAGGTCCCTGAGCTCAAACTGCTCAAAAAACTGTTACCAATAGCGTAGGTCATAGTGAATACAGGGTTCAGAGTCCTATTGGTAGCTCTGCAGTACCAATAGGACTCTGAATACAGGGTTCAGAGTCCTATTGGTAGCTCTGCAGTACCTGATAAACTCTACATGTTTGACATGACAAGTGAGTTCATGAGGTACCATGAACAAGATTTTGTAATCTTGTGAACTGTCTGTGTGTTTGTATTTTCCCCTCAGCCGGAAATCGTCCCCTGACCAACTATTACCAGTACTCTCTGGGCATTCTGGCTCTGTGTTCAAGCGGAGTGAGAGTGAACCCTCATGTTAGCCACAAGCTCATCCATGCCGTCCTGAACAGCCTTTTCAAACACGGTGACTCCGAAAGTGTGGGTGAGTTTACACGGTTCAATAATTGTATCCACATTTCATTTAGATTTGTTCATTTGGAGAGTTGACCTGAGAAGAAAAATGGACAGTAAAGGCTTTGAATGTGCTGCTATCTCTGACCCTTCCCAGACACGGTTGCGATGGCGGGCATGGCCCTGCAGTGTCTCAAAGAAGCTGACACAGTCCAAGCGAAGGAGGAGCTGGACAAGGCTCTGGAAACGATCAAACAGAAGCTTTTGAACTCTCAGCGAGATGATGGCCACCTGGGCAATGAGTTCAGCACCGGCCTGGCTGTGCAGGTGAGACTCATGGTGACCCAAATAGATCAGACTTCTCCATAGTCTTGCTGTAGAATGTGTGGCCTCGGTGTCTGATCATCCCACTGTAGATGGTGTGGCCTCTGTGCATGTCAGTTCCACTAACGAAGGTGTGGTCTCTGTGTCTGATAGTCCCACTAATGGAGGTGTGGCCTCTATGTCTGATTGTCCTATTGAAGGAGATGTGGCCTCTGTGTCTGATACTCTAGCTGTAGGAGGTATGGTCTCTGGCTCTGATAGTTCTGCTATATAAGGTGTGGCTTTGTGTTTGATAGTCCTGCTGTAGAAGGTGTGGCCTCTGTATCTGATAGTCCTGTTGTAGGAGGTGTGGCCTCTGTGTCTTAAAGTCCCGCTGTAGGAGGTGTGGCCTCTTTGTCTGACAATCTAGCTGTAGGAGGTGTGGCCTCTGTATCTAATAGTCCTGTTGTAGGAGGCGTGGCCTCTGTGTCTGATAGTCTTGCTGTAGGAGGTGTGGCCTCTGTTTCTGATCAAACTAAAGAAAAATCCCCCAGCTCAACTGAGAATTCTTACTCTAACCTCTCAATTGTCTCCTTATCTTATGATTTTCTCGACATTTAGCAAGTGATACCAAATTAACATGTCTGCACACAACTTAAGCTTTAAACCAAGTAGCGCTTTCTACCTTCACAAATACAGACATATTCTTGTTAAATCTGTACCACTGACTGTACAGATCACTGTTTTGAGGAGGTAACTGTCTATGTATAAATCCCAAATCACTCATCACTCTGTTGCTAACAAACATTGAGGCATCCATGTTATGTCCCGCTTTGAAGCATGAACACACAGAGCATTAAAGAGTCAACTGCAGTCTATCTGTTAGTTTCAGATTTTGTAGTTAAGAAGTAAGAAGTACAGGTCTAATGTGATGAGACAACCAAGAACTTTGAGTGAAGGTAAGCCACGGAGAAGTCATTATCACTATTTGTCTGTTTCAGGCATTACTGGCGATGGGCAATAACGTAGATGAGTGCGATAAATCTATGAAGGCTTTGTGGTCTGATGCCAGAAAAGGTTCCTACCACAACCCCATGGCAATCTCTCAAACCCTGCCTGCTCTCCAGAAACGCTCGTATCTCAACCTGAAGAACAAAATATGTCTCAATGAGGATGGTTTGTACAGCAAATACACTCAGTTTAGTTACACCAGTAGGAACATATTGCCAAGTAAAAGAAGAAACATTTCAGATAAAATGTTTCAGTATGTTATCATTTGGCATTTTTTATCTACAACTGGTGCTTAAAAATGTTACCTACCTGGACAATTGTTAAAAAAAATTACCTACTTTGTACCAAACAAAACACTGGGCTTGTGACGATATTCTAAAATGTCCACAACGTAGTGTTGAACTTTGCTGATGCTACTGTATGTTTTTCTTTTTCTTGCACAGACACTCTCACTCCGGGTCATATTCCAGTTGTCCTGCCAGGCCAGACAGTTCCTGTGCAGGTGGAGATTGAGGTCTTAAAAGCAGACGGCTCGTCCTTCAGTTTTAAGATCAGAGTTCCCAGCGGCACCTCGCTGCTCGAGACTCTTACACTGCTTCAGCGGCAGCGGAACGACTTCAGGTCAGTCTTGTTTATTCGGCTGTTCAACCACAAAGGAACAAAAATGCTCAAAAATTCTAATTGCAGTAACAACAGAGCTAGTACAGAATATTAGTTAATAAACAGTAAATATTATTAGTACATATAGTATTTCATGTTCAGCAAATTCAACAAAAGCTAAAAACAAAAATGCTACATTCTAAATTAACTTTAACGAACCCAATGCACAATTTCCTTTAACAAAAAAATAATTCCGCACAACATTTGTAAACATTTAGCTAGTCCATGATGATGACGCGGTTTGCTAGAAAGCTAGAAGCATCATGAGCTTATGAGCGTATGCTAGCTGACTATCTTTAAGAATTTACTACAACCTGAATGAAGCTATATAAGCTGTTAAAAAGCTAAGATATATAAATTTAAGATTTGAAGATTAAAATAACTTTTTAATCCCAGAGGGACAATGCTTTGCCTTGTTACAGTTGCTCACTGTTTGAAAAGAAAGGAAGAAAGGAACCACTTAATCACTCACTCACTTACTCATCGCCTCTACCGCTTTAGCTTGCATACAGGGTTGCGGGTGGTCTGGAGCCTATCCCAGGTGACTTAGGGCATGAGGTGCAGTATACCATGGATTTTTCAATCCAACACGGGGCACACAAATATGCACACACACTCACTGTAAACAATTTGGCATCGCCAATTAGCCTAATCTGCATGTCTTTGGACTGTGGGAGGAAACTGGAGTGCACGGAGTAAACCCACCAAGCACAGGGAGAATAAGCAAACTCCATGCACACAGGCCAGAGGCGGGAATCGAACCTTGACCCTGTAGGTGCAATGCGACAGTGCTAATTTCTAAGCTACCGTGCTGCCTAGAAAGGAACCATATCAACACAATTCCAATTACAGGAGAAATATAAAAAAGCGATACAAGTAAGGATCACAGTTTACAGTTGTGTTATACAACAGAGTCAATGTGAAGTGACATGGAATGAGAAACGTCGTGTATGATAGTAGCCAAGGGATGAGAAATAGCATTACATAATTGTGTACTTAAACGGATACAGTGCCATAATTGTACAGTGAGTATTACATGTGAATATTGGTAATAAAGTTATTTAAATTTAAAATTTAAGTATTTTACATTTTGCAAAAAGTCAAGAAGGTGACTGGAAGGAATGATCTTTCATTCAGTTTCAGTTGCTAACAGGATAAAGACTCTAAGTGACTAGATTCTGTGACTAAAGTAAAATCAATTTCCACCTTAGACATTTTGTTAAATTAGAATTGTCTATGAATTAAACTGCACTATATGAACAAGGATTTAGAGTTTTGTCACAGAAGCTGTAAGTATGAGGTAAACGGCTGAGCTGACTGCAAGTTTAACCTGATATTTTGCTTACAATGGTTGACTCTCTGATATGATCATATGTGTGGAGGCCATTTTGTGTGTTTGTTATGTTTGGTAGGGTCCGTGCTTTTTGCTTTTACAGAATGCGTGTTCTTTTATGCTGTAGGTTTAAGACAGAGGACAGTCTGTGGGGGCCGTTCCTTAGTGTACTGAACGGAGAACAGGCACGACAGAGCGACCGGAGATACTGGCACATTGCCTCAGATGGAAAATCACTGAGTCAGGGTAAGAATACATACATACATACAAAAATACATATTTGATAGCATTTTTTTTTTTGTTTTGTTCCCAAAACCCCTGAGTTCACAGGATTTTTCTCACAGCAAGTGAGTAAATAAAATTTGTTGTTTTTTTTTTTTCTTCATTGTCTCATGTTATTTACAGTGTCATTTGGACAATATAGCAAGCACGATTTTCCTGAGAATTTTTTTTGCTGTGCCAACAACATTAAAAAAGTTTGTTTGAAATCTTTGGAAATTAATTTTTTTTTTTAAACTATTTTTGTAGAGTTTTTAGGAAAATAATAAATCTAATTCATGGAATAAGCTATAACATAAGTTAGAGCGGAGACTGTCTCGTCCAACATCAGTGTCTGACCTTACAAATGCGCTTCTGGAAGAATGGTCAAAAATTCCCATAAACACACACCTAATCCTTGTGGAAAGCCTTCACAGAAGAGTTAAAGCTGTTTCGGCTTTAAAGGGGGGGGGGTCAACATCATATTAAACACTATGGATTTAGAATCGGATGTTACTCAAGTAACATATGCATGTGAAGGCAATTGAGTGTATACTTTTGGCAATATAGTGTATATACAGTGTGTATACACACACACAAACACATGCTCACACACACTGGTCACTGTTTACAATAGTGCAGGCAGGTTAGAATATGAAAACTTTACATTAAGATGCATTTATGAGGTAAGAACATTGCAAAATAATAAAAATATACTGTTTCTATACACATGAAGAGGCTTAATAAATAATTTCAAATACATCACAAGAGATATCTGTCATTTAAAAGAATTGTGAGAACTTTTATTTTGTATAAGATTTCACACAAATCTGTCATATGACACATGTAAAAGCAATGATAATTAATTAATACAAAACATTCACACACTTTAAGCTGTCGAAACACTGTTGCTAGACAACTGGGGTATGTCAACTTAAAGTTTGCTAACATCTGGTGCTAGCATCCTTTTCAGTTGGGACGTAAGTTAAGTCTTATACAGAAGACGTAAGGTGATGTAACAATAAAAACAACACAGAATTGTCAGGGATGTCAACATTTACCTCAGATTTGTGATTGAATTGCAGAGAAAATACAGAGAAAATATACTACATGACTAAAATGACTCTGTAAGTGTAAGTACACTTTTACCGTGCTAACCATGCTAAACGTGCTAACTGACCTTCTGTGCTCTGTACCATATAAAGAGAAATTTTAGCCACACAATTCATGAACTCTGTAAATAAAGATGTATTTTATTTATATCTCACTGAAGTTTGTTATGAAATCTTTACCTGGTACATTATTTGAATGTAGAATTAGCTTACGTTAAGTGAAAACTGATTATTCATTTGCTTTCCAGAGATAGACACGTTGTTTTATGGAAAAGTCTGTTATTTGTTGTTAACACCATGAATTAAAAACTTATAAATTAAAAAATATATATATTTAAATATGAAATTAGTAAATTTTTTATTATTGTTATTATTATACAAAATGAATGTTGGCCATTTAAGATTTTTGTGTACTCTGAATTAATTAGCTAATTAACAACTTTGTTTCCAGGCATAAAGGACTACAAGATTGAAGCAGCTCAGAAAATCACCTTCAAGAACACAGTCTACTGATGTGAGACCAAAATGAAACATGGAAACTTCAAATGAGAATAATTCTAGTCATTTTTAGTGCTCTTTTTTATATAACAGTTAGTTATTCAGCTAATCTGGCATGCTGTGCATCATCTCGAGTGCTGATATTCAGTATGTAAGCAGTGGGACATGTCTCTGTATGGATCACACCACATTTGTCTGTGTTTGTTACAAATTAAATTCCAATTCTACCATTAGTTTATTACATTTAAACTTTTACTAGGTTCACAACTGGCCAGCTGTGGCTTCTATTCCAGTTTACAAAGCAAAAATAATCCTAGTATTTTCTCATGTTATGTCAGTTACTCAGTATTATTTTCTCGTTTAAGAAACTGTTGTATAAAAGCAACATCACACTCACAGTCCTGCCTTTAAACTAAATACCTCAGCCTCGTGCCTATCATGAGGGATCATGATATTCATTATAACAGCACAGCTGTGAATGTGATATTGCGTAGTTAAATACAGTAGTGTGATTGTTCCAACAATTGTTCCAATAAACTTTAACAAATTTTTGCATCAGAATATGTCCTAATTTCTGTTTTGATTATTTATTTTTGGGAAAGTTGAAAATTAGAAGATTATTATATACATTTAAAAAAGGCAGATTAAATATAGACTCATTTAAAAAGGTTACTGAAAAAAAATCATGTTTTTTTTGCAGATAAAAGTTAAACAAATGTGCATAAATGTTTTAATCAATTTACCAATTAATGCTAAAAAGCTTTTTGTTCCTTCCTGACATTTATCTGCGTAAACAAAATTCCCTATTTGACTAAAAATGTAAAATAGATTTTTAAAACATTTATTTCCTTAACAAAATGCAACAATACTATTACTACTACTACTACTAATAATAACTAAAACGTTTATGTTTTTAAATAAAAAAAAATTATTAGGACTTTAATTTTGACTGGAGATGGTTTTTATTAAATCCCGCCTCCTTTCTTATGATTGGCTAACTGTATATTGTCTTACTAATCTAGCTTGGTATTTTTAAACATGTATTAATGGTAATTTATTTCAGATTTGCTCATTTTAAGCATTTTAAGACACAAAATATTTCCATAGTAACCGCTATGCTATGCTAGCCAAGTCTCTCATATACATCGCGTTTCCACGGCTGCTAAACTGGCGTTCGTACGGGCCAATGAGCGGACAGCTTGTGATTCTATTGGGCAATTGACGCAAGCGAGGCGGTATCTGTTTTGCAGTACGTATTCACGCTTTACGCATTAGCCCCGCCCCCTTGCTCGTCTACAGGCATTTGTATGCTGATGTGTTCGTAGTGGAAATATGGATCATTCTTTAGGAGAATCAAAAAGATGAACTCGGGCTGTGCTCTTGATGTGAGTATAACTTCATACTGATTACTATGTAGTTGCGTTAATAAACGTTCATAATGAATCATTGTGTATTGCTAGTCTAGCTAGCTCGGTTTAGCGTATTGCTCCTGGGCCGAAGCCCATACGACGCCATCGTGGATAAGTAGTGCACTAGGTAGGTTGTTACAGTCGTGATATTTGGCGCTACAAAGCCCCCATACATAGGTAGTGAAGAGCGATTTGGGACGCATCCCACTTCCTGGATCGTCTTAATGTAAATGTGTATTTTAATGATATTTTTTAAACTAACAGACGTTATTATTTTAAATTATGAACCATGCATTATAGAGAATATGTTTGGTAAAATAACATTCTTGTATATAAAACAGAAAAGTCGTGTTAGTAATAAATAAGGAGTCCAGTTACAGTACAGTATATAGGGTCACTGCACTGCAGAGGTGTAGTGTTATTTATTCCCTTTACCTAATCATCATCATTAATTCATTAATAATAAAATCTACACAGGCAATTGTTAATTTTAAAACAAAAAAATATATGCATTTTGCTTAATTTCATCTTAAGTGCCTGCTTTAATTCCTGTGCACTCTGTATATCTAGTGCCTGTCATGTTTCAACAATTAAAGCTAATTAAAGGTGAACTTTTACTTGTGCAGTCTTTAATAAACTTCTTATGTTTTACCAGCTTGATTAAAAGTTCAAAATCAGCTCAGAGGAGAATCCATGGTTTTAATCGAACACCCTGTCTTGGAGACAACAGTAGATATGTAGACTGGCAGCATCCGACCAATCAGGATGATGAGTTACCTGTCAGTTCAGAAAGCCCCGCCTCTTGAATGATTCTATACCACTTATACTGTACAGAATCGAGGGGGGGGGGGGCACCTGGAGCATATCCCAGGATACTTCATGCACGATGACATCATAGGGCACACACACATGTACACGCAATTTGGGAACACCAATTAGAAACCGGAGTAGTTCATCCTTCACCGTTCTGAAAAACCACTGCCCCAAAAAATTTAACCTGCTACTCCTGAAGATACCAGACTGACGGATTGGGCGACGGAGCAAGCCCCTGTTCCAGCTCTATTATCTAAAACTCTGTGAAATATAAGGTTTTTGTACGGAGGACGTGTCAAATATTCAAGTAATGAGGACAGATACAACACTCGATCTTAGCCAAAAGTTTGAGAAGTGTTACAGACTAAAAGTAGACTCATGCTTTAGGATTAGTCTCAGGGATTTACTCGAACCCAGTCATTTTGAAAATGACAAATTAGCCCTGTTTGCTCCTTCTTAGTTTGTTGTTTTGTCACTTGTTTTAACACTTGTGTAGGTTTCAGCGAGCTGATTTGTTAAAAAAAAAAAAAAAATCACCAATGTTTCCCACACTTTTACTCTTTTTTTTTTCACCAAAGAGAATCAGGTGCTAGTTCATGTCTGGTGTTAGCCCGGGGTCAACAGCGAATCTCTTAAGATAACGGTGAACTTCAACAGGGCTTTGCGAACAGTTCTCCTGAGTTTATCATTACTAGAAAGCATTTTAGCTGCCCATTGCATATTGAGTATTTTTTTTTAAAGATGGTGAAAGAGGTCACAGTTGGTCGTGGTAATCCCACTCCCACCTCTTGATGTAGATGGTTCTTTGTTCTGGTTCAGCAACGTCTCAGTGCTGCCGCCATGTCGACTTTTCTGTCTGAGTGCCGACTGTCTGAAAACCAAGAAACTGGGCACCGGCTCCGAACTAGCTCCAGAACCACATTAGTGGGAAAGGGGGTATTTGGGGTTACCTGGGTGGGCCGGCCAGGTATACTTGCCCAAAAAACTATAGGGAGGACGTACTGACTGTTGTACATGCTCTGTAGAGAGACACGGTTTCACACAGTGAACAGACTCGTCTTAAAAAAAAAAAAACAGGAGGATTAGCCCTTAAAACTCAAGCAGTGTTAAAAAAAACATTTAAAAAACTGGAGTCTTGCCGTTGTGTCGATGCTGGTGAGGCTTCAGTCAACAAACTGTGTTTGGGTTTTCTGATATTTTATGTGGTATCGTAGTTATCAGTACTTAAGTAATGCTTATATTATTATTATTATTATTATTATTATTATTATTCACAGTTATTAGTCACGGAAGCACTGATCGTACATGATTGCCGTCTGCTCGTGAACAGGTCATGCATTTTTCGTCATGTTCATTACATCACAGTGAAATTCTTCCTTTTTCCTTGTTGTTTAAAGAAACGTTAAATGCTTCCTTCCCTGATCTTGTCTTTTCTTGCTCTGTGTCTCGAACTCTTCGTCTGCTTTTATGCACCACTTCGTATCGTTTGGAATATTTATTGAAACAAAAAGTGATACTATTATAAAACATATATACTATTGAAACGTGTATAACTTGTACAAAAATTCATATGATGTTGTCCTCAATAATAGCGATAATAAATATATAAAGCGAGACGCAATGACTGATGGGAAATTTTCCATTCCCTTTTTTTCCGGCGAACTGAAGCCATGTTCAGTTGTTCGCTACACTGTTTGCCGTTCCCTTTGAATTGAGCAGTTTTGCTCCCTGTGGTTTGGAATCGCACTTAACATGGCTGAACACCCTGTGTAGTGCACTTTGCAGGGTACTTCAGCGCAGTGCAAAGCCATGCTAGGTAGATTCTCACACTCTAATATTTCATTTGACCGGCTTTAGCTTTGATTGTGGCACACATGATGTCAAGTTGATGTGTTAAAATGATTCCACGAGCTTCCAGAACTTTAACTCTTTCACAACCTGAGTCCTGGAATATGGAAGAGAACAGAAACGCCATAGATTCAGTACATTCAGGTCGTCAGCTGACTTCATTTTATTGCCACATAACGTTGCTGAATCTAGACCTGAGCAACTGAAGCGACCCCAGATCATAACCCCGCCTCCAGAGGCTTTTACAATGGACACTATGAACAATCACTTCACGCTCTCATACCCTGACACGCCCATCGTTCTGGAATAGGCTCAGTCTGGACTCACATGACCTTTTTCCATCACTTCAAAGTCCTTAAAAATCTTTATACTTTCTAGCAAATTTAAGTGTTTTTTTCTGATTAGTTTCACTAACAAGTGAATCCTAAGTTCACATCATATTGTGTGTGTGTTTGTGTGTGTAGAGAAATGCTTTTACTTTCACTATGAAATATTGCTACGGTTTATCGCCAATTTCATTCTCGATGCGACTTTACCGCGTGTTTAAGTGATCTCCGATCACACAGTCGCTTTTTTTTCCCCCCGGCTACACTTTCCTTCGTTGATGTCGACTCTTCAGAGCCATAAAAATTTCTTTCTTTGTATTTTTTTACCTCGTATGTAAAAATTTACCTCAGAGTTCATCATCATGTAAAACCCTTCTGTCCATCAAAGGATATTTTATTTGACTGTATTTCTTCTACTCTTGTTTTTATTCTTGTTATACACTTTTTTTTAAACAAATAAATCCAAACTTAGTCTTGAAGTTCTCTGAGAACGTTTTAATGTTCAATAACTAAAACTGATTCTCTCTGTAGAAGCTGGCATGGCGTTAAGAAAGAAAGACAGTGTGTCTTTAAACTTTTTAATAAGTTGATATAGTGGAACTAAAGCTAGACTGTAAACTCAAACGTGATTGGCTGTTTGCAAAGCTATCAAAAAAAAAAAAGTTATCAGTTATTAACAAAGATCTGACCTGTCTCATCATCCGCCTTTACATTTGTAAAAGTTATTTTTATTGATCTGTTTATCGATTGATACAGATTTTATCGTCTGAGGTCAATGGAGGCAGCGCGGGAAATCCATCCAAGAAGATAAAACCACGGTTTCTTCACAGTTATGTTCCTCTACGAGTTCTTGAAGCCTGTGATGGACGGTAAGCAGTGAAAAGTCCGCAGTCGAAGCGTGCGAGTTAAACCCTGATTGACACCCGTTCGCGAAGACGAACTCAAAGCCGCCGAGATGTTCTCTGCTCTGAAGAAGCTGGTCGGTTCGGAGGCTCCTATCCAGCCGCGGGAGAAGAACATTCCCGCGGGACTGCAGTCGATGAATCAGAGTCTGCAGAGACGGTTCGCCAAAGGCGTTCAGTACAACAGTGAGTCTGCCTTTTCTTTTTCTTTTTTCTTTTTTTTCAGTCTACTGAAATGATGATGACACACGGCATTTTATAAATCATGTGAGGAGCGATTGAGTCGAGTCGCGGAGAGGATTTGGGGCGGATTATCCCTGCTGAGGGAACGCTTCACCCTGAGGCCAAGCTGGACAAAAATGTGGGTCGGCCTTTGTGTTCTCGTGAGAAGCGTCCATTAAAATAAATTAAATAAATAAAATAATACAGCGATTACACTGATTATAATTCTGCGCATTATGCTTGTCACATGGCTCACGCAGGCTTAATAAAGAAATAAAACACTCGGTGTGTCGCTATAGGAAAACAGTCAGTCAGGTGTGACAGAAAATGAAGAAGCAGCGATACCTTTGTAAAACACGAGTACTTTGCGGGAGAATCGGTTGTTACGAGGGGCGTTCGGGTCAAACCGGGACTGTATGACTTATTCCAGTGTTTCACAAGTACTTGATTACCATCAAGGTAGAATTATCTTAGGAAAAACTGAGAAAATAGGTTTTCTCATTACGCCAGAGCCATGACCAGACTGACTATTCGATTCATGTCTGAAACCCCGGCTTCTCAGGAGCTCCAGGAACATGTGGAAATGGCTTTAAGCGCGGTCAGGACTGTCACTGCGGACTTTTACAACTCTCAGAAGAGAATGAAAGTGGTGTTGTTGAATGATTGTGAGTGACGAGTTGATTTTTCGAGGATCAGGCCTTCATTCGCTGAATGTTCACAAGAACGAATTGCTTCATTAATTTTAGTTGCACAGCTCCAGTCACAACAGGATTCTTTTCCTACAAAAGGACCTCCTATTCCACTTTATTCCTTTTACAGTGCAGCAGTTTGTGTTTTGTCCCTGCGTCCTCAATACGGAGACATTGCTTTTTGTGTTCGCTGCTCCTTATACACACGTGGACAAAATTGTTGGTACCCTTCGGTCAATGAAAGAAAAACCCACAATGGTCACAGAAATAACTTTAATCTGACAAAAGTAATAATAAATAAGAATTCTATGAATGTTAACCAATGAAAGTCAGACATTGTTTTTAAACCATGCTTCAACGGAATTATAAAAAAAAATGAACTCATGGAACAGGCCTGGACAAAAATGATGGTACCCCTAACTTAATAGTTTGTTGCACAACCTTTTGAGGCCCATCACTGCAATCAAACGATTCCTGTAACTGTCAATGAGACTTCTGCACCTCTCTGCAGGTATTTTGGCCCACTCCTCATGAGCAAGCTGCTCCAGTTGTTTCCGGTTTGAACGGTGCCTTTTTTAGACAGCATGTTTCAGCTCCTTCCAAAGATGCTCAATAGGATTGAGGTCAGGGCTCATAGAAGGCCACTTTAGAATAGTCCAATGTTTTCCTCTTAGCCATTCTTGGGTGTTTTTAGCTGTGTGTTTTGGGTCATTGTCCTGTTGCAAGACCCATGACCTGCGACTGACACCCAGCTTTGACACTGGCCAGCACATTTCTCTCTAGAATCCCTTGATAGTCTTGAGATTTTATTGTACCCTGCACAGATTCAAGACACCCTGTGCCAGATGCAGCAAAGCAGCCCCACAACATAACAGAGCCTCCTCCATGTTTCACAGTAGGGACAGTGTTCTTTTCTTCATATGCTTCATTTTTCCGTCTGTGAACATAGAGCTGATGTGCCTTGGCAAAAAGTTCCATTTTTGACTCATCTGTCCATAGGACATTCTCCCAGAAGCTTTGTGGCTTGTCAACATGTAGTTTGACATATTCCAGTCTGGCTTTTTTCTGATTTGTTTTCAACAATGGTGTCCTCCTTGGTCGTCTCCCATGTAGTCGACTTTGGCTCAAACAACGACGGATGGTGCGACCTGACACTGATGTTCCTTGAGCATGAAGTTCACCTAGGATCTCTTTAGAAGTCTTTCTGGGCTCTTTTGTTACCATTGGGATTATCCATCTCTTTGATTTGTCATCAATTTTCCTCGTGCGGCCACGTCCAGGGAGGTTGGCTACAGTCCCATGGATCTTAAATTTCTGAATAATATGTGCAACTGTAGTCACAGGAACATTTAGCTGCTTGGAAATGGTCTTATAGCCTTTACCTTTACCATCTATACGTCTATAATTTTCTTTCGAATCTCCTGAGACAACTCTTTCCTTCGCTTCCTCTGGTCCATGTTGAGTGTGGTACATACCATGTCACCAAACAACACAGTGACTACCTGGAGCCCTATATACAGGCCCACTGACTGATTACAAGATTGTAGACACCTGTGATGCTAATTAGTGGACACACCTTGAATTAACATGTCCCTTTGGTCACATCTGCTCATAGTTATATTAAATGTCTAGAGAAACTGGTTGGTTCCTGTTATCACTTGTCTGACAGCAGCTGTGAACATTAAATACTTGTTATATCACCAGTCTCTCACTCTCTTCTCTCTATCATCTTAAAAAAAACTTTACAAAATCACCAGTTGTACGTTTAACAATGAAACTTTTTTTCAATCTTTGCTTTTGATTAGATCTACCGTATTGTTGCCATAGGACTTATTTTGAAACATGCTTTATTTTATATTACTGTATTTTATTTGTATACAGGTAGTTCTCTACTTACGAACGGGTTTTGTTCCAGACTTATGAGTGCATTCATAAGTTGGATTTGTCCATAAGTCGGGGACAAAGTGAGCCTTATACACCTGACACAAATGTACAATATTAAGCATACCAATCCACTTGACTAAATCTGTCCTTTTTCCCCAAACCTGCTGTTTAGTAATGTGGCCAAAAAAATTTAACCGCGCCTTTGTAACTCGAATGTTCGTACTGTAAGTTGGGTACTACCTGTATTTTTAAATGCTACTCATCATCACAGCACTTCCTTACACACTCTTCAGGATTAAATCCTGATCTCTAACGAATATACGTTCACCATGGTAATAAAATCTGTTTGGTGTGTGTTTGTGTGTGTGGTGTAGTGAAGATTGTAATCCGTGGGGACAGGAACACAGGGAAAAGCACGCTGTGGCAGCGCCTGCAGGGAGGGAAGTTCCAGGAGGAGTACATCCCCACGCAGGAGATCCAGGTCACCAGCATCCACTGGAACTATAAGAGTAAGTGCTCGAACCTGGCGTCAGTTAAGTTAAACTCTACATTTACAATATTTCATACAGTCAAAGCACAAATAAGGTATAAATCTAAGATGTACTTAAACATGTCTATACAATACTTACACATCGCCAAGTGTTCAAGAGTCTTAAGAGTCAAAGGATGATTTTTTTGATCTTCTTATCTATTATCCTTTGATGTTGCAATTTACACAGTCTCAGAAGAGATAAAGAGCTAACAAATATTTGACACCTTTTTAAAAAATATCTTTGCTATTTGACAACGCATTTAGCAAACTTTATAAAAATATTTTGTCAAATTATTCAACTTTTTTTTGTTTTCTAGTTCCTTATTCCTCATTTATGTCTAATCATAAAATAAATAAATAAATAAACAAATAAATAAAAATTACCCTCTTAGTTTTTCATTATTGTAGATTTTCAAGGAGTTACTGTAAAACATAACCAGCAGATTTGTGATTTCTTCTCCTTGCCCTGATTGCCTGCTTGCTGAAGTTCACTAGGTTTAAATCAAACCTTAATAAGAGCGTATTTATTGGAGGGCAAGGAAGCTCCAAAATGTCAGCACTGTAACACTAATCTGACTATAAAGCATATACTTTTGACCTGCCCAAGTTTTAATGGCACGAGACAACGTTTCTACCAGAACAAACTTTAAAGAACTGTTTTCTGCGAGATGAAACCAGAACATTTTTACAAATTTTACAAAATTTTACAAAAGAACCTTGTATTGAATTTGCACGTTTAAAATCTTGTTGTTCTGGCCAAGGCGATGTTATAATCTAATTTGTTTAATTTATCTTATTACCTTTTAATTCCTTACATTGTACATCTATAACTTTGTATTATATTGGTTTGTATAAATAGTTTGAATGTTTGATAAGTATCTCCAACGAAATAGCCTGTGAAGCTGATATGGCAAACAAACAAAATAATGTGAACTTAAGTGGGAAATTTCAGAATATAAAGCTCTGTATTATTATTATTATTATTATTATTATTATTAGTTAATCTTGAGGGAGCCTGAAGTCTGTCTCAGAAAACTCTGCATGAGGTGGGATACACCCTAGACAGGGTGCCAATCCATTGCAGGACATACACACACCACACACTCGTTCACATGCTGTGGAAAATTTGGGAATGCCAATTAATCTCCAGAGTCAAGGGTTCGGGTTTCAGTCCCACCTTTGTGTGAGTGTGAGTGAGTGTGAGTGAGTGTGAGTGAGTGTGAGTGAGTGTGAGTGAGTGTGAGTGAGTGTGAGTGAGTGTGAGTGAGTGTGAGTGAGTGTGAGTGAGTGTGAGTGAGTGTGAGTGAGTGTGTGTGAGTGTGAAGTTTGCATGTTCTCCTGGGTTTCCTCCGGTTTCCTTTCACAGTCCAAAGACATGCAGAGTTGTTTAACTGGAGTTTCCAAATTGCTTGTAGTGTGTGTGTGTGTATATATGTGTGTGTGTGTGTGTGTGTGTGTGTGTGTGTGTGTGTGTGTGTGTGCCCTGCTATGGATTGGCACTGCGACCCTGTACAGGATATGTGGTATAGAAAAATGAATTAATTGTTGTTATTGTTATTGTTATTAGTAGTATTATGCACTTTAAATACTACAGTGAATGGCATCCAATGCTACAACATATTTAAAAACCACTTCAACATTAAAACAGTCTGAATGTATCACTAGAAAATATCCTGAAGAATGTTGTTTACATAATGAAGTCCTTTTGTATGTTGATTATATCAATTCCTGTTTGGTCAAAGTCCAAGTTCAGCCAGTGACATCACTAAATACATGTACACTGCAAAAGTCTTGGGTACACATAAGTCAGTGCTGTACAGCAAGTATGTCTCCGAAAACTTTTTATGTTTCTGCATTAAAAAAAAAAAGTCTATAAAAAGCAGTAATTAATGAAGCAAAGTCAATAATGGTTGGGACAAGCCTTTGCTTGAAGTACAATCCCAGGTACAAGTTGTGCAGGAAATGAGCTGCTTAGTTTTAATGAACATCCTGCAGAACCGGCCTTAGTCCTTCTGAGCACTTGAGCACCTGCTTCTTTTTTTTGTCATGCAGCAAAACCATTTTGCTTTGTTTCTGTGTCGAAAAAGTCGGCTTTTTTTCACAATATGCTGCTTTTATTTCTGGCCAATCGGATATGTTTTTTGGACTGACTTACACACGTGGACAAAATTGTTGGTACCCTTTGGTCGATGAATGAAAAACTCATAGTGGTCACAGAAATAACTTTAATCTGACAAAAGGAATAATAAATAAAAATTCTATGAATGTTAACCAATGAAAGTCAGACATTGTTTTTCAACCATGCTTCAACAGAATTATTAAAAAAAATAAACTCATGGAACAGGCCTGGACAAAAATGATGGTACCCCTAGAAAATACTGAAAATAATGTGACCAAAGGGACATGTTAATTCAAGGTGTGTCCACTAATTAGCATCACAGGTGTCTAAAATCTTGTAATCAGTCAGTGGGCCTATATATAGGGCTCCAGGTAGTCACTGTGTTGTTTGGTGACGGTATGTACAACATTCAACATGGACCAGAGGAAGCGAAGGAAAGAGTTGTCTCAGGAGATTCGAAAGAAAATTATAGACGTATAGATGTTAAAGGTAAAGGCTATAAGACCATTTCCAAGCAGCTAGATGTTCCTGTGACTACAGTTGCACATATTATTCAGAAATTTAAGATCCATGGGACTGTAGCCAACCTCCCTGGACGTGGCCGCGGAAAATTCATGACAAATCAAAGAGACGGATAATCCGAATGGTAACAAAAGAGCCCAGAAAGACTTCTAAAGAGATCCAAGGTCAACTTTATGCTCAAGGAACATCAGTGTCAGATCGCACCATCCGTCGTTGTTTGAGCTAAAGTGGACTACATGGGAGACGACCAAGGAGGACACCATTGTTGAAAACAAATCAGAAAAAAGCCAGACTGGAATATGCCAAACTACATGTTGACAAGCCGCAAAGCATCTGGGAGAATGTCCTATGCACAGATGAGACAAAAATGGAACTTTTTGCCAAGGCACATCAGCTCTATGTTCACAGACGGAAAAATGAAGCATATCAAGAAAAGAACACTGTCCCTACTGTGAAACATGGAGGAGGCTCTGTTATGTTGTGGGGCTGCTTTGCTGCAGCTGGCACAGGGTGTCTTGAATCTGTGCAGGGTACAGTGAAATCTCAAGACTATCAAGGGATTCTAGAGAGAAATGTGCTGGCCAGTGTCAGAAAGCTGGGTCTCAGTCGGAGGTCATGGGTCTTGCAACAGGACAATGACCCAAAACACACAGCTAAAAACACCCAAGAATGGCTAAGAGGAAAACTGGACTATTCTAAAGTGGCCTTCTATGAGCCCTGACCTCAATCCTATTGAGCATCTTTGGAAGGAGCTGAAACATGCTGTCTGGAAAAGGTACCCTTCAAACCGGAAACAACTGGAGCAGCTTGCTCATGAGGAGTGGGCCAAAATACCTGCAGAGAGGTGTAGAAGTCTCATTGACAGTTACAGGAATCGTTTGATTGCAGTGATTGCCTCAAAAGGTTGTGCAACAAACTATTAAATTAGGGGTACCATAATTTTTGTACAGGCCTGTTCCATGAGTTCATTTTTTTTTATAATTAGGTTGAAGCATGGTTGAAAAGCAATGTCTGACTTTCATTGGTTAACATTCATAGAATTCTTATTTATTATTACTTTGTCAGATTAAAGTGATTTCTGTGACCATTGTGAGTTTTTCTTTCATTGACCAAAGGGTACCAACAATTTTGTCCACGTGTGTAATAATAATGTCATAAAAGAAACCAACATGTATAACAAAGTTTGTACTAAACCCCAAAAAAAAAAAGTGGCCTAAGACTTTGCACATGCAGTGGTACCTCGGCATACGTACGCCCCTCCTCACAAATTTTCACCTTAAGAACTAAAATTTTGCAAGAAATTTGCTTTGGTGTACGAAGCATTTTTGGAATACGAGTTGAATCGAACGCCGGCCAAGTTGTATGTACGTCCTGGATATGTTCAAAACTCATTTGCGTCAATAGAAAGCCAAGCGATTTCATTTATATATTTGTTTTGTGGGTTTTTTGCATTTTGTCAAGATTTAGTGAAGACATGCTGTAGCATCATGAGTGCCAAGAATGTTATCAAGGACGGTAGCAAGAAGAAAAGAGAGGAGCTTTTCAGTTTGGTTTTTAAAGCAGCCGGTACCAAGTGGAATCATAAATTAAGATTAATTGAGGTTTAATGTTAATATATTTCATACTTTACTTCATTTACATGTCTTTTCCTAATGTTTAAATTGTTTTTATATGCAAAAATATGATTATAGTGTTAGAAATTGGTAATATTGATAATATTTTTGGGTGTCTGGAACGGATTATCTGCAGTTACATTATTTCCTCTAGGAAAATACGCTTTGCAATACGAATTTTACTTTAAGAACTCTAAGGACTAGAGTCTCTCGAACGGACTAAATTCATATGCCGATGTACCGCTGTACTGCAAACCTGCAACAAAGTTCACGGCAGTTAGTAATGGCCAGGTTATAGGCATAAGCAGATGTGTGACAAATTAAATGGGAAACCCAAGAGTAACAGTGTTTTGAAGATGTTAAGTCGTGATTCAACAACGAACAATATACAGCATTTATCCAAAAAGATTGTCCCCTGATTGTCCCCTGTTCCGTGTTTAGATAACGGTAGTTAACGAGTTTTTCTTGGGTTAGAAACTTCTGGGATGATGTTTGGTTAGTTATAGGACGATTATTAATTTCTTATGATCGATCAGAGTCGAGCATTCAAGACCGCTGTTTTATGGCGCCAAACAACACACTGATATTTATTCCTTTGTCTTTTTTTGTGCAATTATCTGCTTTAGGCACCAAACCAGGTAAAGAAACACTCTTGAGTGATTATTTATATCCTTTATTAGAGTAGATTAGATTACATTAGATCAGTAGGTTTTAGATGGCTTGCTGAGAAAAGAAAACAACATAAATATAAATACATGTACCGCTACCATGTAGCGTAGCGGTGCGAGTTACATGTTAGATGGTGTTCAGCGTGCTAGATCTCATCTTCTCATACACACTTATCAGTCTCAGTTTCGTGACCTGCATCTGCTTTGGTTTGCACTTCGTATGCCAAAGTGAATCAGACGCAGCGGAGGAGTGACTCAGCTCTCTGGCTAACCGAAGTGCAGGAGAGCGCAAGCTTGTGCTCACTTTCATTTCACACTTTTGAGTGGAGATAATTGCTGCAGGCGGTTTCATGCAATCTTTCAACCCGTCAGATATCATTCGCTGAATTAACATGCTAATACTGACTTTCTTGTTAACTCATAATTGCGAGAAAAAAAATTATAATAAATAACATGCACTGATACCAACAATCTACATGCGTGACGAAATCCTAGCATGGTTCAGGAAAACGGCTTTAAGTATATCAAGAAGAACTAGAGCATCTTCCGATTATGCACGTAACCCGATCGTAAACATAATGATCATCGCGAGCAGCAAACGAAGGCTAGTCGAGAAAGATGTACATGTCTAAACACTAGGGTCAAGGAATTTGATGCATTTCCCTATGCTCGATATAGCTAGCGTATACACTTTATTTAAAACCAACTAGGTAGTGATATCTGGTAGGCGATAGTAGAAGAACATGAACATGCGCAAGTTTTCATTTTAGCCAGGAAAGAGGTGTGATGTGTAAACATAAGAGAATTCCCCTGATTCCTGTGGTGTCGTCTTCGCAGCTACTGACGACGTGGTGAAAGTGGAGGTGTGGGACGTCGTGGATAAAGGTGAGGCTAAAAAAAATCTGCATGTTGGTTCGATTTCTTTACTGCATTTCTATAAAAAAAAAAAAAAAAAAAAAAACAGTTAAGAGATCATATGGATTCACATTAGTTGTTCAATTGAAAAAAAAAATTAATAAAAAAAATCTACAGGTATGTGCCGATTATCGCTTAGACAGTAAATCGAGAAACATATAATATAATAAAATATAATATAATAAAACGCTCTTAGTCTGAATTGAAGCAGCTGTAAAATAGATAATAACCATTACTTTGATTCAAAAGCAGTAATTGTTTTGTTTAGTTGTTAAGTCGTGTCCGACTTTGTGACCTCATGGACCAGAGCATGCTAAGCGTTCTCCGATGCTGTCCATGGGATTTTCGTGGCAAGGATAATGACTGTGGGGACCATCTACAGGAACACCAATTAACCTAATCTGCATGACTTTGGACTGTGGGAGGAAACTGGAGAACCTGGAGGAAACCCACCAATCATGCAAACTCCATGCACACAGACCCAAAGCGGGAATCGAACCCAGGACCTGGAGGTGCAAGGCGACAGAGCTAACCACACTTACCACATGGGATAAAGCAACATATTACCACCTCAAACATATATAAACAAAAAACGATTTTTTAAAATCCTGTTTTGGAGTCCTTATGGTGATAGATGAACTGCCCCACTAAAGAATCACACTACATCACTGAATCAGTTTTCTTAATGCTTCAGCGTTATATCCAGACATCTTGGACAATGCTACGCTTCTATTCAACTTTGTAGCGACAGTTTGGGGAACACACCCTTTTCTATTCCAGCATGACTCCGCCCCAGTGCACAAAGCATGGACTATAAAGACATGGTTTGATGAGTTTGGTGTGGAAGAACTCGACCGGCCCTAACACAGAGCCCTGACCTCAAACCCATCGAGCACCTTTGGGATGAACTGGGACGGAGATTGCGAAGAGCCAGGCCTTCTCGTCTAACATCAGAGCCTGAGCTCATAAACACTCTACAGAATGAACGAATGGACACAGAAACTCTCCAAAATCTTGTGGAAGCTGTTATAGCTGCAAAAGGGGGAGGCCGACTCCATATTGACATAGATGTTTTTGGATACAGTGTCATTGCAGGTTTGGACAAATACTTTTGATCGCATAGTGTATTTTTAGTGATTTGTTGACCGCCGCATGCATGTAAATACTAGCCTCACTATTGTTTTTTTTGTTTGTTTGGTTTTTTTAACCAGTTTACCAAAGAGGCGTGAGTAAAAGAAAAATCCTGTAAAATCATCACTAAATTGGATTAAACTAGAATTTTGAGCTTGGGCACACAAACTTTAAACCGTAATTGTTTATTCCTTCGGACTCACGATAACGCCGTAGGTCAGCCAATAAACGGTGATATAAAAATCTTATCGGCACATACCTGCGTACTTCTAGACTATATACAGTACGGTCACTGTGTTTTTATCTTTATGTCCAGTCTTTCTGAGACAAACTTACCTTTTGCATGCTCATATTACACCCATCCTCATTGCCATGCTTTCATCAGATGTATTATTAAAGCACGGCCCGGTTTGACTGAGCCGCTCGGCCCACGCACGCCGACTCGCCGCGTGTATTAATGTTGTCTCTCTTGCTCTGCTCTCACTGTGCACCCAGGCCAAAAAATCCCACTTCCTGAAGGTGTAGGTGAGAAACCACTTCTGCATAGAGATTGTTAGACCTTAGGTCATAGTTATGTGGGTGTGTGTGTGCGTTTGCTGTGTGTGTGTGTGTGTGTGTGTGTGTGTGTGTGTGTGTGTGTGTGTGTGTGTGTGTGTAATCTCGAAGCAAACACAGCTGCCACGTTTCACTCATTGCATTGAGTTTTGGATTAAAGTGGATTGAATTTAACGTGACGTAAGGCATAAATAGTATTATAACACACCCGCTCTGATTAAAATGACTAAGCATGCTTTTTAACCTGAAGCTCAAATAGTTTTTCATAAAAAACATTATAATAAAAAATACACATATACAGTATATCCATACCTACACTGAATTTTCCGTTTTTTAAAATTATTTTTTATTGTCCCAAGTCAGTCGATCAGCTGAGATGTTTTCCGTCTGTCGTTAACATCTTCATGGAGTCACGTGACTAATAACACAAATACGAACTCTCTCATCATCTATACCGCTTTATCCTGTATAAAGTCACAGGGGCCTGGAGCCTAACCCAGGAGACTTGGGGAACGAGGCAGGATACACCCTGAACGAGGTGCCCCAAGTCCATCGCAGGTCACACACACATTCACACACTACGGGTAATTAGCCTAATCTACATGTCTTCAGACTAAACCCACCAAGCACCAAGGGGAGAGCATGCAAACTCCATGCACACACGCAAACTCTGAGGCGGGACTCGAACCCAGACCCTGGAGGTGCGAGGCGACAGCATTAACCACTTTCCTCCTGCTTCTGTATAAATAAGCTTAAAAAAACGCACACGATTGGCTGGAGACGCTGTGATTGACAGGAGAGTGACGGAGAGTTGAGTCAATCACTACATCTACATGGCATGGCATTTATTTATTTTTATCTATTTTAATTTTTTTCCCCCCGTTTTTTTTTCCCCCCTTAATTTAGTTGTAACCACCTCCCCCAGCACCACATGACATCAGCCGACCGTATCTGCTCGCACACGCAGCGTTGGCTCTAATCCGCTCCTCCCGCTTGCGTGAGCTCACAGACGCCCATGATTGGCTGTAGAGCCGTGATTGATGTGAGACACTAATTGCCTCCCATCCCACTCTGCTGAGAGAGCTCGGCCAATCAGCTCTGTCTAGGTCCTCGCCCGCGGGAGGCTACATCACCACCCCGGGGATTGAACTTGAGATCTCCAGATGGTAGGGCGAGCACTCTGAGGCGTTCCCATGTCATCACTCATGGCATTCAGTGCATTTTATTTTTCCATACATTTGGTTTTTCACTTGTGTACAATTTAACCAATAGACCAAAGGCCTCAGTATCTGAGAGAGCTGCTTGTTGTTGTTGGTCTTTTGGCTGCTCCCGTTAAGTGCTCGCCACAGTGTACCATCGACCCGCACAGGACTTGTCACGGGTTTTATGACAGATCCCTTCCTGCTGCAACTCTGCAATTTTTTTTATCCAGGTTTGGGGACCGGCTCTTCAGTCAGTGGCTGGGGTTTGGGCATTGGGTGAGAATCAAACCCAGGCCTTTTATTTGGCAGGTGGGCGTGAAACCTACCACTGAGCCACCGATGTCCCATCTGAGAGAGCTTCTTCCTGCTCGAAATGTTAAGGCAGATCGTTATTAATAATCGATTCACACAGGATACAGCATCCGGACTTCCTCTATTATTGTTTCGACCAAGTAGGCTGAGAAAGGGTTAGGTTAGGGACCAAAGGGTTTCCTCGGTTAGCCTCGCTAAGCAGCAAGCTGTTTACTCTGAATCGTGTGAAGTGTTAAAAGATGGAAAAGCTAACACTTTCACGATCAAGTGATCTCCACTGGCCTTATCTTTTCATAGTGTCCAATCCAAATGAGAGCTTCAGCATCGTCTGGATTCGGACCTGCACTCTCTCTCTCTCTTTCAGTGATGTCACTCAGGAACTTCTGATCGATGTATTATCCAGAGCGATTTGAGATTTTATCTCATTATACTTCTGCGCATTTGCTCAAGGGCCAGTTGGGTTTGAACCTTTGACCTTCCGGTCAGGAGTCCGGCATCTTAACCACTGCTCCCTAATGCTCCAGACTCCTAATTACATCTCAGCTGATCGACTAAACTGAGTTCAATTAAAAGCTTCAAGTTTTCGCCAAGCCATTCCTTCAAGTCTTGGTTTTCCTCACAGCTTGATATGGCTATTGAATGATGCTCATCGTCCTGTTTTTTTTTTTTTTTGTGTGTGGGTGTGTGTGTGTGTGTGTAATTCCGCTGAGCGGCTGCTAACACTGTTTCTGCTTAATGGACTTGTTTTGTCTCATCCGTCTTGTTTTTGTCTGTGTAGGCAGGGGTAAAAAGCGAGGAGACACCCTGAAGCTAGAGAATGATCCTCAGGAGGTAAAACGAATCACTCGTAACAACAAGGCTGTTAATCATGATTACTGTCAGGGGTGGAAATTAACTAATCTACTAATGTAATCTGCTATTGCTCCTTGCTTTTTAATTTCTGTATATCAACTTTTTTTACATTTGATACTTAAATATGAGGGTGAGGTCAAAAATTTGTCCTCAATCGTCGACCGAGAAAAAGTAAAAAAAATTTTTTTTTAAATCAACCATCAGCTGGAAAATTAATCCACGTTTACAGTTTTCTGGGCCAAAAGTATTGGAACATTATCCGGGAAAAGGTTCAACAATTGACAGTGCTCATTACAGTGAGACGCTTATTGAAGAGCTGAAGCCTAAACTCCGTGTTAAACATGGAGGACTGATATCGAAGGGCGTTGTGCGCTCACGTGGCGATGCACGTCCAACACTTTGTTTTAACGCATACTCACTATAGTCCTGATCTCACGCTATCAGACTTTCACCTGTTTGGTTCCCTGAAAGCAGAACTACAGTATGAAGACGAAGACACACTTTTGATGAAGAAGTGAAGACGGCGGCGAATTCGTAGCTCAACATTTTTTAATAAGGGAACAGGAAAGCTTGTTGACAGACGGACAAAGTGTATTGAAAAGCAAGTCGAAAAATGGTGCGTTTGTCTTTCCTAAAGGTTATTTAAAATTAATTCTACAACCAGAGTGCGGATAATTTTTGACTCGCCTACGTAAATTTAATGGCACAAATTTTTTTACTCAAGTGGAAGTTTAAATGGAGGGCTTTTATTTTGTTTAATTTTATTTTTACAAGAGGTTTACAAGAGGTTTACTCACTGAAATACCGTGTTTGTCTTAATGATGAATGAATGAATAATATAATTTTAATATTTAAAATGGAATTTAAATCACAATTTAAATTTAAATTATTGTGTGCATTCAGTTATTAAAATATGAGTAAACTATGTAGGAAATAAAAGACTCGGGGCTGTAGTGTTACAGGAAAATAATCAACAATGTTTGGTGTAATGTTACTGTAATAACTGTAATAAGAGTTGATTATGTTTCTACAATTGCATTTTTTTAATGTGTTTTCTTATTCTACTTTAATCGGTGAATTTGCCAACAATAATTTTTTATTAATAATTACAGATACTTTTTTTTCTGTTTATAATTATACTTGCATTTCATATTGTGGAAGGTAAAAATCCTAGTTTTAGTTCCCTGCACTGATACCGGAGACTCCTTCTCTTCTCTTAGAAACCGTCGTCATATTAATATTGTTACTCCAGAAAAGTGAATTAATCAGAATTAAACATTCAGTAGTTCTGTGTGTATAGATTGTAATAAAATGTACAGTATATGTATTGTAATCTATTTTTAAAATTGTATGTTATTTTGCTTCAATTTGTGTGTGTGTGTGCATGTGTGTGTTTCCAGGCTGAGAACGAGATGGCTCTGGACGCCGAGTTTCTGGACGTCTATAAGAACTGTAACGGCGTCATCATGATGTTCGACATCACAAAGCAATGGTAAAAAAAACAACAACAAAAAAGAACAACTCTTATAAACCTCTAGTTCTTAAACTAGCATGTCACTCCTGTACCGTGTCTGTTTATAATATGATTTTAATAAAATTTTTACTTGACCTGGATGCTGGAATTTTGAAATCGATGCTAGTTTTCCAGGATGATTACGTAACAAGATCCTTTAACTTTTAAAAGGATTAATTTGGCTCATAACGTACATAGATTTCCATACAGCACAATCGGTCAGATTTTTTCCTGCGCATGATGATATTTCCTTCTTTAGCTTTTCACTACAGCACACTAAAGGCTGCTCTTACTCGCTAGCTGTTTTAGCTTCATAGCATCCGGGACACCCGGGGACTTCTGTAAAAAAAAAAAAAAAAAAAAAAAAAAAAAAAAAAAAAAAAAAAAAAAAAAAAAAAAAAAAAAAAAAAAAACCATATAAAAAAAACCATAAAAAGAAAGAAAAAAGAAAACATAAAAAACAAAAAAGGAAAACAAACAAAAAAAAGATAAAAAAAAAAGAACACAAAAAGAAAACAAAAAAAAACAACAAAAAAAAGAAAGAAAAAAAAGAAAGAAAAACTGAAGTATTAGTTTGATTTTGTCATCTGCAAAGTTTTTCTTTTTAATATGTTTAATCACATCATTCTGTCATGTTATTTTTATAATGATATCGTTATAATGTCAGGAGGTTGTGTATTTTCTAATTGAGTACAACATTTCACATTAAACACTATTACACATTAAATAATAACACTAATATAATGTTACTGAGACCTGCTGGAAAAGTTAAAGAAATGGATTGTAACCATAGGAACGCTGTCTGGAGTTTCTAACTTACTCCAACACAGATCAACGATTAAATCCAAATAAATCCTTGGAAATGCTAAAATCGTGTTGCGTTCTTCACAGTCGTCCTATAAAGCTGTAGGAATGCACGGAGATTGTTTTGACAAACAGGGACAAGTAGCCGTCTTTATTTCAATAAATCTTCTGTCCTTTCTTCGCAGGACTTATAACTACATTTTGCGTGAGCTGCCCAGAGTGCCGACCCACGTGCCGGTGTGTGTGCTGGGGAATCATCGAGACATGGGCGAGCACAGGGTCATCCTTCCTGATGACATCAGAGACTTCATCAATAGCCTCAACAGGTGCGGATAAGACCTGCTGTCTTGACCGTGGAGTTTGGAGCAGGAAGAAGTGTGCAGTCTTGAAAGTTTAATATGTTTACTATCAGAAAATGTATCATCACATCCATGCTCTTTTTTTGTATTGTGTACTGTATTAGTGTAAAGTTTTTACTTTTTTTAGGCGCAGTACTTAGTGTATTCAGCGGTACCTCGGCATATGAATTTAATCCATTCAGGAGGCGAGTTCTTGAGGCAAACATTTTGTATTGTGGAACGCATTTTCCCATAGGAAATAATGTAAATGCAGATAATAACACTATAATCATATTTTTGCATATAAAAACAATGCAGACATTTAAATTAAGTAATATATTCTGATTCCTCTTGGCACAAGCAGCTTTAAAAACCTAAAAAGTAAAAGCGGCTCTGTTTTCTTCTTGCTACCGTTTTTGGGACTCAGGATGGTATGTGTTCACTAAATCTGCTTGAGGTAGAATCCGCTAGTCAGTTTTGGTTCGAGGTTAAACTGATGTAGAGTAACACCTCGACATGGTGAAATAACATGCAGGAGATCCAATTTAAGATCATGTGGGTTGTAGAGAAACCAGAGTGATTCCATCTTTCTAACTGACAACGCTTTCTGGTTTATAAGTCAGGCTCAGATTAGACGACGTGCTCCGTATCGAGCTCATCATACTCATCGGATCGGATCGGAGGATGTACTCGAGCGTATGAACTGTTTGATGACTTCGCTCTTCTTCCCAAACAGGCCACTGGGTTCTTCCTACATCCACTACGCCGAGTCTTCCATGAAAAACGGCTTCGGCCTCAAATACCTGCACCGATTTTTCAACATTCCTTTCCTGCAGCTCCAGGTGAGTGATCCTCCAACTCCAGCGGCGACGCACAGTGACACCCAATCGCTCCCAGACCGACTCCGTAGTCTCCAGAGGATCGACTCGGGTTCATTGTCGTGCCGCTCACTTAATATTTCATCCAGGTGTGTGTTAGTGTGTGTATGAGAGTCTTGAGTGTCTCGAGTGTCTAGCAGTAATTAGATCACCGGTGTCATACTGCAGCCGAGTCCAACCAACCCGCCATCGTCTCATTACAGTGCACTTTATTACTGGAGCAAACTTTCAAACTCTAAACTGCGTACACTCGACAAAGCCTCCAGGTCGCAGGTTTACGTCTCTTGTCAAACTGTAACGTAATCAGACAGACTGCAGTCGTACCTTCACCTCTTACCTCTGATTGGCGTCAGTCGTAGTAAGTTGTTCAACCGAGTTGATTTTCAACCCTTAGTTGGGTTTATTTCATTAATACGATTTTATCTGTCTCGGTTAACGCTCTTTGTAGTGCGTTATTATTGTCGTATCCATGGTAACGGCTCGTTCGCAAGGACTCGAAGGTGTAACGTAATTTAAGAAAAGAAAACATGATGTTATTTAAACAGATGGAATCAGTATATGACAGTTTACACTTGTTTTACTGAGTAATCATGGAATTATTATTAGAAACCAGCAACTTAGGTGATATACGTAGTGACAAGGTCAGACCAAGGTCAGATATCTGAAATAGTTTGCTTCCTTCCAGCCTGGTCAAGTTTCTAAACTTAAACAGAATTATTTTCTGATCAGTCCATTTGTCAGTCCTTTCGCGCACGTGTTTTGGTTTTGTTCATGTGACACGTGACCGCACTCAGTCGTCTAACTCATATCATGATCAGTTGTGTTTTTTTTTTTGTATTTTCGCCTACAGAGAGAGACGCTCTTACGGCAGCTGGAGACCAACCAGCTGGACATCGATGCCACGCTGGAAGAGCTGACGGTCCAGCAGGAGACTGAGGATCAAAATTACGAAATGTAAAACTTTTCACAAATCCTGAATAAACCATGACGACATTCATGGACTGTAGGATTAGCTGATTTCCGGATGCGACGTGTAAAGGACACGTTGCCAATTAAAGGCTTTATCTTTAAAAGACAGGAGGTATAAAAGAGGACAGGGAATAAACACTGATGATATTGCGGAAACTTTACAAACTGTTTTTCTTCTTGCGTATAGTTTCAATTGGTCTTTGATCTTTGATCCATTAAATCAACACTACAATACGAATACTTTCCAAAAATAACCAATATCTCAGTCCCGATGTTGTGAACCTAATCCTTAACTGTCATCCTCGCAGATTCCTAGAGATGATGGAAGCGCGCGCAAAAGGCTACAGATCTCCGGGCGACGCTAATGGTCAGAGCCCGTCGTCTGGCTCGCAGTCCCCCGTCGTTCCAGCAGGCGCCAGCTCCACAGGCAGCTCCAGCCCCGGCACTCCGCAGCAACCCCCTGTCGCGGGGCAGAACGCCCCGCAGTTACCCTCCGCCTCGCCGCCGGTGGAGGCTCAGATTCCCGTCGCACCCGTGCTGCTCCCCGCCCACGCCCACGCCCCCATCCCTGCCCCTGCTCCCGCTCCATCTCCGGCTCAGCAGCCGCAGAAACGCAGCTTCATCTCCAGGCTGTTCGGCTCGACCGCCTCTCCTGAGGCGCCCACTGCTGGCCAGGGTGAGTATTACACATGAAACGTTGTTAATGTAGCCGTCTGTCAAGATACTGACAAACAAAGTTACTAAACAGTGAGGACTTTATTAAAAACATTCTAGAATCCCAGCATGATATTATTATTAATGGTTATTTAAGTAAAAATACAAAAGAAATAATCTGGACTTGTTGATGTGTTAAGGTTGTTTTAGGTTATTTCTTTAACATTGAGACAAAGCAGTGTCCAGAACGGATTCTGACATACATTTCTGGATAAAATGAGCTTAAGACAATTAAATACAATACACGCACATGCACACACACACACACACACACACACACTTTCTACACAATGTCCTGTTTGGAGAGTCCCCCTGAGGCTTGATGATCCAAGACATGGACTCACAGGATTAAGACTCGTGAACATCATGAGTGGAGGCTCACATGACTTTCTGGGGGGGGGGTAAACTTCTGTAACCCCTCAGCATCAGCAGGAACTTATGTAAAGATGGTATTAATATTAACTGCGGAGAAAAAATGACAGTAAATAAGTTGAAGCTTTATTATCTTTTCCCCCCGCCCTGGATCTTGATTTAGAGGCGGAGCCGACACCTCCCCGAGCCACGCCCACAGTCCAGAGTGTAGACGACTTTGTTCCTGATGAAGGACTGGATAAGAGTTTCTTAGAAGACAGCGTCCCCTCCGGCAACAAACACGGCATGAACACCGGGATCACCGCCGACAGCGACAGGTACAGTACGCACACACACACACACACACACACACAGCTTAGAAATGACCGGACCACAAAGACTTCATGAATTTATTTCTCTGTCCCAGGAGAGAGAGTCTGATTATCAACATCACTGTTAATAAAAAGCTTTGAGAAATAAAAAATCATAAAAATGTTTTGTCAAGGTGAAACGTGGCTTGGGTGGTTACCTAAAATATTTATGATTGCAGCAATAAAGTTCATCTTCATTCAATTCATTCATCTTCGTTCATTTAATTCTATTTTCTATTCATGCATTTTAATTTTTTTATTTTAAATTTCTTTCATTTTTATTTTTTCCTTGTCTTATCTAATTTTTTCCTTTCTTCCCAGTAAATTAATCAAAGCAACTGTAACCAAGACAAAACAATTTCCCTCTGGGATTAATAAAGTACTTCGAATCTTGAATAATTTCTTCAGAAAATAAGTGGCTTTAGAAGATTTTTTAAGGACAAGAAAAATTATCCCATTTTTATGAACAGGATTTCTGATATCTGGTATTTTAAGCAGCTCCATATTGTTAGCAATTCAAAAATCAATTAAAGTATTTAAAGCATCTCTGCGATGTTCTTGTCTCCTCTGCATTTGTCAAAATATCAAAGCAGTAATACTTTTTTTTTTTTTAATTCTCAGTTATTTTATAAGCAAAAAAAAAAAGTCTCCTGTTTGCCTGAGGAATCGATTTAGCCTTTTTTTTCTCTCTTCTTTCCCAGTGATGGAGAAGGTCGAGGAGGGAACCCCATGGTGGCAGGGTTTCAGGACGACCTGGACCCCGACGATGCCGCGCCCATGCAGCAGCCCAGATCCTCCGTCCCTAGCAAAGACCTGAACATCACCTTATCCAGCGACGACGAAGAGGATGCAATTAAACCCGTCGTGGCTACGGATGAAGATCTGGATGTCCGCCTGGACAGCCATCTGTAAGCTCAGTGCTGATGATTTATCCTCAGCGATCATTGATGGAATTGATTATTGGTATAAATATCAGTTAATCTGGATTATCGATCTAATGCTCTGTTCCGCAGGGACGGTTTGAGCGCTTTAGCGCTGGAGGACAAACCCAAACCGGCAAAGCCCGTGCCCTCGGCCCAGCCTCAGATGATGACGGAGCCTTCGATCCTGACGCCGACTCCCGTGCACATCCTGCACACGCCACACACACACACACACTCGCCCCTGAAGCAGGGAAAAGGCAAAGCGGCTCCTCATCGGGGCGACTCCTCCGATACGGACCCCGAGGCCCCTGTGGCTCAGCAGATGCTCTCGTTCGTCATGGACGACCCCGACTTTGAGAGCGAGGAGGAGCAAGTGCAGGAAGACAAAAAGGTAAACAGAGAGGTCTTTCACTTATGTTGATGAAGTTGATTGTTTTCCAATAACAGCACAACCTGAAGTGTTTAATTCGTCTTTAACAACAGTAAACCGTTTGTCTTTAACTTTTTTTTTCTTTATTTGTTTTTAACACAAAGAACGCCTTCTCCACCCGGTCTAACCTTCCCGACCTCTCGGACGATGAACTCGTCCCCGCCGAGGCCCCGAAGTCCTCCGTGCGCTCCTTCAAACACAAGAACGACAGCGACCTTTTCGGCCTGGGCTTCGAGGAGAAAAGCGTCAAGAGCAAAGACAGCAGTGACGAACAAGATGGCAAGTCCTCGCCAAACCAAACGCTTTCATTTCTTATTTTTTTCATACGAAGATTAAAATACCAAATGCTGAGGTTTTTTTTTTTTTTTTCAGAAAAAGAAAGTAAGCATTCCATGAAAGAAAAGAAGAAAAAGAAGAAGAAGACTAAAGAGGTGAAAGGAATCAAACCGCATGAGTAGTAGCAGATTAGTAAAATTGCTTAATGTGCTTTCAGATAAACATCAGGTGTAGATTACATAAGATCAGGAATTTGTTTTGATTTAACTGATAATGTGAACATATTTTTTTTAAACACAGGAAAACACAAAATGTCCCGGGAATATTACAAATGTATTCATATTGAAGTGTCGTATGTACAGTTTTATACTCGTGTCAGCACATTTTGCTTTCAAAGAGCCAGACATATTCTTTTAATGCAGTCTTGAGGAATAATTCTCCACACTTCCTGATGGACTTTTTGTTTTGTCTCTCATTGTCAGTCCAGTCCATGCACCTGAGCAGTTTCAGAGGAATGTTTTTTGTTTGTTAAGCCACTAATTCAAGCATAAATGAGCATCTACTGTAACTTGAGGCCTGACTCAGTGAGAAACAGGTGCAGATGATGACAGATGATCAAGAGGTGATTAGTATCCTGCTGATGGTGAATGCTGAGTGGTTGGAACTGACGAGGGGGGAAATGAGGTCGCTGCACAAAATAAGAGCCAAAACAACAACAACAAAAAAGTCCTTCCTCAAGACTTAAAAAAAAATTCTGGAGCTTTGAAAACAAAATATAAATAAATGAGGGAAATTACTAATTTCACATTTTAGTAATATTAAGTCACGATTTTTTATTATTATTGTCATTTATATATATTTTTTTTCTAGAGTTAATACCCATCATTCACTGGTAAAGAGTTTAAAATTAATCAGCTTTAATGTAATTAGTGCTATAATTTTTCAGGTTGAAGCCTCGTACATGTTTTGGTTAAAACAACTCCAGCATGTCACTTATACCACTTCAATACAGATATCATTGAAAGAGCAAATTCTGACCAATGTAGGGCGAAACCTTTTTTTTATTATTATTAATATAGACACTTTAATTTTTGTGTATTTTAATCGTGATTTTAAAGTTATATAGTTCTAATCAATGTGCATGTTTCGCTGACTGTAATGCACATATTAATGGACAGAATTTTTTTTCCTTTTTTTTTTTTTTTTTAACACCCTATTGTGTATAAATTAATTACAAAATGTTTTAGTATTTATTTTCATTTTCTGATATAAACATTTTATATTATTGACACCTGATTGTTGAGCCTCATAAACTAACCCGAAATCAAAGAATTCTGTAACTCTTTTAAGAATTGTTTTCTCGCTATTTGTATGACCTTGTCTCTCCTTCCACATCCTGTTCCCACCCAGGATGAGGAGAAAAGCAGCAAGAAGAAGAAACATAAAAAGAAAGAACGCGAGGAGCCTGAAGGAGCCGGAGATGACAAGGAGAAGAAAAAGAAAAAGTCCCGGAGCAAGAAAGCGGGCGATCTGGACGATTTGGAGGCCTTCCTGGCTGGAGGAGAGGCGGCGGAGAAGAGAGAGGAGGGAGACTACGAGGAGCTCTAGACTGGATTTTTTAACATGCACTACTGGCCTCGACATGTCATTGGCATTTCAGCAGCGCAGTTCTCAACGTGTTCTGGTGTGCGTGTGTGTGTGTCAGAGTGAGAGTGATGTGATGATGCTAAAAACACGCTCTTGGTCACATATCGTTTCCACCAAGGAGGATGGAAAGGGGGAGCTTCCTCCCTGCACCTCTGGCTGCAATAAGTGGAGAAGCCATCGAGATCTCCTGCATCCTGCATGTAACTTCATTTCCAGGGTGAAGATTCGACAGGCTCCTCACTTCTTTTCTTTTAATTAATCGCATCTGTTTGCCTTTTTGTTTCCACATCCATTCCAGAAGCGAACCACTTGCCGTTGAGTTATTAGCTGGTATTTTGTAGGCATGTGCCGATAATTGGGTTTACGGTATGATCATGATATTGATGTCAGTCTCCTGAGGTTTCTGTCTTTGAACTGATTGCAACACAGTCAAACCAATCCCACAGTTATGTGCATCATACTACATTTCCACTAATCATTTTAAATTTGTTACACTAAGCACTCCCGCTTCATGCAAACATTTCAGTACTTGCTATTCAGTACTAGCTAACCTGTATGTGGTAATTATAAGCGATTTAGTGTGTTACATAATGACTGGTGTGAAAAGTACCAGGATTCAATAATGGCATAAATATTTACAAATTAAAATTGAATAAAGTAAATGATCTGTGATATTAAATGTCTTTTAACATTTCGTTAGTAAACAGTTGCGATCAATAAAGCCTCAATCAATAAAGCAAACAAGAAAAGCTCTATAAGGGCTATGAGGACTAACAAAAAAGAAGTTTAGTGGCTCACTGCTACAGGAAAATAATCAGTGATGAATATGTGTAATGTGGCCCAGCGTGAGTCCATAGTAAACATGAATATTCAGCATTCTCCTGAAAGTAAAGCGGTCTTACTATTGAGTCCTGAGGTACACCTGCTGTTTTTTCCCAGCACTAATTATTAATTACTATGTACTTAAACTTCCATAATATAACCAAAATTGGCATTTTTTAAAAACAGAAATGTATATATCATTAAGTTTGTAGTGATTACAAGCGATTTATTTAGTGTTACATAATGACGATGAGGAAAAGTACCAGGATTCAATAATGCCATAAATATTCAGAAATTAAAATTTAATAATGTAGCTTTCAAATGATCCATGATAAAAGGCCTTTTAACATTTTATTAGTTAATGGTTGCGATCAATAAACCCTCAGCAAACAAGAAAATTGAGGACTATAACAAGTTAGAAATAATTGCTGTTAGAAATAGCTGTTATAGGGGAAAAAAAATCAGTGATATAATGTGGCCACAGTAAACATGAATATTCACCATTCTCCTGAAAGTAAATGTCACGAACTAAGGTGGTATTGCGGCTGATTGCTGTGGGCAAAAAGGGCAGGCATAGGTGTAGAGGGGTTTGCTTTTAAACATAATGAGTTTTTTTCTTTTTTTTAAACAAAAACAAACAATACTCCAGAAACGAAAACAAAACTCAAACTCTGAACGGAGGCTCTTTTAACCGCAACACACACAGGCTTAGGGCTTGACAAAGAGACATGGAGCTGGAACTAAAACAGAGACGAGACTGGGAGAGACTACTGATTGAGTAATTAATAGGATTAGTAATTAAACTGGTTATAGTAGAAATGGATGCTGACCTAACTGGGTTAGTATCTATGAGGGTTAGTAACTGAACCGAGACGGGGAACGATCACTCAAAAGGCTAAGCACACATGAGGCTAATCCATACTAGCGGCTAAACCTACTAGAGACTAAAGCCACTAGCAGCCAATCCCAATAGAGGGTAAACCTACTGGAGGCTAAGCACTCATGTGGCTAAACATATAACTACACATACAAGGGGCTATACAAACTAGTGACTAAACATACAGGTACCTAAACATACAGGGAACTAAACAAGAGGAAAACAAACACTGGAGACACACAGATGCATAAGACACGAGACAACCTAACAAAACCAGCTCCATAAACCAAAACACAATGAACTTAAATATAACAAAACTAGAGCCTTCTTAAAACAGAGGTTACATACAAAAACTAAAACCAAATACAAACTAAAATACATGCCCACTTGACATATCTAATGCTCAACCAAGTGTCCCAGAACAAACAGCTATTTATAACAGATTTAATGAGCTACCTCAGTTCAGGTGAACTTCCTCATCACCTGACCGATATGCCTTCTGGGAAACTGAGTCTACAAACCAAATACTACAAAACAAACCAATCGGTCAAACAGCGCCCTCTAGGGGTGGTCCCTTACAGTAAAGCGGTCTTCGTATTGAATCCTGAGGTACATCTCCTGTTTTTTCCAAGCACTTATTATTAATTACTACGTACTTTAACTTCCTCAGTAAAAATTAACAAAATGTCATTCTTAAAAATAGAAATGTATATATTATTAAGTTTTACATTCTACAGCACCAAGAACAGAAGTAATACAGAAGCAAGTTACATTGAACTTGACTAAAGCTTGTTGCTGAATTTCTAACTTATTAATAGGGAAAAATACATTTAATAAAGATGTTAAGCAAAGCAACTTGGCTGCTCAAAGCATCAACAGCAAACAACTTAACGCTTTCCTACCTTGAAATTAGTTATAATGTACTTGTAATGTAGAAGTTATTTGCTTTACATCAATAAAAGCCTGGTTTAAATATACAGCTCACTACTTTGAGGAGATCGCTATGTCATTTGTATCGTTAGTAACATTAGCTGCAAGAATGTCACAAACAAAAGATGAACATCAAAGTGTCCGTTTTTTTTTTTTTTTTTTTACCTTCCACTTTCTTTTACAAATAATATCATTCCCATTCCCGGACTTTTGTTAAATCCATCATTACTATGTACTAGGATATCTGATATACAGTGACAATTTAAAAAAATTCAGAAATTCCACAAATGTTTTTGAGAAATCCTTGCTAGTTACCACAATCCTGGTTAGCAAATACACTTCTACCACAATATTGTGATGATATCGTGAAATAAAATGTTAAATATATGTATCGGCACATGCCTATTCTGTCGTAAACGCATGACTCTTTTAACGTCGGTGTTAGGGCATGGCTTAGCGTTCCTTTCTGTACATTTAGTTATGGATGTATAATGTAGATGATGTGTGCTGTGTACTGTACCTTGTGGCTGTGTATACTTATTATTTTTCTCCAGTTTCCAGAATTTCGTTTTTTGGAACGATACGACTCGCAAGTTCACAAATATCGGAAATGTAGGTCTGTTTTTTATAGGAATTGTTCAGCCAAAAGAAAAGAAAAGTCCAAAGTCGTCAATAGCTAATATGATTCGTATATGGATAAACAGCGCTTCTTTAGATTTGCACTTGTAGCCACGAGGCTTAAGTAGCTAACAAGTAATTAAAGCAAAAAAGTATAAATTACTCATAATTCAAGCTAACGTCGAAATTCGAACATACAAATTAGGTCACGCCTCCTAGAATCATTTTGATTAACGTCGAGTTATTGTGATCAAGAAGTAAGAAAGCGATCAGCTACAAGTTGTAGCCGCATGTTTTTTATAGATAACGCCAAACGATCATGTAGCTAGAGGTAGCTAGAAGGTAACTAGCCCATTTGTTATCAACTTCAGTACAAAGCTAAAGGAACATGCGTATGTAAGCATGTAAATCATGTTTTCGGCTGGACTTCTTTCAGAATTCACTCAGGTCTGTCTCCATTCTGAAATATCTCCGGAGGTCTTCAGACGTCCGAGTCACGTTCAACAGTTTATAATAGTAAGTCAAGGCAACTGCATTTCCTAGATTTAAATATATATTTTGTCACTGAACTAATGAGTAGAGATATAACGTTTTGCTTCGACCTACAAGACACCATTTTGATGTGATGTTTACATAACGACTGAGTCAAAGTTACTACGAGAACGTAAAATTCTTCCATGATATGATTGTCTTTAAAGGAAATCGTCAAATTAAGAGTCATTTTCATCTCAGTTCTAGTTGATTAGCTGATATACACGTTCAGCGCATATATTGTTTTTTTTTTTTTTTTTTGGTTCTTTTTTTTTTCTCACAAACTGGCTGAAGCTAATGGAAGTCGATCTCCTAAATTTCTTGTAAATACAAGTTTGCATTTGCATTGTTTTGCATTCGAACTTTGTCAGTCATGTTTTTTTTCAGTTAAATTCCACTGCTTGATTCGGGAAAAGTTGGGGCAGGTCGTACAACATGGCTGCCTCTAGAATGTTCAGTGTGTAGCTGCGCAGTTGCTACATTGCGGTAATGTAGAATTATCAACATTGCAAATTCAAAATGATTTCATTTGACGCCTAAAAAGTTTAACAGAATTTAGCCATTTTTCAAATATTTAATTGATTAGGTCAAAGAGTGAGGTTTAGCGATAAGTTGTAAACTTTGAGTATTAAAATGGGTTTCTTGCCACTAACATAAAGGTTGACTATACAGTACAGGTTCATGGGCAATATTCACGTTTTTCAAGGCCAGTTCGAATGCAAAATCAGTTAACACAAATGCCAAGCAGTGGCGGATTAACCTCAGTGTCCACTAGATGGCACCACTGTCAGTCTGTCACTAACGTTTCATGTTTAAACCCACTGATGTGCTTTGTTCCTTCCTAAAACTGTCACGTCATGTCATGAGCTGTGTCTCCAGTCTAAAACTCTGACTTAATGTCCAAAGTATAGTTCATAAATCTAGAAAATCATAAACAGAGTTGGACAAAAGGGATCATGTGGGAAATGGCTTGGAACGAGGCGTACCTTCTTTAAAGATGACTGCGACTAAGAGTTTCACTCAAAGTCTATCGGATTTACGCCTTTATGTCCCGGATTGACTTGAACACACCTCGTACAATTTCTTTGTTTATTCCGTCACATGGTGCTATACTGGCCCTGCTGTTTACATTAGTGTCACACCACATTATAGTTTTCATTTCTGAGGAACGTCCACGAACAACAATCCGAACGACTGCAGGATGTGTGTATATATGTGTGTGTGTCTACAGTGTTCGGCAGCCATCTTGCACATCGTCCGATAGGTCCAATTCAGGCTTTAATCTCATTTATTTATGGAAATGATTCGTTCAAAAACAATGAGAATTTAGGTGATTTTTTGAGACTTCCATTACTTCGTAAGCTCCACTGCCTGTCTCTCATAAGTTCGATTACATTTCTTGACACATGACGTCTGATCAAATCGGCTGAAAGCAAACATGTAAACACACACCTCTTGACCGTTGCAGCTCCTCTAAAGAAGGGATGAGCTTGACTTTAATGCATTAACAATGACTCCCTGTAGGTAGGAAATAAAGACACTTCAGTTCCAAAGACATTTGTAGACGTTGTAATGCTGTTGAGTTTTGCTTTCTCAAATACATTATGCATTGCTAATGACCAGTGGAAACACAATTTCTTCTTCTTCTTCTTCTTCTTCTTCTTCTTATTATTATTATTGTGATTATTATTATTGCTTTATTTTCCTAAATGCTTGAGACCAAACCCTGTTAAGTGCAATGAACACATTTCCTTTCGTGTTTCTTTTTTCCCCCCCTTAGTTGTTTTCTTTGCCACTTATTTTTGTTCTTTGTTGATTTCTAATCGCTGTGTACAACTGTATGAGAGACTTGAGAAAGAAAACTGTGCTACTCCATAGTTCATACGGCTGTAATTAACTCTGTTCGAGACGTCTGTCTCTGTGTAGAGCTCAGACTCTTAAGAAAATGATTTAGGAATTACAGAACACACACACAAAAACAAACGGTTCTGGCTTTCATCAGAAACACACAGCACTTTTAAACAGACACACTCTAACTCAAGACACTGGCTTCCTGTTCGACTTCATACAACTTTAAAACTGTGTGTGTGAAAACGAAACAAAAATATAGCACGGACCTTCCTCCATCAAGCCTGCTTCCTGTTCCTTTATTTTTGACTGCGATACATGGGAGAGTGAAAGCTTTACTTATTAGATTCAGGAATTATGGGGCACACACACTGTCTGATCCCAAAAATAAAAAAAGAAGTTATTTCTCACTACTTTATTGCATTTTCATTTAAATGAACAGCTTGATAGATCGCTTTCATGATTTCATCAAACATATTTATTTATCTTGCTTTTTCCTTAATTACATTCCATAAATAATGTCTGCTTACAGCATGTTTACTCAAAAGCACATTATACACTTTATGAAGAGAAAAAAAATTAATTAAAAAAAGTTATGTGGAAGTGAGACTCCGCAGTAAAGGTCGGAACATTTCTACTTTCATAACACAGTGTTTTTTTTCCAGTTACAGGAAACATGTGGATTCTTACTATATATAGGTGCTGTGTGTGTGCGTGTGTGTCAAGTCAAGTTAGTAGCCTGGCTTTTAATTTTTGTCTATAAAAACATCTGATTGTATCGGATCTTAGTATATTACACAAATATAACATCAGATGAACAACATAACTTTTTTCACCGACATGTATTTATTTAACAAAAATGAAGCCGATGTTAATGCTGTCAGGAACATTAATGCTTAGTTAATGCTAAGTCCGTCACTGTTCAAAAAATCCTCATGAACAAAGCTGACGTCAAATCAAGAAGACTAACACACAGACAATGACATCATCGGTACACAAGGTGCTGTTACAACAAGCCAAAATCTCCGTTTTCCCCTGTCCGTGAGTTTTGGACAGAGTTTTCCGAACCAGAACCAAAACCGCAGATAAAAATCTCAATCTCATCTCAAAATACCCAGCTACGTGTGGACATGGCCTAACTCTAGTCCTACTGCTTCCACAGGATTTACACTGTTAAGTTGTCAGGCATTGATTAACTGATCATCGGCAGGTGTGCAGACCTCTATAAAGGCAGAAGTTTGGGGTGTTTTCTGGTCTTGACCATTCAGGTGTGTTAACGTCTGCACACTGCAAAGAGGAGAGTGTCCAGTGCGCTACAGTGACAAAGATTATTCACAAGTGAAAAACATTCAAGACCCAGCGCATTCACCCCAAGGACAGACCATGCAATTCCCAGACACTAATATTTAATGAGCTCAGTGAAGTCTGTAAAGTCCATGACGGCACAATTAGAAGAAGACTGAATAAGTATGGTTTGCTTGAAAGGATTGCCAGGAGAAACCTCTTCTGTCTAAAAAGAACATGGACGTGTACCAACTGAGGTACAAAAAACCGCATTTGAACAAAGCACAAGGCTTCTAGAACAGTGTCCTGTGGACAGTTGAGACCAAAGTGGAGTTGTTTGGCCTTAATGGCCAGCAGCGTGTTTGGCGAAAACCAAACAGCATTTCAGCAGAAACACCTCATACCCACTCGGTGATGAAGGGGTGATTATTGAGGCTTGTTTTTTAGCTATGGGACCTGGGCATTAAATCTAGATCGGAATGGCTAAGAAATAAATTAATCATGGTTTGGAGTGGCCTAGTCAAAGTTCAGACTTCAACCCAATTGAAATGCTGTCGTGGGACCTTAACAGAGCTGTGTATGAGCGCATGCCCAAAAACCTCAATAAACTGAAGCAGTATTGTAAAGAAGAATGGACTAAATCATTGAGACTGAAAGAAAGTAAAGAAAACATTATTGCTTCAAGTTATTGCTGCTGAAACTGGATATACGTACAATCAATTTTGTTTAATTGTTTTTGGCTTCAATAATGGTATGGTGACAAAGTTATATGTTGTTCATCTGAGGTTGAATTAGATTTTTTTTTATGTGTTTAAAAAAAAGAAGCCTAGAATTAAAAGAGGGAGCACTAACTTTTACACATGACTGTATATCATGCCAGAGCTGATGGGAAAGCTGCAGTATACCCACTCTGTACAACACTGATGAGGAGAAAAGCATTTCAGAGAACTTTATGTAAAAGTTTGAGGTATGAGGTACTGTATGGGCTGGAACAGCAGAAGTCAACATTACAGAACATCAAGTTTCATCCATGGATCCATCATCCACACCTTGTGTTGCAGCCTGGGTGGAGGCCAAGCCATCACACATACACTGGCATTTCAGGTCAGAAATGGCAATCACATACAGTACCACGTCTTTGGACTCTGGAAGGAAACTTGAGAAAACTCACAAAGCATGCGGAGAACATACAGTACAGACTCCACTCACACAGACCAGAGCCGAGATTCAAACATCCAACACTATACAGTAGGTGCGAGCAACAGAGCTAACTACCAGAGATGGGGGACATTTCAGTTCAGTCATAAACCAAGATTATATGAACCCTATTTTTGTGCTTGATCAGTATATACTGTATATCCACACACACACACACGTACAAGACTTCTTGGGATATTTCCTACTTTTTGTAGCTATAGGGTTAACAAATGTTATTTGGTCATAATCTGAGATAACGACTGCATACCTTAAAAGTACACAAACACACACACACACACACACACACACACACTCATTTTTAAGTTTTATATACAAAGTATAAGTCAACTATTGGAATACTCTCTGCATTAAAAGTCCTAAAGTTTTCCATCTGTACAGGTCCATATTGTACCTCTCACTCCTGAAATAAGAAAACAGTTACAGTTATGTAATTATAGATTTAATTTAATATGCAGTTAAATAACACTATGTAACAAATTTTCACTTTTGTTCTGTTCCTGGGTTGAAAGTGTGTTTTCCTAACCCGTTAGGTCTAGAACAGAAAGGAAATCGCTATTATTCCAGAAAAACTTTGCTTCTGTGACCGGGACAGTGAAATTTTGAAAATTGCGTGTTTTCAAGAAAATTCTCGATTCGCTTTCAATGCCGAGCTTCCTCCTAGAATATTCCTGAACTGCTAGAGTTGTCCAGATATTTCTACAATTCTCCTGAACACTCTATAACGTTCAAGAAACGTCCAGAACTTTCGAGAAACTCTCAGAACTTTCTAGAACGTTCTCGAATGTTCCAAAAGTAGCTATACAAGTATAAAAGCACAGGTGTCTCGAACCAAGATTCCAATTCGTGTTATTGCTGACTGAAAGGATAACGATTCGTAGTTGAAAAGAAGTTATTTATTTGATATGGCATCAAGAGGTTGTTTGCATCCAGCTGATTCATGTGTGCGGACAATTCATAAAGACAAGAGCGAAAAAGTATTCCGTGGAAGCAAGTCGTGCTATAGGTATCGCATGTAATCCTATTGAATGGCGCCTATTCATAGACAGTTCATCCCGGAGCCTCAAAGCCGTGTTGCTTCACAATGGAAACAACTACCCGTCTCTCCCGTTGGCCCACTCTGTGCATCTCAAAGAGGACTACACCAGTGTCAAAATGTTGCTGAGTGCATTAAAGTATGACGACTATGGATGAGAGGTCATCGGTGACTTCAAAATGGTATCATTCCTCATGGGTCTTCAAGGAGGTTTCACGAAATTTCCTTGTTTCCTCTGTCTACGTGTGGTAAGTATAAACACCGTTTGCGCCGAACAGCTGGCAGATGTTCTCACCGACCATCTTCAACATCTCTCTGAGCAGCGCCGTCGTTCCCACATGCTTCAAGTCTACCACCATCGTCCCCGTGCCGAAGAAGTCCTCTGTGTCCTGTCTCAATGACTACCGCCCTGTTGTACTCACACCCATCATCATAAAGTGCTTCAAGCGGCTTGTCATGAGACATATCAAGACAGTGCTGCCTCCCTCACTGGACCCCCTGCAGTTTGCGTATTGTCCAAACCGTTCGACGGACGAAGCCATCTCCACCACACTCCACCTGGCACTGACACACCTGGACAAGAAGGACACTTACGTCAGAATGCTGTACATAGATTTCAGTTCAGCATTCAATACAATCATCCCTCAACACCTGATCGGGAAGCTGAGCCTGTTGGGATTGAACACCTCCCTCTGTAACTGGATCCTGGACTTCCTGACCGAAAGACCTCAGGCAGTGCGGATCGGGAACTACACCTCCAGCACCACCACACTGAGCACTGGGGCCCCCCAGGGCTGCGTGCTCAGTCCCCTGCTGTTCACACTGCTGACTCATGATTGTGTAGCGACACACAGCTCCAATCATATCATCAAGTTTGCTGATGACACGACCGTGGTGGGTCTAATCAGCAAGAACGACGAGTCAGCGTACAGAGAGGAAGTGCAGAGGCTAACGGACTGGTGTACAGACAACAACCTTTCTCTGAACGTCAATAAGACAAAAGAGATGATTGTTGACTTCAGGAGGACACGGAGCGGTCACTCTCCACTCAGCATCGACGGCTCTTCTGTGGAGATCGTCAAGAGCACGAAATTCCTGGGCGTCCACCTGGAGGAGAACCTCTCCTGGTCCCTCAACACCAGCTTTCTGCATAAGAAAGGCCAACAACGTCTTTTCTTCCTGAGAAGGCTGAGAAAGGCACAGCTTCCACCACCGATCCTCACCACCTTCTATAGAGGAACCATCGAGAGCATCCTGAGCAGCTGCATCACTGTCTGGTTTGGGAATTGTACCATATCGGCCCGCAAGACCCTACAGCAGATAGTGAGGACAGCTGAGAAGATCATCGGGGTCTCTCTCCCCTCTATCGAAGACATTTACACTACATGCTGCATCCGCAAAGCCACCAGCATTGTGGCTGACCCAACACACCCATCACACACACTCTTTACCCTCCTGCCATCTGGAAAAAGGTACCGAAGCATTCGGGCACTCACATCCAGACTATGTAACAGTTTTTACCCACAAGCCATCCGTCTCCTCAACACAATGAGACGAGACTGATAAACACACACACGCGCACACACACACACACACACACACAAAATCACTAAAACAGACGAACTAAATAACATCCGGACTGAACTGATAAACACACATATGCACAATCACACTGATTTACAACCACCTTAATTTGTTCATACCCACCTATCTGAACTGCTCTTTGCAATTTTGCACAATATTTTTATTTCACTTTGTGATTTGCACAACAATATTTTGAACACAATGTAAATTGTTTACTTGCTGCTCTCTCAACTACCTCAACCCATACCTTATCACTAAAAAGGTATTTCTTAACTGTAACGTGTTACGTTGTTCTGTTGTCATGTACTGTAGCTCTTCGTTTGCACATTTGCACGTGCACTTTGTTGTCTACTGTCTTTGTTGTCTCTTTTGTATAGAAAATTGATCGTTTTTTAGGTTAACTTAAAAATGTAAAAATCTGCGTTGTAAAATTTATGTTGTGTTGTTAATTTATGTCGTTGCATGTATGTAGCACCTTGGGGGTGGAGGAACACTGTTTCATTTCACTGTGTACTGAACTGTATATGGTTTAAATGACAATAAAAGCCTACTTGACTTGACTTGACTCTGGGACAGCCGTGACACTAAGGCGCATTATCGCAAAAAGGACTGGCCACAACGGACCGAGTTTTCTGTTGGGAAGAGCAATGTGAAGTGGGAGACGCTGATAGAATCTCATAAAGTGCTTATGCCACCGCTGCACATCAAGTTAGGCCTCATTAAGCAATTTGTCACTGTTCTTGACAAGGACTCAGCAGCATTTAAATACCTCCAAGATCTTTTTCCAAAGCTGTCCGAGGCTAAGGTCAGGGCTGGTATCTTCGTCGGACCACAGATCAAGAAGATCATAGAATGTGAGGATTTCGCAAAGCTGTTGAACAGAACGGAGAGAGCGGATTGGAGCAGTTTCATTGCAGTTGTTCATGGCTTCCTAGGTAGTCATAAAGCTGAAAACTATGTGGAGTTGGTGCAGACTCTCATAAAGAATTACGCCAAAATGGGATGCAGAATGTCTCAAAGTCCATATCCTTGATTCGCATCTCGACAAATTCAAGGAGAACATGGGCACTTACTCTGAGGAACAAGGCGAGCGCTTTCATCAAGATATATTGGACTTTGAACGTCGTTACCAAGGACAGTATAACGAAAACATGAATGGGGACTACATTTGGGGGCTACTTCGAGAAAGTGATTCATAGTACAATCGTAAATCTAGAAAATCTATGCATTTCTGAACCTTGTTGAGTGGTTTCCGACTGTGTTTGTCTATTCCTTGTGCAATTTTGTTTTTTACCTGATCATAATGACGAAAATGAAAAAGAAAATCGTTTATTTTCACAAAAAAAAAAAAACGGGTTTTCTTCGTGCTGTTGTCATGAAAGCAAATGTCATTTTTTCACATACTTTAGACATAAGCAATTGAAATATAACACTTAGAAGCCAGGAACAAATTGTGTTACATAGTGTAATTACAGATTTAAGTGTTTTGTTAAACAAAACAACAAAAAAAGGTCATCAAATATTATCACGAGATTTAAGTACTTAAGGGATTTATTATGCACCATATTATGTATAATGACACAATCCCTGACCCGACTAACGAGTTCTACAGTAAGTGTCAATTATGACCAATGTATAAACATTTGCACACACAACGACAGCTATTTATTTATTTATTTATTTATTTATTTATTTATTTATTTATTTATTTTTTCATCAAGAACCTGTATTAATATTGGCAGGAGAAAGAAATAGGATATAATGCTGAGATCGTGTTACTTCCTTTTTCTGTTAAATTCAACAATTTATATAAAACTGATAAATGTTAACATTATGGTAATTTCAGTGAAATATATGTATACTTCTTTAAGAAATGTGAAAAATCTTTAACATCAACTAGAACTGCACTAATGTTAAAGTATACTTTTATTCTTCCCTGAAAAAGGAAATTAAATAAGGTTATTTAAAGCCTGAGGTGAATCCTCTATGTATAGAAAAAGAATGATGACCTATTCCATGTTTCTAGGTTTAATAAAGCTAAAATGATTCCTGTTAAATGTTGTAACACTCACTCCTGCAGCACAGATGAGTTGAAATGACAGCAACCAGGAGCCCTGCGAAGAACCACCAGCGCATGACGCTCCAGATAAAATCTGCACAAGAATACACAATAAATAAAGAAATCCAGAATGTTTTGTATTACAAGTGCTCCTCACTTGACTTAGGACTCAAAATCTCCTAAACAATTTAGTCTTTTTTTTTGACCTTTAAAAGTTACAACGCAAAGTCGGGAGTTCGCGGCCTCAGTTGTTTGCGGATTTTTTCTCAGAACCTAACTAATAATTGTTGACGGAACCCCCCGCAATTTCATAGAAATTGTAAATATCCTTTGCAATTCTGATGCCTTTTTTGGCAATATATAATTTTTCGTGTGTTTTAATGCTAAACTATTAACAACAATATACAGATGAAACTTGAAAAATTAGAATATCTGGCAAAAGTTTATTTATTTCAGTAATGCAACTTAAAAGGTGAAACTAATATATGAGATAAACTCATTACATGCAAAGCAAGATAGATCATAGAGTAATCGTGGAGGAAAACAACACGGCTTGTGATGGTGAATTATTACCGTATTTACCCTACTATAGATTAGACTTATATCTACCCTATATAGATGTAACATCTGTATTTTACATTCTACAGTAGCACTGTAGGAGACACAGCAGTACAGTACTGTACAGGTTTACCTTTACATTCTTTTATTTTTAAGGATAATGTATTAAGCTGAGTTTGAAATGAAATTAAAGTGTTTGGGGCCGTATTTATGGTTTAAACTATAAAATAGGCATCTTTTTGACCACATCCAAAATGCAAGTTTTTTTCTAGGAACATAACCGCCTGTGAATTTCAGAGGTAGACTGTATTTAAAATCAGAGAAAGCAAAACTCAATTTTTATACCATGTATCCTACACAGGGCCACAGGAAGCCTGAAGCCTGTACCAGGGCACTCGGTGGGGTACACCTTGAATGGATGCCCAGTCTATTACAGAGCACAAGAACACACACTACAGGCAATTTGGAAACACCTATTAACCCAGTCTTTGGACTGTGGGAGAAAACCGGAGCACCGGGAGGAAACCCACTAAGCATGGGGAGTCCATGCAAACTCGTCTCACAAACACACAGAGCCGAGTCGGGACACAAACCCTTGACTCTCACCACCTCTGGATAGAGTTTCACTGTAGCTTGGAAAGTATTATTTTAAAAATAATTTGCCATTTTTATAATAAAAAGTAAAACAAACAAAAATCAAAATATTTTCCCCTGCAGCCTTGTAAGAGAATTATTTTAAATAAAAGGAGTTAATTCTACTCTCTTCCTCATAGATCTGATCCTCACATCAAGACCCTGCTGCCCCTGCTGCCCCCCTCACTGGATCCACTGCAGTTTGCGTATCGTTCAAACCGTTCGACGGACAACGCCATCTCCACCACACCTGGCACTGACACACCTTGACAAGAAGGACACTTACGTTAGAATGCCCTTACATAGATTTCAGTTCAGCATTCAATACAATCTTCCCCTAACACGTGATCGGGAAGCTAGCCTGTTGGGCCTGAACACCTCCCTCTGTAACTGGATCCTGGACTTTCTGACAGAAAGGCCCCAGAATGAAAGCACTGGGGCACCCAAGGGCTGTGTGCTTAGTCGCCTGCTGTTCACACTGCTGACTCATGATTGTGTAGAGACACACAGCTCCAATCATATCATCAAGTTTGCTGATGACACTTCTCAACAGCAAGAACGAGTCAGCATACAGAGAGAAAGTGCAGAGGCTAATGGACTGGTGTAAGGACAACATCCCGTCTCTGAACATCGATAAGACAAAAGAGATGGTTGTTGACTTCAGGAGGACACGGAGCGATTGCTCTCCGCTCAACATAGATGGCTCCTCTGTGGAGATGGTCAAGAGCACAAAATTCCTGGGTGTCCATGAACACCACAAAGTACCTGGGTGTTTCTGGACGAGAACCTCACCTGGTCCCTCAACACCAGCTCTCTGCACAAGAAAGCCCAACAACGTCTTTTCTTCCTGAGAAGGCTGAGGAAGATCCAGCTTCCACCACGAATCCTCACCAAACTATCGAGAGCATCCCGAGCGGCTGCATCACTCTCTGCCGTGTCTGACCGTAAGTCCCTACAGCGGATAGTGAGGACAGCTGAGAAGATCATCTGGATCTCTCTCCCCTCTATTGAAGATATCTACACCACATGCTGCATCCGCAAAGCCACCAGCATTGTAGCTGATCAGACACACCCCTCACACTCACTTTTCACCCTCCTGCCATCTGAAAAAAGTTACCGAAGCATTCGGGCCACACATCCAGACTGAGTAACAGTTTTTACCCACAAGCCATCCGTCTCCTCAACACAAAGAGACTGGACTGATAAACACACACACACGCACCCAAACACACACACACACACGTTCAGACGATCTAAATAACATCAGGACTGAACTGATAAACACACACATGCACAATCACACTGATCTACAACCATCTCACAATTTGTTCATACCGATTTACCTGAGCTTCTCTTTTTGCACTATATTTGCACAATATTTATTTTCTTGCTATTTGCACAAAGTATTTTTAAATCATCGCTGCTACTTCAGGAATGAATGGCATACCTCATTACTACAAAAAGTACTGAAACATATTACGTTGTTGTGTTTGTCACTCTGTAGCTCTTGCACATGCACTTTGTTGTCTGTTGTCTATTGTTGTCTCTTATTAGTATATAAATAGGTTAACTTAAAAAATAGAAAAAATGTTAATCTGTCATATCTGAGCTAGTCAGCTAATTAGGTCTCTTAGTTAGCTAGCTGGTTCCGGTAGAGTTATGTTGTTAATTTATGTTGTTGCTTGTATGTACAGTAGCACCTCAGTCCTGGTGGAACGTTGTTCGTTTCACTGTATATGATGAAGTGACAATAAAAGCCTACTTGACTTGATCTGATATTAACGTGTTAAATCTTCCCTGCTGCTATCTTCCTGTCTCCTCTTGCATCTGTTCTTAAAGGCGCGACGCTCCCATGCTCACCTTCTCATTCTCTCGTTATGTCTCTCTCTCTCTCTCTCTCTCTACTCCTTTCCCCCTAACTTGAGTCAACACCTGTCGATGGCACAGGCATTTGGTCAAACATATAAAAATCCTATCTTTTGCTGTTAATAAACAGAAACCATTCTGACAGACAACGTGTGTGTGTGTGTGTGTGTGTGTGTGTTTGACTGAGACTTGCTTCTTCTACTACAAAACTTAAAAACTTCTACAACCTACAACTAACCACACTAAATGATTGCAAAATATCATTTTTAAATATCATTCAAATTTTTAAGAACTGTTTTATTAACGAAATGTAAGCTTAATTAAATCAGCTTGGAGCAATCAAAACAAAACACATGCACATAAACATGCAATTGTCAATTTGATCATTTCCATGGCTTTCATCTGGATAGGATTATAAGAGTAGAAAAAAAAATCCACATAAACATTAGTAATGAAATAATTTAATTTAATAGTATTGTAGTTTTGTATGACTACGCACCAGTCTCTCTCTCTCTCTCTCTCTCTCACACACACACACACACACACACACACACACACACACACACACACACACACACACAAATCATCAAATTACTATTATTATGGCATTTAAAAATAGAATTTGGACCCTTTTGCACCCAAACATGTAGATGAAACCACAAAGTCTAATGAAAAACAAAACCTCTTCTTTAAATTGAGAATGAAATTACAGAAATTGGGTGAAGAACGAGACTTTTATAATCATTAAAGCTGTCAGTCATTTTGAAAACCCCCGTATTAAACAGAATCCTTCATTTTCATTGCGTCTCTGCTGAGAGGATGTGTGTGTCTATCACACCTTCAGGTCTCTTCTTTTATAAATATCTCAAAAGCGGTGCTAGGACAGCCACTGATGTTTGTTCATTAGTGACAGTTTTCATGCGTCCACATTTTGGCAAATCCAACACTGAACCAGTTTCACGAAACTTAGCAAGCATAAACAAGCATTATAAACCTATAAATTTCTGGTCTAATATAATATTTGATAGAGATTATGTAGGGGGGCAATCTGTGGCAGTGGGGGCATTTTAGCGCATAACACCGGTCTTCGCGGTGAAATAGGGAATAAATGTCTTCATCCGTAGTCTGATACTGAGTGCGGCTTGTGCCACCACTTTGGGCCGTACACGCACTCATCAATGTGTTGACCATCTCCTCATTTCTCAGAATTGCAGCAACCAAGTTTCGCGCCGACTCACTTATCCTTTCTAAAGATGGCGCTGTGTTTCGATGACATCATGTTTCATTCAATATATACTTAGTTTTCATTCAATATATTCAGACTTTCCATTAAATATATCAGTTTTCAATCCATATATTCAGAATTCATTCAATATATATATTTTTTCAATCAATATATTTCGGAATCCATTCAATATTCTCACAGTTCATTCAATATATTCAGAATCTTTTTTTTTTTTTTTTTTAATAAAATGACATGACCAAATTTTATTAGTGTTCTCTTTCTTTTAAAAAATCTTAAATTCTTTCCCTTTTTCTATATTTATATTTCCTTCCTTCCTTGATTTTAATTTTTTTATTTTTTCCTGCTCTTTCATTTTTACATACTTTCTTTCCATATCTTCATTTGTTTTTATTTTATTATTTTCTTTCTTCTTACTTTCTTTATTTAGATAGTTCTCTATTTGTCTCCTTCCTTCCTTTTCTTGTTAGATTTTCTTAATTTTCTTACTTTCGTTCCTCCTTTCTCTTCTTTGATTTACATTCTTTCTTTTTTTCATCTTTTCCCCATATTTCTACTATCTGCTTATCCATAATATTTTCATCCCTTTTCCCAGATTTATATACTTTCTTTTTCTTTCTTTCCTTTCTGATTTATATTCTTTCTTTATTTTTGACTAGTTTCCTTATTTTCAAGTCAAGTAGGCTTTATTGTCACTTTAACCATATACAGTTAATACACTGTGAAATGAAACAACGTTCCTCCAGGACCAAGGTGCTACATGTAACATAAATTAACAACATAAATTTACAACATAAATTAACAACATACATTAACAGAAAAACTAACTAGCTAACTAAAAAGCCTAATTAGCTGGCTAGTTGACACAAGACAGATTGACATGACAACATGAATTAACAACAGAAATAAACAAAAAACTAACTAGGTAACTTAGAGAGCTAATTAGCTGGCTAGCTGGGTACTATCTAAGTTTTCATACAGAAGAGACAACATAAAGTGTCCGTGCAAATGTGCAAACAAGAGCGACAAAGTGACGGTGCGACAAACATAACATTACAATACTCTGTGGTAATAAGGTGATGAGTAGGAGGAACAGTAAACAGTAAACATTCCATAAGTACAGTAGCAGCAAGGATAAAAAAAAAAAGATCAAGTAATGAAATAATGAATATTGGTCTATTGTTGGTGTTGGTAGTATTGATCAGTGTGTTTGTGCTTGTGTTGATTAATTAGTCCAGTCTCAATGTTTTGAGGTATTTGAGTTAATCTGAGTAATAATGTGTGTGTGTGTTTTATCGGTCTACCCTGCTGAAAAATCCAGCATAGACCAGCATAATTTATATGCGGGTCTATTTTAATTCCTTCCCCAGGAAAGGAAGACCAAGAGTCACCTCTGCTGCGGAGGATAAGTTCATCCGAGTCACCAGCCTCAGAAATCGCAGGTTAACAGCAGCTCAGATCAGAGAGCAGGTCAATGCCACACAGAGTTCTAGCAGCAGACACATCTCTAGAACAACTGTTAAGAGGAGATTGTGTGAATCAGGCCTTCATGGTAGAATATCTGCTAGGAAACCACTGCTAAGGACAGGCAACAAGCAGAAGAGACGCGTTTGGGCTAAAGAACACAATAAAGAACACAATAAAGAAAACTCTTTGAATGAGAAGGTGTGTCCAAACTTTTGCTCTGTACTGCATATATATATGAGGAGGCAGGAGGGTGATGAGTGAATGTGAGGGGTGTGTGTGTCTGATCAGCCACAATGCTGGTGGCTTTGCGAATGCAGCGTGTGGTGTAGATGTCTTCAATAGAGGGGAGAGAGACCCCGATGATCTTCTGTGCTGTCCTCACTATCCTTTTTTTGAAAATATGTAACTGGATCACTGCCACATTCCACACTGATCAGTCCAGACTTCTCTCTACAACCTTTTTTTTTTTTTTTTTTTAACTATCGCTACTTAATTCACAGTTTTAAACATCTGAACTAAACACCACCCTTGATGGATACAAACAATCAATGTGAGACCACACAACTATGCTTCAAGCCTCCAAGAATACTCCTGTGTCATCAAAACAAACATCATACTAAAGATTCAAAGTAAAAGAGAGAGACCGGAGTTTTTTCTTACACAGATCTCCAGACACAGTCTCCAGACAGAGGGTCACAGTTTTTATCGTGGCAAGCACACGTCTGTGCGCAGTTTACCCCAAACTGGCCGGACTCACAAGTCAGGTTGCAACTGAAATAAAAAAAACAAATGAGGAGAAATATAACAGAGGAAATGCTTGAAAGAATGTATGTGGGAAAATTAGCATTGCTTTCATGGACAGTGTAGGACATTAAAATATCTCCAATCTGACCTGTTATATATACTTTATATGATACTGTGAGCTACTTCTATGATTTGATCACATCTAAGAATGTTCGTAATGCAAAGTCCATAGATCTTAATGTTGGTTTTGGCACTGGCATCCATCCGGTCCGTAACGTCTCTTTCACCATCCAAAAGTGGGTGGGACATGTTTCAAAGAATACAGAAGACAATAAAGCAATGCAATACACCTGCATGGATTTTTAGTATAACAGGTATTATATTTAAGAAGAAAGTGTCATGTTTCTAGAATATTAAATTTGAAAATTGTTAGGAATTGTAGAATAATAAGATGCTCCTTTTGTCTTGGAATTTAAATGTGCCTTCAAGGATTGTCTTATGGACTTAACGTTCACTCATGATTACAGAATTCAGCCTGCAGTGTGAGGATCCTGTAGTCTAACATGTAATTTCTCTGTCCATTGGTTCAAAACCAGACATTGCTCTATTGTGACACCAGGTTCTATTTGGGAGGAAGAAAGTGTGGTGGAGATTATACAGAGCTCTTGTGGAATACCCCAAGTCACCACAAAAAGGTGGTGTCCAAACAGTAGAAGTTACAGAATACCCACAATGGCAGTATTATTTGAAAACAACTCCTCACCCATATACTGGACTGTAAGGGTGGTTTGGGATACATACAAAAGTATCACAGAATGATAAGCAAAACCTCCAGTTTAAGATGTTTAGCTAAAATCATAAACTTCTTTCCTATGGTTACAAATACCTCACCAGTACATTATATATTGCCTTTCTCAGCCTTTCATTCAGTTTAACCTTCTCAGCCCCAAATTGTGTGCTTCTTCTTACTTTTATTCTTTATTACCAGCTATAGTATTTAAAACTGAACAGAAAAGTTGACCTACCTAGCTTCTTTTTTTGTCTTTCGGCTGTTCCCTTTCAGGGGTCACCACAGCGAATCATCTGCCTCCATCTAACCCTATCCTTTGTATCCTCTTCTCTCACACCAACTAACTTTATGTCCTCTCTCACTACATCCATAAATCTCCTCTTTGGTCTTCCTCTAGACCTCCTGCCTGGCAGTTCTAACCTCAGCATCCTTCTACCGATATATTCACCATCTCTCCTCAGAACATGTCCAAACCACCTCAATTTGGCCTCTCTGACTTTATCTTCAAAACATCTAACATGGGTTGTCCCTCTGATGAAGTTATTCTCAATCCTATCCATCCTTGTCACACCCAAAGAGAACCTCAACATCTTCATCTCTGCTACCACCAGCTCTGCCTCCTGTCTTTTCTTCAGTGCCTCTGTCTCTAAGCCGTAGAGCATCGCTGGTCTCACCACTGTCCTGTACACCTTTTCTTTTATTCTCGCTGATACTCTTTTATCGCACAGCACAACTGACACTTTTCTCCACCCGTTCCAACCTACCTGTACCCGCCTCTTCACCTTCACCTTTCCACAATCACCATTACTCTGGACCATTGACCCTAAGTACTTAAAGTCCTGCATCTTCTTTACCTCTGCTCCCTGTAGCCTCATCGTTCCACTTGGGTCCCTTTCATTCACACACATGTATTCTGTCTTGCTGTGGCTAACCTTCATTCCTCTACTTTCCAGAACATACCTCCACCTCTCCAAATTTTCCTCCACCTCTTCCCTGCTCTCGCTACAAAGCACAATGTCATCTGCAAACATCATAGTCCATGGAGACTCCTGTCTAACCTCATCTGTCATTCTGTCCATCACAAGAGCAAACAAAAAGGAGCTCAGACCCAATCCTTGATGCAGACCCACCTCCACCTTGAACTCTTCTGTCACACCTACAGCACATCTCACAAATACTGCATCTGTTGTACTCTTTCTAGGTATGAAACCATATTGCTGCTCACTTGACCTACCTAGCTAATGAAAGTTGACCTACCTAGCTAATGAGAGGGAATTAGCTCTTACCATACATGGAAGTTCCATGTCCTTTTCTATAGCTCCAGCCTCGCTACCTGACATAGCATTCCAGATTCATGGAGCTTTCACCGCCAAAGTGCTAGGCCTTGTCCAACACACATATCCTATCGCTTACTTGCAAGAGAAATATCACCATTTACTTATTAGTCAAGCGCAACCTTTAGTTCTCATTGGCTCAGACTATCCGCATTTAATTACAGCAGTGGATCCAGTGAGATTACTGTAGGTCCCCCAGGCGGGCCGGCAGCGGTGCATACTAGACTTGGATGGACATTACAGGGTCCATCGAGACTCGTTCAGCCTCGTCTATAGCCACAGGAATGCCTTTTTTTTCTTGCTCATCGTCTGATGCTGAACTCTTCAGTCATGTCGAAAGGCTTTGGAAATTGGACATCATGCCTTATCAATCTGAAAAGATTGTTACCCGTTCACGGCAAGACTCAATTCAATTCAATTCAATTTTATTTATATAGCGCTTTTAACAATTGACATTGTCGCAAAGCAGCTTTACACAATAAAAAGAAGTAAGTTTTTATGCAATGTGTATGAATCAAAATGATAAGATTGTCCCTGATGAGCAAGCCGAGGGCGACGGTGGCAAGGAAAAACTCCCTGAGATGGTAATAGGAAGAAACCTTGAGAGGAACCAGACTCAACAGGGAACCCATCCTCATCTGGGTGATAACGGATAGCAGAGAATGATCAGCATAATAATGTGTACTGGAAGTTCAGTGTAACAGGAGATGTGTTAAAATTTAAATTAAAAGGAGTCCAGTTTGTTCCCGGAGGCTCAGGTAGACTGTAGGAGATTCCAGTCCTGAGCTATCGAACAACTGAAGTCACAGGTCCCCAGAGCATCAATCGATGATAGGACAGTCTTCATGGAAACCATCCCCAGCCACCAAGCGCATCCAGGCAGACCACACGGGGCATCCATGTGACGGGATCTCCAACCAGAAGCAGGACTCCAGGACGGGTTAGACGGCTTCAGAGGGCAGAGGGGTCTGGATCACTGGCAACTCAGGAGCGAACATGTATAGCTCGACAGAGAGACAGAGAGAGGGAAAGGAGAGAGGGAGAGAGAGAGAGAGCAGAAAAGGAGAGAACAGAAAATAAGGAGAGATGGCAGTTAGGTATGGTCACAGTCAACATGTATAAGGTGAATGTATATTAGTGCAAAGTGCAAGCAGGGACTCCGGCAGGACTAACTATAACAGCATAACTAAAAGGGAGAGCCAGAAGGAAACACAAACATGAGGGCTCCCTGAGATGTAAAGCAACCAATCACCTCACCGTCAACAAACCTGAGTGAACAATGAGAGTGGGGAGGACAGCATCTAAACATACCAGTTCACCAGAATACTCTACGTCCATGAGTCCCCCAGATCTGCTCCTTTACCTAAGGTTAATCTATTTACAAAAATGCTTGGCTAAATAAATAAGTTTTTAGCCTAGACTTAAACACTGAGACTGTGTCTGAGTCCCGAACATTAACAGGAAGACTATTCCATAACTTTGGGGCTTTGTAAGAAAAAGCTCTGCCCCCTGCTGTAGTTTTAATAATACGTGGTACTGACAGGCAGCCTGCATCCTTTGATCGAAGTAGGCGTGGCGGATCGTAAGACACTAACAGTTCACTCAAATACTGTGGCGCGAGACCATTTAGTGCTTTAAATGTCAAAAGTAGTATCTTGAAATCGATGCGAAATTTCACAGGGAGCCAATGCAGTGTAGATAAGATAGGGGTGATGTGCTCGTATCTTCTGGTTCTAGTGAGGACTCTCGCTGCTGCATTCTGAACTAACTGAAGCTTGTTTATACACCTAGTTGAACAACCAGACAGTAAGGCGTTACAATAATCCAACCTAGAGGTGATAAAAGCATGAACTAGTTTTTCTGCATCATTTAGTGACAATATGTTTCTTATCTTGGCAATATTTCTAAGGTGAAAGAAAGCTATCCTGGTGATATTATCTACATGAGCTTCAAACGAAAGGCTGGAATCTATAATCACACCGAGGTCTTTAACTGTTGCACTTGATGGAACAGAAAGGCCATCTAAAGTTACAGTCTGATCAGAAAGCTTACTTCTAGCTACTTGTGGTCCTATGACTAGAACTTCTGTCTTATCAGGATTAAGCAGAAGAAAATTAATTAACATCCAATCTCGTATGTCCTGCACACACTGCTCAATTTTAGCAAACTGGTTTTTCTCATCTGGTTTTGCTGAGACATATAATTGTGTGTCATCAGCATAACAATGAAAACTAATACCATGTTTACGAATAATGTTGCCCAGAGGAAGCATGTAAAGGGAAAAAAGCAGTGGGCCTAAAACTGAGCCCTGTGGAACACCAAACTCCACTTGAGAACATGAGGAATGATCACCATCTAAATCTACAAACTGATAACGATCAGTCAAGTAGGATCTGAGCCACAAGAGGGCAGTTCCCTTAATTCCAACTACCTTTTCTAATCTGTGAAGGAGAATACTATGATCAATGGTGTCAAAAGCTGCACTGAGGTCCAGTAACACAAGTATAGTGACGCAACCCTGATCAGAGGCCCATAGGAGGTCGTTTACTACTTTAACAAGTGCTGTCTCTGTGCTGTGATGAGGCCTAAATCCTGACTGATACAGTTCATTTATGCTATTTCTGTGTAGATGTGAACATAGCTGCTGTGATACTACCTTTTCCAAAATCTTGGAGATAAAGGGAAGGTTTGATATCGGCCTGTAATTAGAAAGCAGACAGGGGTCAAGGTCAGGTTTCTTGATTAGCGGTTTAATAACGGCTAATTTAAAGGATTTGGGGACATACCCACTACTGAGTGAACAGTTAATTACTTTCAACAGGGGTTCTATTATTGCTGGTACTATCTGCTTGAGAAAATGTGTCGGTATAGGATCTAATATACAGGTTGACGATTTTGAAGAAGAGATGAGTGAAATTAGTTCCCTCGCTTCAAGGGGAGTAAAGTGTTCTAAGTTCTGATGTGATGTGGTTAGATCATCTGAATTATTTAAATTGTCTGGTTTCAAAGCCTGAATTTTTTGCCTAATATTTATGATTTTATTATTGAAAAAGTTCATGAAATCCTCACTACTGCATGATGATGTTGTGGAGATTTCTGCAGTGGTCTTGTTTTTAGTTAATTTAGCTACGGTATTAAATAAAAATCTCGGGTTGTTTTTGTTATTTTCTATTAGAGTGGAGAAATATGTTGATCTAGCATCACTGAGAGCTTTTTTATAGTTCAGGATGCTCTCCTTCCAAGCTATTTTGAATACTATCAATTTAGTTTGGCGCCATTTACGTTCGAATTTGCGAGCGGTTTGTTTTAAAGCACGTGTGTGGTCATTATACCAAGGAGCGAGTTTCTTATCTCTAATCATTTTCCTTTTAACTGGAGCGATATTATCTAAGCTATAACGAAGTGCTGACTCTAGATATTCATTCGCCTGTTCGAGTTCTGTGAAGTCAGATGGCGATCCAATCAAAGTAGATAATTCTGGAAGATTATTGATAAAGCTCTGTGCGGTATTTGATGTAAATGTACGTTTAAGGTGGAAGCGCGGTGCTGTGCGTACATTATTACTATAACACGCTTTAATCGAGACAAGGTAGTGATCTGAGATAACTTCAGACTGTGGAATTGTGGTTATATTTCCTATACTTAATCCGAAGGATAATATTAAATCCAAAGTGTGACCTGCTTTATGAGTGGGTCCTACTATACACTGATTTACTCCTACTGAGTCCAGTATGGACAAGAATGCTGTTCTCAGAGGGTCTTCTGGATTCTCAAAATGAATATTAAAGTCTCCAGCAATTAACGCTTTATCTACAGAAACAACAAGGTTTGAAAGGAAATCTGCAAATTCGCAGAGAAACTCCGAGTACGGCCCTGGGGGTCTGTAAATGATGATTAGCGGGATTGACTGAGCTGACTTTATGTTACTATAGAGAACTTCAAATGCATTAGATTTAAAACTGTGTTTTTGTACGAGAGACAGATTATCGTTATAAATAACTGCGACTCCTCCTCCTCTACCAGTTAGCCGAGGCTGGTGTATGTAGCTGTATCCAGGAGGACTAGCTTCATTTAGAGCCACATACTCGTCCTGTTTAATCCAGGTTTCTGTTAAACATAATATGTCAAGCTCCTGATCTGTGATAGTTTCATTAACAATAACTGCTTTAGATGCGAGAGATCTAATATTTAACAGTCCTAGCTTCAGATCAGAGGTGCTGGCTGCGCATTCAGTGTGATCTGAGTTTGTGGTGTCTATGTTAATTAAATTACTAAAACAGACTTTCTGAGTCTTTCTAAATGTATGTTTATGTTTATCTCGGGGAACAGACACAGTCTCAATCTGATGAACCCTGAGTGACGACTCTATGCAGCTAGCAGACGGTTGGTTTAGCCTGTCTGTCTGCTCCCTGGCCTTGGCTCTGGATTGTCACCGATTAACTAGGCCTCTTCTGAGACTATGTGCTATACTACAAGAAATGAGAGCAGCACCTTCCCGAGTGGGATGGACACCGTCCCGCCCTAACAGGCCAGTTTTGCCCTCAAAAGTCTTCCAATTGTCAATGAAGCCCACGTTGTTTTCGGAGCACCACCTGGACATCCAGCGGTTCAGCGACCATAACCTGCTGTAAGCTATGTCGCCACGTCTCATTGGGATGGGACCAGAGCAAACTACTTCTTCGGACATCGCCTTCGCTATTTTAAACACCTCTGTAAAGTTACTCTTACTAACCTCTGACTGACGAAGGCGTATATCGTTAGCTCCAGCATGTACCACTATCTTAGAGAACCTATGCTGACCTAGAGCCCTAAGATTACCTGCTATGTCCGGTGCTCTGGCTCCCGGGATACACCTGACCACTGCCGCTGGCGCCCCTAAAGGCCTAGCTAATTTCACATGTCTCAGTATAGAGTCTCCTATAACCAGAGCTCTTTCAGGTTTCTCAGCGGGTGCATCACTGAGGAGAGCGAACCTGTTGGACACGTGAAGCGCAGAAGAGGTGTGCTCCGGTGGGCTAGCCTTAGCGTTAGCTTTGGCTGAACGAGTATGCCGCCGAGTCGTCACCCACTCGCCCCGCTGTGAGGGCTCTACTGCCGGAGTCGGGGGATGATTATCTCCACCTGTGGCACCCAGACTTTCCACTACAGGATTAACGCTGCTCTCGCGCTCTCTAACCCTCTCTAAAGTCTGGATGCGCTCCTCTAATGCTACTATCTTCTCCGTCAGGGTGCTAACTAACACACACCTATCACAAATAAAATTATCACTAATGACGGAGGAAGAATGTCTAAACATCCTGCACTCCACACACTGAGCGAGCTGAATGGTAGACATGATAACGTACCTCTTTGTGCCGGAGTTGTGATTATTTGGTGATGGATTCGCTTGTTGTTGGTCAGATGATACGCGCGTTCTCCCAAAAAGCGCAAAAAATCGGATAAAGTCCAGTAGTATTAAAGCGTAAAAACGGGAAAAGTATATAATTATAAAAAACTAAACAAAATATATTATAAAACGCTGTTTCAAACAGACGAGGAACTTTCGCGGGAACAATACGAAAAAACAGGAAGCTACGTCAACAGGAAGCTCTCAGAAGCTCTTCATATCTTGCAGGAGAAGACCATGAGGATTTGATGTAGATGGAGTCAGAAGATATGCCACTCCTTTACTTTGGAAGGAAACACTTCCTCCACTGAATGTGCCAAAGGAAGCTGTACTAGCTCTTCTCTATAGTACAGAGAAACGCGTAATGAAAAAGCCTCAGAAGGCAGCAAGCTATAATTCTGAAATTCAGAAGCTTTTGCAGGCTGGCTATATCAACCCGCTCTCAGCCGAACAATATGACCAGTATCTTCATTCTTGGTACATACCGCATCACATGGTCCATCATAACAGCGAGGACCACAACTTGTTCAATTGTTCTTTTGAGTTCCAAGGCCAGGCTTTAAATAAGCATCTTTTGCCTGGGCCTACACTAGGAGTATGTTTGTTAGGAGTACTCCTTTGTTTCAGGGAACACCTTGTAGCTGTCTGCAGCGATGTGCTGGGAATGTTTCATCAAGTCCGCCTCCTTGAGGAAGACAAACCCTTCCTCAGATTTCTATGGCGCAGTGGGTGAGTAACAGAACCTCCATCAATGGAAGGTTCTGCCATTTGGAACCACCTGTAGCCCCTGCTGCGCTACGTTTGCCCTTCAGTCACACGCAAAGAATCACCTCGAAACTGTAGTACGCGGGTTTTATGTGGACAATTGTCTACAAAGTGTTCTAACTGAAACGCAGGCTGAGAGATTGGTGAACAGATTACAGAGTCATCTTAAGGAAGGTGGATTCGAGCTGAGGTAGTGGGCCAGTAATGTCCCTAGCGTCATTCAACATCTTCCACCTGAGCTAAAATCAGAAAACAGTGAGATCTGGCTCAGTCAAGCAATGAAAGGGCACTTGGCCTGTTATGGCAATGCAACTCCGACACTTTGTCATACAAACCTTATCACAGCAAAGAAGGTGTGATCACCATGCGGAAACTTTACTGCACTCTTGCAAAACAGTATCATCCTCTTGGGTTTCTTATGCCCTTTACCACAAGAGCTAAGATCATTGTTCAAATGTTGTGGGATAAAAAACGAGACTGGGATGACCCTTGCCTTCCTGCAGATTTATTAGATGCGTGGCATCAATGGGAAAATGAGTTGCCTCGATTATCTCATGTATCCCTACCTAGATGCTACAGCTCCTGCCTTCAGCCCATGATTAAACATCGTAGTTTGCACATATTTTGCAATTCCTCTGAAAGAGCATATGGCTCTGTCGCGTATTTGCTCACAGAGGATAGTCAGAGCAATGTTCAAGTAGCATTTGTAGCCGCAAGATCTCGAATTGCTCCCAAAACACAGCTGTCCATAGCTTGATTGGAGCTGTGTTAGGAGCAATAACAGGTGCTCAACTAGACTCTGTATTGAAAAGAGAACTGACCCTCGAAATTCACAGCCTTGGGTATTGGACTGATTCAACCACAGTTCTTGCTTGGCTTCAATCCGATTTGTGTCGATATAAGGTATTTTTGGGAGTCAGAATTACTGAAATTCAAGAACTGTCTGATGCCAAATCCTAGCATTACGTTGATTCATCATCTAACCCTGCTGATGATATCACAAGGGGCCTTTCTTTGTATCAGTTAGCTAGACACTCGCTGGAACAAAGGGCCATCCTTTTTGCTACAGCCGAGCTCGTGTTGGCCAAAGGCACCCATTTGTCAAAACTGTGAAGACATTCAAGAGCTGAGGAAACCTGCATTCTGTGAATTGCTGAATAATACACCAGCATCAATACCAGATGCTCTTCAGTTCAATATCTATAAAGAGCTATTAGAGGCCACAGTGCAATTTCTACATGGGGCGGCTGATAGCAAATACCAGCCTGATGCTAATGACTTTCACGATGCAGAATTGACAGTTCTGAGACATTGTCAGATGCACAATTTCCCAGAGGAGTTTGCTCTACTTAAAGAAGGGAAGAATGTGCCTGCTCGCAGCCGATTAATAAAGCTTGCACCTGAGTATAACCACCATTCTGTATTGATTAGTGTAGGAGGGAGGCTTCGCATATGTGACAGTGTGAGCAATGATGTACTACATCCTATAGCCTTGTATCCGGGTCACCCAGTCTCACAACTTCTCATTAAGCATTATGACACCCAGCTAAAGCACTCAGGGGCCAGTCGTGTGTTTGCAGAACTATGTAGGAAATTCCGGATCTTGCGCGGAAGAGAGGCTATTAAGAAACATCAACACGGATGTCTTGATTGTAACAAGTGGCGAGGGAAACCGACAGTTCCGAGAATGTCCGATCTTCCTCCATCAAGCCTCAGACTATTTAAACCCCCTTTCTATGCCCCGGGAGTCGACTGTTTTGGGCCACTCATAATTAAAATAGGGCGCCGGACAGAGAAGAGATGGGGCATTATTTATAAATGTCTGACAACTCGTGCTGTTTACCTTGATCTGTTAAGTCAAATGGATACCGAGTCTTTCTTGATGTCTCTCAGACGTTTCATCAGCCACAGAGGGAAACCTCATGAGCTTTTCTCAGATCAAGGTACAAACTTCAAAGGAGGACAACAAAGTGGAAGATGCCTTCCGCCAGACCCAACCTGATCTCAGACATCAGCTGGCCAAAGAACAGATTCAGTTACGCTTTAATCCTCCAAGTGCACCTCACTTTGGTAGGTCATGGGAAAGGGAAGTGAGATCCGTTAAAACTGCTCTACGCACGACACTTGGTGCTCAGGTTGTTACCAAGGATTATCTTGACTGAGATTGAGAGCATCCTTAATTCAAGACCACTTGGATATGTCTCCAGTGACATAGGTGACCCAGATCCGGTGGCACCAAATTTCTTGCTTATGGGGCGGCACGACTCGTCCTTGCCTCAGGTGATCTATACTGAATCTGATCTTCTCAGTAGGAAGAGATAGAGACATTGTCAGATACAAGACTGTCGCGGGAAGCTGTGAAAATGCTGTTCATTACCTGTAGGGGGCAGTCATGATTCAATCTGAAGTATTGTGTGTCTACTGAAGCCAAACATGCGTTCTCTCTCTAACCCTAACCTATGCGCCCATTGATAACAAGCGACAGAGCTCATAAACGTGTCAAGCTCAAACTTTAAATACTGATATGTATTTATTCTTCACTTTATTCTCAATTATGATTCTGCTTTGACTGCGCTTTCTCCATTCAGTATTATTATCATTAGTATTAGTAGTGAAAATTACCGCTGATTAACTGATTAATCTCTGCAGTTAGAGTAGTTGGAGGTATGTTCTGGAAAGGAGAGGAATGAAGGTTAGCCACAGCAAGACGGAATGCATGTGTGTGTGTGAATGAAAGGGACCCAAGTGGAACGGTGAAGCTACAGGGAGCAGAGGTAAAGAAGATGCAGGACTTTAAGTACTTAGGGTCAACGGTCCAGAGTAATGGGGATTGGGGAAAGGAGGTGAAGAGGCGGGTACAGGCAGGTTGGAACGGGTGGAGAAAAGTGTCAGGTGTGCTGTGCGATAAAAGAGTATCAGCGGATTAATTTCACTTGGGCTATTTCTAACAGGCAATCTACTAAATAATAATAAATAGATAAAATAACCCAGCACTTTAACATTTAACCCAGCAGTTTTAAGAGTGTAACATAAAATATATTCAATTTGTAAAATAGCACAGGTGAAATCATAGATTGTGTAAAAACAATACAACAAAGCTTTAAATAAATTGTATTTACAGTGCATGGAATTTTATGGGGTTGTCACTGAACGATTTACCCTGACAAAGAGCAATATAAGAATAGTGCCAGCTGGCACACCTTAAAAAATAATTCGGCATCTATTTAGAGTCTAAACATTTTTTCTAAACTTGTGCTACTGTTGTTTACTTACAATATTTGTTAATTCATTTTTTTATTTAAATGAGGCTTGGGCTCCGAGATGTTGAGCCTATTTCCTACTGTACGTAGTCTAATCAGAGCTCTACCGCCCGTTCAAGTGTAATTCATAAATTATGTTTATAATAATGAAATGAGATGCCCTAAATCGTGCTTTAAAATTAATCTACAATTCATTTCAAACCTGCGGCTCGTAGTTTCACTTTACAAAGCATACTGCATTGATGGATGGATGTTGTTGATAAATATTTAAAATGATAATTAAATAAATAGCTGTCCATCTTTTTTTGTGTTTATTTTTTCGTTTTATTATACATCGTTTATATTATGCACCACTTCATATAACAAATAGTTTTAAATGATAGTAAAGGTACCATTGGTCATGTACCAATCTGCATCAAACTGAATCTCTCTGAGTAAGTAAGCATAATAATAAATAATGAATCATTATAGTGTCACCCCAAGGGTGAACATGACCAAATTACTGCATAAACACTGGAACATGAGGATTTAATAATTTAATTAAACACGAATATCCTTAATGTGTTAAAATGTTGGATTTTTATTTAAAAGCCCAATAAATATTTATGTGTGTGTGTGTGAAATGTGTGGCATTTTAATTCAAATCCAACATTTTAATGTGCGTCAAGGTGCATGGGCGTCAACTCGCACGTTCTGTAATATTCCATTGTCATTCATATTGCCGCTGTTTTAGAGCCCTTTACTAAAGCATTCGCTAGTTATCAAGTTGATATACAGGTCAATCGTGAATTACACTCAAAGTATCAACTCCAACTATGAAGTCTGATTTCATTTGCTGGGGAAATAAAATTTAGGCAGAGACGTCCGCACTGTCTTGTTAATTCATCTAAAACTCCCTACAGTATTTGCCAACAGCGCACCCAGTTTGATAAATTCACACATATCTTGAATGAAAGGTGAGAAGAGATTCAGCAGAATCTTCTGACACCGTGCTTGCTCTGAAAGACTATATTCGACAAGAATATAGAGAATAAGAATTGTATTTCTAATAAGGTAATTAATTAAATAATACAATTATATCAAATAAGGTCTTTATCTAAAAGCCAGACCAAATTTCCCATTCACCGCTTTGAAGTAGTTAAATTTGCTTATACTGTAGATACGTAGGTTATATTTTAAAAGTACAATTGCAAGTAAATTACAAACTGCATGTAATGTAAAATATGAATAAAACAGTATTAGACACACATATATGATATGGGAGTATATACAGTGAAAAAGCTATTTACACATGAGTGCTCAAATGTAAAGCAAACGCAATTATTAATTTATTGTGTATATTTAACTTCATTCAGCCGTTCAAGTTACATGAAAAAATAACGTGCCTGTCAGCCCACTATTATTTTCTGTTCAAATGTAAAGATCAAATCAAATCAAATTCAAATTTTATTTGTCACATACACAGTCATACACAGTACGATATGCAGTGAAATGCTTATACGACTGCCCTGTGACCTTAAATATTTTTACAAAAGGAACCTATAAAACAGATTCCATCAAAGTTACAAAATATATATATATACATAAAATCTGAAGTATGAAAGAATGTGCTCTTGTCAGAAGTGGGATGTGATGTAATATATTACGACTATAGTCTGTGAAAAACTTGAGGTAGTATTTTAATGAGATGAGGGGGGGTGTGAAAAGAAGTCCTTGAAGTGTGCAAATGTGCATATATGTGCAATGTGCATTGACATAATTGTCCGTTCTGTGTGTGCACACGTGTGTGCAAAAAGATGAAGTAAAACAAAGAATACAAAAGTGTATAATTTTTATTAAAAGTTGGCCTAAACAATATTGTCTCCAATGCTGAAGCAAACATTATTTTGTTTTTGTTCTAGTCTATTTGTTGAAGACAACGTGACTGTGCGCTCCGAGGTGAACACATGCAGACCCCCAGTTACTGTAATCCCTCTTCTCACCTTTCATTCATGATAGATGTGAATTTATCAAACCGGTTTCACTGATGGGGGAATTGGCAGAATTGAGGAGTTTAAAAAGAATGAACAAGACCGAGCAGATTTCTCTGCCTAAAATGTATTTCACCAGCAAACCATAAACATAAATAGAAACAAATAAAATGTTTAATGATATCAATTAAATCAGACTTCATAGTTGGATTTGATACTGAGTGTAATTCATATATTTACTGAATATATTCACATTTTGTAAAATAATGAAACCCGTTTCCTTTGTGGACCGCACGTCTACTTTCCTTGTTTTAGTCTGTAATATTTAAGTGAAATACATTTTGCGTATATGCTGAAATATTCCTTTTCATTTATGGTCTGGTGTAATATGTTTGATCAGCATTATTGCAAGAGGCGATGACTTTCTGGGGGAGTATGTCTAACCGCGGTAAAGTTAGTTTCATATTCGCATATTCGCATTTCCGGCTTCAATAGCTGCTTAAATAAACCCGCAAATAAGATACAAACATATGCATATATTTCCTATCTACATAGACTTTAAGCTACATCCTCTTTTTTTCTCGATTAAGCTCTTAACGTATAGATTACTGAAAGCATAAACCCAATTATTCCCTACGGCGCGACGAATGATTCAGGGATCATCGCAAAATGCATCACAATGCATTCTTTAAAAATCAATAGCTTCTTAACCATAGGGTATGGAGAGATGCCACTCAGGCCATCATAAACTGCGCCCCCTCATCTGCTTACTACACCTTTTCAATTTAGAGATTATTTATTTATTTTATTTTTTCCACATTTTTATTATTATTAAAATTTCAATAGCTTCTTAACCATAGGGTATGGCCAGATGCCACTCAGTCCATCATAAACTGCGCCTCCTCATCTACTCACTACACCTTTTCATTTTAGAGATTATTGAGTTTTTACATTTTTCCACATTTTTTTATTATTAAAAAATTCAATAGCTTCTTAATCAAAAGAGATGGAGAAATGCTACTCATAGTATCATGGACAGTTCCCCCTCATCTACTTACTACACCTTTTCATTTTAGAGATTATTCAGTTTTTACATTTTCCCACATTTTTTCATTATAAAAAAAATCAATAGCTTCTTAACCATAGGGTATGGACAGATGCCACTCAGGCAATCATAAACTGCGCCCCCTCATCTGCTTACTACACCTTTTCATTTTAGAGATTATTTATTTTTTAGATTTTTCTAAATTTTTTTATTCTTTAAAAATTCAATAGCTTCTTAACCATAGGGTTTGGAGAAATGCCACTCAGTCCATCATAAACTGCGCCCCCTCATCTACTTACTACACCTTTTCATTTTAGAGATTATTCAGTTTTTACATTTTTCTACATTTTTTAATTTTTATAAAATTCAATAGCTTCTTAATCAAAAGAGATGGAGAAATGCTACTCATAGTATCATGGACAGTTCGCCCTCATCTACTTACTACACCTTTTCATTTTAGAGATTATTCAGTTTTTACATTTTCCCACATTTTTTCATTATAAAAAAAATCAATAGCTTCTTAACCATAGGGTATGGACAGATGCCACTCAGGCAATCATGAACTGCGCCCCCTCATCTGCTTACTACACCTTTTCATTTTAGAGATTATTTATTTTTTAGATTTTTCAAATTTTTTTTATTCTTTAAAAATCAATAGCTTCTTAACCATAGGGTATGGAGAGATGCCACTCAGGCCATCATAAACTGCGTCCCCTCATCTGCTTACTACACCTTTTCAATTTAGAGATTATTTATTTTTTAATTTTTTCCACATTTTTATTATTATTAAAATTTCAATAGCTTCTTAACCATAGGGTATGGCCAGATGCCACTCAGTCCATCATAAACTGCGCCTCCTCATCTACTTACTACACCTTTTCATTTTAGAGATTATTGAGTTTTTACATTTTTCCACATTTTTTTATTATTAAAAAATTCAATAGCTTCTTAATCAAAAGAGATGGAGAAATGCTACTCATAGTATCATGGACAGTTCCCCCTCATCTACTTACTACACCTTTTCATTTTAGAGATTATTCAGTTTTTACATTTTCCCACATTTTTACATTATTAAAAAAATCAATAGCTTCTTAACCATAGGGTATGGACAGATACCACTCAGGCAATCATGAACTGCGCCCCCTCATCTGCTTACTACACCTTTTCATTTTAGAGATTATTTATTTTTTAGATTTTTCTAAATTTTTTTATTCTTTAAAAATCAATAGCTTCTTAACCATAGGGTATCGAGAGATGCCACTCAGGCCATCATAAACTGCGCCCCCTCATCTGATTACTACACCTTTTCAATTTAGAGATTATTTATTTTTTTATTTTTTCCACATTTTTATTATTATTAAAATTTCAATAGCTTCTTAACCATAGGGTATGGCCAGATGCCACTCAGTCCATCATAAACTGCGCCCCCTCATCTACTTACTACACCTTTTCATTTTAGAGATTATTCAGTTTTTACATTTTTCTACATTTAAAAAAAAAATAAAATTCAATAGCTTCTTAATCAAAAGAGATGGAGAAATGCTACTCATAGTATCATGGACAGTTCGCCCTCATCTACTTACTACACCTTTTCATTTTAGAGATTATTCAGTTTTTACATTTTTCTACATTTTTTTATTTTTATAAAATTCAATAGCTTCTTAATCAAAAGAGATGGAGAAATGCTACTCATAGTATCATGGACAGTTCGCCCTCATCTACTTACTACACCTTTTCATTTTAGAGATTATTCAGTTTTTATCTTTTCCCACATTTTTTCATCATTAAAAAATTCAATAGCTTCTTAACCATAAGGTATGGAGAGATGCCACTCAGGCAATCATAAACTGCACCCCTCATCTGCTTACTACACCTTTTCATTTTAGAGATTATTTAATTGTTTACATTTTTCTAAATTTTTTTATTATAAAAAAATTAAATAGTTTCTTAATCAAAAGAGATGGAGAAATGCTACTCATAGTATCATGGACAGTTCCCCCTCATCTACTTACTACGCCTTTTCATTTTAGAGATTATTCAGTTTTTACATTTTTCCACATTTTTTTATTATTAAAAAATTCAATAGCTTCTTAATCAAAAGAGATGGAGAAATGCTACTCATAGTATCATGGACAGTTCCCCCACTCTACTTACTACACCTTTTCATTTTAGAGATTATTCAGTTTTTACATTTTCCCACATTTTTTCATTATTAAAAAATTAAATAGCTTCTTAATCAAAAGAGATGGAGAAATGCTACTCATAGTATCATGGACAGGTCCCCCTCATCTACTTACTACACCTTTTCATTTTAGAGATCATTCAGTTTGTACATTTTCCCACATTTTTTCATTTAAAAAAAATTCAATAGCTTCTTAACCATAGGGTATGGACAGATGCCACTCAGGCTATCATAAACTGCGCCTCCTCATCTGATTACTACACCTTTTCATTTTAGAGATTGTTTATTTTTTTAATTTTTCTAAATTTTTTTATTATAAAAAAATTCAATAGCTTCTTAATCAAAAGAGATGGAGAAACGCTACTCATAGTATCATGGACACTTCCCCCTCATCTACTTACTACGCCTTTTCATTTTAGAGATTAAAATTAATTGAGTTTTTACATTTTTTTTCACATTTTTTTAAATGAAAAAATTCAAGTCAAGTCAAGTCAAGTCAAGTCAAGTAGGCTTTTATTGTCATTCCAACCATATACAGTTAGTACACAGTGAAACGAAACAACGTTCCCCCAGGACCAGGGTGCTACATACATGTAACAACATAAATGTACAACATAAATTTTTACATTTTTAAGTTACTCTAAAACAAGAACTATCAATATCTATACAAAAATACAAAAATAGACAAAGTGCACGTGCAAATGTGCAAACAAAGTGGTACATGACAGACACAACAATGTAAGACATAACAGTACTTTTTTGATGAAGGATGAATTGAGGTAGTGGGAAGAGCAGCAGTAAACAGTTTACAATTTTGACAGAAGTATTGTGTGCAAATAGCAATAAATAGCAATTTAAATATTGTGCAAAAATTGCAAGGAGCAGCACAGGTATGTAGGTATGAGCAGACTGGGATGGGTGTGCATCAGTGTGATTGTGCATGTGTGTTTATCAGTTCAGTCCAGATGTTCCAGATTTAGTTCGTCTGAGTGATTTGTGTGTGTGTATGTGTGTGTGTGTGTATGTGTGTGTGTGTGTGTGTCAGGTATCAGTCCAGTCCTTTTGTGTTTAGGAGACGGATGGCTTGCGGATAAAAACTGTTTCTCAGTCTGGATGTGAGTGCCCGAATGCTTCGGTACCTTTTTCCAGATGGCAGGAGGGTGAAGAGTGTGTGTGAGGGGTGTGTCCGGTCAGCCACAATGCTGGTGGCTTTGCGGATGCAGCGTGTGGTGTAAAGGTCTTCGATAGAAGGGAGAGAGACCCCAATGATCTTCTCAGCTGTCCTCACTATCCGCTGTAGGGTCTTGCGGTCTGACACGGTACAATTCCCAAACCAGACAGTGATGCAGCTGCTCAGGATGCTCTCGATGGTTCCTCTATAGAAGGTGGTGAGGATCGGTGATGGGAGCTGGACCTTTCTCAGCCTTCTCAGGAAGAAAAGACGTTGTTGGGCTTTCTTATGCAGAGAGCTGGTGTTGAGGGACCAGGAGAGGTTCTCCTCCAGGTGGACGCCCAGGAATTTTGTGCTCTTGACGATCTCCACAGAAGAGCCGTCGATGCTGAGCGGAGAGTGTTCGCTCCGAGTCCTCCTAAAGTCAACAACCATCTCTTTTGTCTTTTCGACGTTCAGAGCCAGGTTGTTGTCTTTACACCAGTCCGTTAGCCTCAGCACTTCCTCTCTGTACGCCGACTCGTCGTTCTTGCTGATGAGACCCACCACGGTCGTGTCATCAGCGAACTTGATGATATGATTGGAGCTGTGTGTCGCTACACAATCATGAGTCAGCAGTGTGAACAGCAGGGGGCTGAGCACGCAGCCCTGGGGGGCCCCAGTACTCAGTGTGGTGGTGCTGGAGGTGTAGCTCCCGATCCGCACTGCTTGAGGTCTTTCGGTCAGAAAGTCCAGAATCCAGTTGCAGAGGGAGGTGTTCAGGCCCAACAAGCTCAGCTTCCCGATCAGGTGTTGGGGGATGATTGTATTGAATGCTGAACTGAAGTCTATGTACAGCATTCTGGCGTAAGTGTCTTTCTTTTCAAGATGTGACAGTGCCAGGTGGAGTGTGGTGGAGATGGCATCGTCCGTTGAACGGTTTGGACGATATGCGAACTGCAGGGGGTCCATTGAGGGGGGCAGCAGGGCTTTGATGTGTCTCATGACAAGCCTTTCGAAGCACTTCATGATGATGGGTGTTAGTGCAACAGGGCGGTAGTCATTGAGACAGGACACAGAAGACTTCTTCGGCACGGGGACGATGGTGGTAGACTTAAAACATGTGGGAACGACGGCGCTGCTCAGAGAGATGTTGAATATGTCGGTGAGAACACCTGCCAGCTGTTCTGCGCATTCTCTGAGCACTCTGCCTGTGATGTTGTCTGGTCCAGCAGCTTTACGTGGGTTGACTCTGCGTAGAGTTTTCCTCACATCAGCCGTGGTGAGACACAGCACCTGGTCATTCGGCGGAGGGATAGTCTTCCTCGGCGTCACGTCGTTCTGCATGTCGAACCGTGCGTAGAAGTTATTCAGCGCATCTGGAAGGGAGCCGTCACTGTCACAGGCAGGTGATGAAGTCCTGTAGTGAGTGATGGCTTGTATACCCTGCCACATGCGCCGTGTGTCACCGCTGTCCCTGAAGTGATTGTGGATTCTCTGGGCGTGTGCGCGCTTCGCCTCTCTGATGGCCCGGGACAGTTTGGCCCTTGCTGTTCTTAGGGCCGCCTTGTCCCCCGCTTTGAAGGCAGAGTCTCTGGTTTTCAGTAGTGCACGCACCTCCGCAGTAATCCACGGTTTCTGGTTGGATCGTGAGATGATGTTCTTGGAGACAGTGACGTCATCGGTGCACTTGTTGATGTAGCTGGTCACTGATGACGTGTACTCCTCCAAGTCGGTATAGTCGCCGTAAGTTGCAGCCTCCCTAAACATGTTCCAGTCAGTGTTCTCGAAACAGTCCTGAAGAGCAGAGATGGCTCCTGCTGGCCAGGTTTTCACCTGCTTCAGAACCGGTTTTGAACGCCTGACGAGTGGTCTGTATGCTGGAATTAGCATGACAGAGATGTGGTCTGAGTAGCCGAGGTGGGGCGGGGCTCTGCCCGATATGCGCCGGGGATGTTTGTGTAAACAAGATCCAGCGTGTTTTCCCCTCTCGTTGCAAAGTCCACATACTGATGGAATTTAGGAAGCACTGACTTGAGATTTGCATGGTTGAAATCTCCAGCAACAATAAACAGTCCATCCGGGTGTGTGTTCTGCAGATTACTGATCTTAGCATACAGTTCCCATAGCGCTTCCTTAGCATTAGCGCTAGGTGGAATGTACACTCCGATAATGAAAACAGTAGTGAATTCCCGTGGTAAATAAAAAGGTCTACATCTAACAGTCACAATCTCCACCAGCGATGAGCAAAAACTAGAAACTAGCACAGAGTTCTTACACCATTTCGTGTTGATGTAGACACACAAACCGCCGCCGCGAGTCTTACCGCACAGAGCTGCGTTTCTGTCGGCGCGAAACGAGGCTAGTCCGTCTAGCTGAATGCCGGTGTCTGGAACTCTGTCGCTGAGCCATGTCTCCGTGAAAACAAACACACAGCAGTCCCTAACCTCACGCTGTGTAGCCTGTTGCAGTGTTCAATAGCTTCTTAACCATAGGGTATGGAGAGATGCCACACAGGGCATCATAAACTGCGCCCCCTCATCTACTTACTACACCTTTTCATTTCCGAGATTATTCAGTTTTTACATTTTCCCACATTTTTTCATTTTTAAAAAATTCAATAGCTTCTTAACCATAGGGTATGGACAGATGCCACTCAGGCTATCATAAACTGTGCCTCCTCATCTGATTACTACACCTTTTCATTTTAGAGATTGTTTATTTTTTTTATTTTTCTAAATTTTTTTATTCTTTATTCAATAGCTTCTTAACCATAGGGTATAGACAAATGCCACTCATGCCATCATGAACTGCACCCCCTCATCTACTTACTACATCTTTTCATTTTAGAGATTAAAATTAATTCAGTTTTTACATTTTTTTCACATTTTTTAAAATAAAAAAATTCAGTAGCTTCTTAACCATAGGGTATGGAGAGATGCCACACAGGCCATCATAAACTGCGCCCCCTCATCTACTTACTACACCTTTTCATTTCAGAGATTATTCAGTTTTTACATTTTCCCACATTTTTTTATTATTAAAAAATTCAATAGCTTCTTAATCAAAAGAGATGGAGAAATGCTACTCATAGTATCATGGCCAGTTCCCCCTCATCTACTTACTACACCTTTTCATTTTAGAGATTATTCAGTTTTTACATTTTTCCACATTTTTTTATTATAAAAAAATTAAATAGCTTCTTAATCAAAAGAGATGGAGAAATGCTACTCATAGTATCATGGACAGTTCCCCCTCATCTACTTACTACACCTTTTCATTTTAGAGATTATTCAGTTTTTACATTTTCCCACATTTTTTCATCATTAAAAAATTCAATAGCTTCTTAACCATAGGGTATGGAGAGATGCCACTCAGGCAATCATAAACTGCACCCCCTCATCTGCGTACTACACCTTTTCATTTTAGAGATTATTTATTTTTTACATTTTTCTAAATTTTTTTATTCTTTAAAAATTCAATAGCTTCTTAACCATAGGGTATGGAGAAATGCCACTCAGTCCATCATAAACTGTGCCCCCTCATCTACTTACTACATCTTTTCATTTTAGAGATTATTCAGTTTTTACATGTTTCCACATTTTTTTTATCATTAAAAAATTCAATAGCTTCTTAATCAAAAGAGATGGAGAAATGCTACTCATAGTATCATGGACAGTTCCCCCTCATCTACTTACTACACCTTTTCATTTTGGAGATTAATGCTTTTTACATCATAGTATCATGGTTTTTACATTTTTCCACATTTTTTTATTATTAAAAAATTCAATAGCTTCTTAACCATAGGATATGGACAGATGCCACTCAGGCCACCATAAACTGCGCGCCCTCATCTACTTATTACATCTTTTCATTTTTGAGATCATTAATTTTTTTCACATTTTCTCATAATTAGAAAATTCAATAGCTTTTTAACCATAGGGAATGGAGAATGCAACTCATAGTACCATGGACAGTTCCCCCTCATTTATTTACTACACACTTGATTTTTTAAGTTCAACCTTTTTCTCTTTTTTAATCAAAAACTTACATTTTAGTGGTGCTTTATAGGTTTGTGAATATTCAGTGCTGATGGCCAGCTTTTCAGTGTAATTATATTTATAATTTGCTTATGTGCACTTCATATTTATATTTTTGCTGGTGCTGCCTATTTGACCTATGTTTATTTTTAATGCCCACAGATACAAAATATATACATCATGAAGATATGGTCACAGATCACCCTCCAGTTTTCTCGAGTAATTGGAGCTGGGACACAGGAGTACTGTTTTGGACCTACTAAACTACTGAGCTGTTTATTTCCATCAGTAAAAAGACTGCATACTTTGGATCTTCTTTATGTTTTTTCAATCCATGTTTGGAGAAAGACTATGAAGTACTTATTTCATATAATCCAAAGGGACCCGACACTTCACCCTCCCGTGGAGGCTGCATCTTCTGCACCTCCTCGCTCTCCTCACCCCTGAGCACTCCCAACCTCTAGCACCGTGGGTGTGAACGTGAGTGCGCGTGTGTGTGTGAATTAGGGCTCGAATTAGAGGTTAATGTATTTTAGGTTAATGTACCTTGAAGGTCTTGGCCTGTTACTTACAAACATGGTCAGCACAGCGCTGTTGAAATTCACCCAGACTTCTTGTCTGATGACTCATTTGCATGTTTATGGATAAACTGTCCCATATAGGTTTTGTTCAGATTGGTCTTACATTGCTGCAGCTCACTTTTTATAGGGCAGAAAAAGCTCAGAAAAAAATTCACCATAAACATCATGGTGTACATTAACTCGAATTACCAAGGTGAGGGGGTAAGGAATAACAAAAGGGAAACAATGGGGATTGCAAACATTTGATCTGCGGAACTACAAGGGATCTGAATGTGACTTGTACCAACTAACTCTAATCCACATTAATACAAGATGATCACACTAAGTTACCTGAAGATGATGAAATCATCTTGATTGGCAAAGGTAATAACATGTTTGCTGTCCTCTTTGGGAACGGAAAACAGGTACTTGAGGATGTCGGATACCTTTATGAAGGGGAGATAATCACCATGAGCTTCAATTTTCCAAGGTTTTGTTGATGAGATGATACACAACGTCCTGGTACAGTTCGCGACTCACCCGTCTGCCGAGTCGAGAGGTGAAGTTCTTGAAGATGAGGTGAGGGAAGGCCTCGGACATGGTGCCGATGTCCGGGATGTCGTGCCTTTATACACTACGGCAATTTAAGAACACCAATTAGCCTAATCTGCTTGTCTTTTGGATTGCGAGAGGAAACCGGATTACCCGGAGGAAACCCAAAAAGTACTGGGAGAACATGCAAACTCCATGCACACAGAGGCGTGAATCAAACTCAACCCTGATGGTGCATAAAGACAGTGCTAAGTAGGGGGTTTGAAGCATACCATATGTTACTACCACTCTAGCTGAAGCCACTTCCGGGTTGGAAGTGCTAGTATATAATATACTATAAAGCATGGATCACTGGTGCACCACATCATTTTACTCTTACTGTGCATGTGTGGTTAGACCTGCATTTTCCAGGACGTTGCCTGGGACAATGCCGACCTCATGAATGGCCTAGAATCTAAATCCCTTGTGATTTTTTTCCCTTTCTTTCTGTAGGGCTTTGCGAAGGAGGAGGTGTACAGGACAAAGCCTTGGGCCACTGGAGGACATGGAGGCACAGATTCAGGAGGTTCTCAGCAATATCATAAACGGCTTCCTTCGGAAGACTGTACATTCCATCACCGACCGTTTGAGAAAACTGGTTGACTACAATTTTTGCCTAGGATTTGCTTTTGTTTTCCTATGTAATAAAGTACCATTTGATTCAGTACATTTGTATTAGAAATACGGACTTTATTACCAATTTTAATGCCTACTTTTTACCCACCTGGTAAATTACTTTTGTATTTCATGACCTTTATACTGTTTCATTCCGGATTCTGTTTGGTCAGAAGGTGTTGAACTTGTACAGTAAAGGCAGCACATTAATAGATTGAACAGGTGTGATCACTGATGTTTATTACAAAAGAAAAAAAAAAAAAAAAAATTGTCCCATTGCAGAGTCAAAGATTTCCACGTTTTCTGAAAAAGAAACCTTACACTCTTCTCTCCACCTCCAGTTCTCACAGAGAAATGCAGAGAGATAAACACAGACAAAGTTTTTTTATTTAATTTTCCCCAGACCAATGTGTGTTCACTCCACACTTAACACTTTCCTCTTTTTGGCTGTGCGTGTGTAGGCGTGATGACGCCACTCCACGTCCGCCGTGCTCTCGTTCTCCAGAGTACCCAGCTTGATCATGTACACTGTGGACGAGATAGAAAAGACAAAACCGCCGACATTAATGCTGTTTGTGTCTCAGCATTAGGTACAACAGAATCTTCACCTTTACCTTCCTAATTGTCATAAAACTAACACACAGGGGATAAAATAATGCACTCTCTAAATCTAAAGTACACAAATGGGCAAAATCCAAATCATTTTTTAAGAATGTGACGTAAATCATGTCTACTTAATAAATACAGCTTCTGAATTGTTGTCAAGCTAATGAAAAAAATATTTGTACCAACTACACAATACATTTTTGAATGACGCAAGCATTAATAAATGGCTAATTATTGAGTCACTTACGTTTCATTTCAAACCGAGGTCCGACTTCAGTCAACTCGACGTTCTTGTGGTCGGTTTTCTTGTAAACGTGGTGCCTGAAACAGCGCGGAACAACTGTAATGAGTTTCTCATTGAAAGTCATTTTGTGAGGAAAAATCTGTATTTATATAAACAAACTTTTGTGCGTGTTTATAGACGAACTGTCCCTGCTCAAATTGCTGCAATCCACAGTTTGTGATGACTGGACAAACTTTTTAGGAGGAAAATTATATGCAAATTTATATAGCAAAAATATGGTGCAAACTAACATGACTTACTACGACCTAAAGTATGAAAATTAAACTGGATGTGCGCGTGTTTCTCCCTTATTTTTCTCTCGTATGTATGATTTAAGGAAATAGACCTCACGTCCACAGGCAGCCTAGACAGTCCTTTTGTTAATTCATAATTGTACAAGCTATTTTTATGTGACCCCATAGACTAATTAAATTAAAATGAATAGAAACTAAAGATGCATTTCTGTGAAAAATACAGAACACAGCAGCAGGGGGCGTTGCAGGGCTACAAGTGATCAAATTCAAGAAAAAATAACAAAAGAAGAACAGTGGAGACTGAACAGTTGAACCCCGTGGGATCTGAATGTGAACTGTACCGACTAACACTAAACCACGTGAAATCGACAAGACGGCATTCAATTACCTGAAGGAGATGAAATCATCTTGATTGCCGAAGGTAATAACTCGCCTGCTGTCCTCTTTGGGAACGGGAAACAGGTACTTGAGGATGTTGGACACCTGTATGAAATTGAACAATCACTATGAGCTTTAAAACGTACACAGCATGAACAGCACTCCAGCTTTCTTTAAACCTCAATACATTAAAATCATCGCAAATATTAAATAAAAACCTTCCTGGCGGGAAAACAAGTTTCCTCTTAATAAATCACCCAAGGTCCTGAGGTGTCCTAGTGGTCCATCAGGCTCAACCACCAGTCACACCCACAGATTCGGTTCTAAGGACTGACTGCAAAACCAATACGAGTAGTCTTTTAATGCAACTTACAAACAAGTTCTGTTCTGGGAGCATGTCCGTAAGTCGGATTTGTTCTTAAGTCTGACAAAGTGATTCTTATACACCTTTGTCGTGAATATACAATGTAAAGCATTTCAAAATCACTTACTTAAATCTCTGTTTTTACCTTTCCCCAAAAACATAACTGCGCCTAAGGAAATGAATCTCAATGTAACAGTGTTGTAACAGTGTTGTCTCTGGGAATCCCGGACGCCATTTTTGTCTCAGACCCGTTTTCCCCTGTATTGGACTGTAAACTCTGTTTTGCTGAAGATTTTCACATACAATATACCGGACTTTAGACATATTGTACATTTCACTTACACACTGAAAATATTGTATATAATTGTAAATATTGGTATACCTATTGCACTGCATGGTCTATTTTTCGTACAATGCACGTGAGCTACTTCTGCGATTTGTTTACATATATGATTGCTCGTAGATCCACAGTCCGTTCGTATCTGCGGAAAGTCGTAACTCGAATGTTTGTAAGTCAGGGACTACCTGTAGTCGTTTGCTTTTCTAATATTTTGTCAAAAGCTAGACCGTCCTTTGGCAGACGAATTCTTGATTCTGATTGGTCGGTCGATTAATCATCAATAATTTTAAGAAATTCTCCAAGGTCAACACTTCCCAGCATGCAATGGAGAACTTCATGCTTCTTAAGTTGTATTTGTTTTGTTGTACACATTTCAAGACCACTGGGAAACACCGACAGACAAACTGTTATTTTATAAAATGTAAAAAAAAAAAATTTTTTTTAAATGTTTGGTTTTGGGGTTAAAGATGGCGACTTGAGGGGAGGTTGTGTGTAGTTAAGCGGTAGTGTCACGTTACTGAATTCTTTATTGTTACAACCGCACAATACAACCTTAACACGCGCATGTCTCGCGTATGTCACTATGAGCATAAATAATTACTTTTTGCGGCAATCAGAGAACATGCCACGTAAGAAAACGCAGATTGTCAGTTCTGACGAGGCCGAAGAGCGAGCTGACACTGCTAGTGCTAGCACGAGTTCGCCTGCGTTGCCGACGCTCGACATAGTTGCGGAGATTACAGCAAATATTTCTAAACTCAGACGAAAAGATGGACCCAATCTCGCAGTTGTTACAAATGCATCGCTCTGAGCTGGACGAACATAATAAACGTATCACTGAAGCGGCAACAAGAATATCTGCTCTGGAAGACGCGGTAACCCCGGTCGAGGCCAAGTTAAGATCTCTTGAGAAAGTCGTGCATGACATGGGTGAACGGGTCGATGACCTCGAAAACAGAGGAAGGAGGAAGATTATTCGAATTGTCGGATTGCCAGAGGGTGTGGAGGGTGATAACCCGACGCGTTTCTTAGAATCATGGCTTCCTAAAACTCTTTGCATCGCTGCGAAATCAGGTCGTATAAAACTTGAGGCAGCACACCGATCACTCGCTCCCAAACCTCCCTCCGCGCAGCGACCGCAACCCATTCTAGTGAGGTTTCACAACTTCCAAGACAAGCTGGGGATCAGTGGCTCCCATCTGAAATTTGGAGACAGCACGGTGATGTTCTTTCAAGATTTTTCTGCACCTGTCCTTCGCAAGCGCAGGATGTTCGACGAAGTCAAGAGACGTCTGAAGTCCCTAGGCGCGGAATACAGGCTAATTTACCCTGCCCTCCTTAAGGTAAACTGTCGTGGTTCAGTGAAAGTGTTTCACGAGCCGGCTGCTGTAGAGGCGTTTTTGAGCTCCGTGGACTCGGAGCCGGTAGCTAACACTTGATTGCCCAACAAGTACCAAAGGCTATAACTATTCATTGGTGTGAGTTTAAATAAGGTAAATTTACCTGGGACACTGGGACATGTTGACTTTCCGTGTTCACCGTACTGTTTGAGTTGTGCGGTCATGAGGGGCGGCACTGCCGCTTGACTCTGGTTGGATTTTGGTTTCCTTCTGTCGTTAGAAGACCTCTGTTCACTGGTGCTCTCGTTATGCAGCGAGAGGTAAAGTGTATAATTTTGTCGATGTTTAACAGTTCTGTTCCATGTTCTTTTTATTTGCTAATTACCCCCCCCCTTTATTTATTTATTTTTTGCTCACCACTTCTTTCTTTTATTTTCATATTATTCAGATGCATTCTGGATTACATTATGTCTAATATATACTGAGAATGTTAACATTAAATGTTTGTACATGGAATGTTAATGGTACCCATACACCTGTTAAGAGAAGAAAAGTCTTAACCTATTTAAAAAAGGAGGGGGTACAGCAGGGGGGCTTACTTCAGGAGACTCATTTGAATGATGAAGAACATCTTAAATTATCACAGGGGGGGTTTGGACAGGTCTTCTTCTCATCTTTTACTTCGAGGAGTAGAGGTGTAGTTATCTTAATTAAGCGAGGTATTCCATTCCAATTAACAGAAGTTATTAAGGATTCAAGAGGGCGCTATTTAATTGTGAAGGGGTTATTATATGGCAAAGAAGTTGCTTTTTTGAATATTTACTGGCCCCCTGGATTTTTTGACCACAGCAGTCGCCAAATTAGCAGATTGGGGAGTTAAGACTTTGTTTATTGGGGGAGATTTAAATTGTCATTTATCCCCCATGATAGATAAATTCCCAACAGGTAAACCATTATTGTCAGCGCAGGCTAAAACTGTTAAGGCTCTTGGTGAGGAATTTAACTATGTAGATATTTGGAGGGCCTTCCACCCTGTAGAACGTGAGTATACTTTTTTCTCCAAGGTCCACAACTGTTATACTAGGATAGATTATGTCTTTTCTCCAAAAAATATGTTGGAGCACATCATATCTTGCCACATAGGGAATATATCTATTTCTGATCATGCAGCAGTTTTTACTGAATACTCCTTTGGGAAACAAAATATCAAGACGTATACCTGGAGATTTCATCCATTAATTTTGGCAGTCCATAATTTTATATTCTATTTTACAGAGGAACTTAACTCCTTCATGTCCATTAATTCTGCTTCAACTGAGGATCTATCTTTATTATGGGAAACAACCAAAGCTTTTTCTAGAGGCCTGATTATAGCATATACATCAAGTAAAAGGCGCAGACAAGCTAAACAAAAAGAGATCTTAGAATCAAAGCTTAAGGATGCTGAGAGATTATATTTTGAAAAACCATCCCTTGATAAAATGAAAGAAATCACCACTATTAGATCTGCTTTAGATTCTCTCCTAACAAAACAAACAGAGGTAAAAATTCGCTTTGCTAAACAGAAAATATATGAACATGGGGATAAAGTGGGGAAATATTTAGCATATCTTACAAAGAAAAAATCAGACTCTCAATCTATTCTATCCATTGTGGACAGTAGAGGTAAACGATTCCTAGACAGCTTGTCTATTAACAACACTTTTAAAGATTGGTTCGAGAATTTATATAAATCAGAATTAGAAGGAGATACAAAACAGTCCACAGAACTCTTCTTTTCCACCCTTAACCTACCCACCCTATCAGAGGAACAGACCGCTTTTCTCAGTGCCCCTATAAATAAAAAGGAAGTCTTGGACGCCATTAATAGTTTACAATCTGGGAAAGCACCTGGCCCAGATGGGCTTAGTAGTGAGTTTTATAAAGAATTTAGAAACTTACTGGTTGATCCCTTACTAAATATGCTCAATGATTCGTTTGTAAAAGGCCATTTGCCTCAATCTCTTAGAGAGGCGAATATATCCTTAATTCTGAAAAAAGGTAAGCAAGCGGAAGAATGTTCATCATATCGGCCTATTTCGCTGCTGAATGTAGATCTGAAGATTCTTTCCAAAATACTAGCAACACGATTAGAGTCCCTTCTCCCTGTTCTAGTAAAGGATGACCAAACAGGCTTTATTATAGGACGTAACTCTGTTAACAATATGCGTCGCTTGTTAAATGTAATACAGTTTGCTAAACAACAGTCTATAGAGGGCCTTGTGGTCTCTTTAGATGCAGAGAAGGCATTCGATCGCATCGAATGGCCCTATTTATTTTATACGTTACATAAATTTGGTCTAGGTGATCATTTTATTAAGTGGATCAAGTTACTATACAATGAGCCTCTTAGCGCCGTGCTAACTAATGGATGTCGCTCCTCTACATTTAGAGTCGAGAGAGGAACGAGACAAGGCTGCCCACTCTCGCCTGTTTTATTTGCTTTATTAATTGAACCACTAGCTGAAGCTATAAGAACAGATAACAAAATTAGTGGCTTAACAGTAGAAAATAATCAACATAAAATTGCCCTATATGCTGATGATATATTGATATTTATGACGAATCCAAATACCTCTACCCCAGCCCTTTTGGACATGATTGATAAATTCGGCACATTCTCGGGATATAGAATTAATTATCATAAATCAATGGCAATGCCTATAGGTGATTTAAAACAAATACCACAAGCACTATCATCCTTCCCATTTAGGTGGGCCCCTGAGGGTTTAATATATTTGGGAATTACTGTTACCCCCTCCTTCGAGCAGATGTATAAAGTAAACTTTCTTCCACTTTTTGAACGTATCCGGATGGACTTAGAAAGGTGGAATGTCCTCCCTATTTCTTGGTTGGGTCGGATCTCCCTTCTGAAGATGAATATTCTTCCAAGACTACTTTATCCCATTCAAATGATTCCAATCATTTTCCCTCACAAGACAATTAGTGTCACGAGCAACCGAAGGATAAACTGAAAAGCCTTAGCAGTTAGCCCGTGTAGCGTGGATGGTAAACCCAAACGCGGAAGCAGCACGAATAGGCAGGATAACCACGCGATTAGTCTAAGAACTCTCTTACACAAAGAGCAAGGATCTACACAAATAAACCCGCGTTCTAGCAACACACACTCAATCAAAGAAGCAACCAGAATCGGTGAGTACTCACAGAATAGTCGGCGTAGCGTCAGCAAAGGCATGGGCGAACTCAATGACTGAGCAATGTGAAGCGCCATTTTGTCTCCTTTTATGCTTCCTGGAAACCCGACCGTACTACTTCCAGGTCCTAGTGCCGGTCGTGTTACGAGTGTGCATGACAGTACCCCCCTGTCCAGGACCGACTCTCGACGGTCCTGGGGTGGAGGATACCCGACGACGGTAGTCCCGGATGAGTTCGGGGTCTAAGACGAACCGAGCCGGAATCCAAGATCGCTCCTCGGGACCGTAACCTTCCCAATCGACGAGGTACTGGAGCCCTCTGCCCCGAGGACGTGAATCAAGGATCCGGCGAACGGTGTTTAGGCGGTACCACCCTCAATGATACGGGGAGGAGGAGCAGGGTGGGTGGGGGGAACCATGGGTGACGTCGTGAAGGGTTTGAGTTGTGACGTATGGAATACCGGATGGATCCGGAGCGCCGCAGGCAGCTGGAGCCGGTAGGTGACAGGGTTGATGCAGAGGGTGACGCGGTAGGGGCCGATGAACCTTGGTGATAATTTCTTTGATTCTGTATGGAGGTGCAGGTTCTTTGTGGACAGCCACACTTTGTCACCTACGTGGTACAATCGTCCCGGAGGGTGTCGACGGCGATGTTGCATGGTGTAACGGGTGTTAGCACGTTGGATTGCTTCCTTGGCTAGAATCCACGACCGTCGACACCTGCGGACCAACTGTTGGGCCGCGGGTATCTCAACCTCCGGTTCTTGATGTTCGAACATCAGAGGTTGGAAACCCTGGCATACCTCAAAGGGACTTAACTTGGTGGCAGAGGAAACATGGAGGTTATGGGAAAGTTCAGCCCAGATGAGGTAGCGGGCCCAGGAGCGCTGACGGTTGGCGACGAAGCATCTCAGGTAGCGCTCCAGTTGTTGGTTGGTCCGTTCCGTCTGACCATTAGTCTGAGGATGGTAACCTGATGAGAGACTGCAGGTGGAATTGATCAGACGGCAGAAGGCCTTCCAGAACCGTGCAGTGAACTGGGGCCCCCTGTCCGAGACGATGTCCTTGGGGAACCCATGCAGACGGACTACGTGCTCTAAAATCAGCTCGGCTGTCCTTTTAGCTGACGGGAGTCCGGCGAGGGCCACCAGGTGCACAGCTTTAGAGAACCGATCCACAATGGTCAAGATGGCATTTTTCCCTTCGGAGGCCGGCAGGCCCGTGATGAAGTCGATGGCAATGTGTGTCCAGGGCCGACGGGGAACAGAAGCGGTTGGAGTTCCCCGGGTGTTGGTTGATTGGTGTCCTTGGCCCTGGCACACACTGGGCACGCCTGAACGAACTCGTCAATGTCCTTGGCCATAGATGGCCACCAGAAGGCACGCTGCATGTATTGTAGGGTGCGCTGCATGCCTGGGTGCCCTGATAGAGGGGTGGAATGTCCCCATTGGATGACCTCAGTCCGGGTGTTCTTGGGGACATAGAGTCGTCCAGGCGGCACACCTGCCGGTTCGTTCTTTGCGGCTTGTGCTTGGCGAACCCTCGTCTCCAGTTCCCAGCGTAGTGGGGCGATGATCTTGGAGGGGGGAAGAACAGGCGCGGGGTCCGCCCGGGGGGCGTCTTCCTCATGCTGTCGGGAGAGAGAGGGCGTCAGCCTTGGTGTTCTTCGACCCCGGGCGGTATGATAGGTGGAAATCATAATGTTCAAAGAACAGAGCCCACTGCGCCTGCCTTGGATTTAGTTGTTTGAGATTCCGGATGGTGATGAGATTCTGGTGGTCAGTCCAGACGATAAACAACTCCCTGGCGCCCTGGAGCCAGTGTCGCCATTCCTCCAATGCCCACTTTATGGCCAGCAGCTCGCGGTCCCCTACCCCGTATCGCTGCTGAGTGGGGTCAAATTTTTTGGAGAAGAAACTACAAGGGTGTAGCTTCTGGTCTGGACCTCGTTGGGAGAGAACAGCCCCGACGCCCACATCCGAAGCATCCACCTCCACAACGAACGGTTTGTTTGCATCTGGATGGAGAAGAATCGGGGCGGTGGTGAATCGACGGCAGAGCTCGTGGAAGGCAGAGATGGCGGTAGAGTTGAGTTGGAAGTGATGAGATGATGGCCGAGGCAGAGCGGTTAATGGTGCTGCAACCGTACTGTAGTCCCGGATAAAGCGACGATAGAAGTTCGCAAACCCGAGAAACCGTTGAAGTTGTCTGAGAGTCTTGGGTAGGGCCCAAAGACGTACAACTTCTAGCTTCTGTGGGTCCATGGCCACACCCTGGGACGAGATGACAAAGCCCAGGAACGTGGTGGAGCGCTCGTGAAAAGCGCACTTCTCCAACTTACAGTACAGCTGGTGAGCGAGCAGTCTCTTAAGAACCGCTCTGACGTGTTGAACATGTTCTTCAACGGAACGAGAGTAGATAAGGATATCATCCAGGTAGACAAATACCCATCGGCCCAACATGTCACGGAGAATGTCATTGATGAAACGTTGGAAAGCTGCTGGTGCATTACAGAGACCAAATGGAATGACTAAACTCTCGTAATGTCCAGTGGGGGTGATGAATGCCGTCTTCCACTCATCGCCCTCTCTGATAAGCACCAAGTTGTAGGCGCTCTGGAGGTCCAACTTTGTAAAAATGGTGGCACCAGAGAGGGCGTCCAGGGCAGAGTTGGTAAGAGGCAATGGGTGTCGGTTTTTTATGGTGATGTTGTTGAGCCCCCAATAGTCGACACAAGGACGTAGTTCGCCGAATTTCTTCTTTACAAAGAAGAATCCCGCAGCGGCGGGCGAGGAGGAGGGTCGTATGGTGCCTTGGCGGAGAGCTGAGGATACATACTCCTCCATCGCCCGCGTCTCAGTGGTGGAGAGAGAGTACAGGTGGCCGCGGGGGGGAACAAAACCTGGCTGAAGTTCAATGGCCAGGTCGTAGGGCCGATGAGGAGGTAGGTGAGTGGCACGTCTTTTGCAGAAGACTTCAGCCAGGTCCCGATAAGCCTCAGGGATAGCGTTGGTGTCGACATCAGGGGCCTCAGACTCCCTAGAGCACGTCCCAGCCGGTGCCCGCAGGCAGAGTTCGAGACAGGTCGGCCCCCATTGGAGGATCCGGTTCTGAGACCATGAGATGAGAGGGTCATGCTGCAGAAGCCAGAGGTGTCCGAGGATGATGGGTGGAGAGGAGATGGAGGTGAGGTGAAATCGGACTGTTTCCTGGTGTTGGTCGATGACGAGGGTTATGGGTCGAGTCTGGGCGATGATGGGGCTGGAGGAAAGGGGCCGACCGTCGACAGATGTAATCCGAACTGGTTGGGATAACGCTTCAGTCTCCAACCCCAATCTTTTGGCATATGAAGAGTCAATAAAGTTTCCAGCGGCACCGGAGTCGATGAACGCAGAACTTTTGACTCGTTTGTGGCCAAATTGGAGGTGTACCTGAACCGTGAGACGAGAGACGCTGGGCGTGGTGGCGGAGAGATGGAGGGAGCCCGGTGAACTGCTTTCATGGTTCACCGGGCCTGGGCGTTTCCCGGGCGAAGAGGGCAGATGGCTCTATGGTGCGCTCCTGACCCACAATAGGCACAAAGTCTCTCCCTGAAGCGTCGTTCTCGCTCAGCAGCGTTCAAGGAGGGGCGTCCTAATTGCATGGGTTCCCCGGCTCCGGTGTCAACCACGGCGGGAGGTGGAGATCCGGTGGGTGCCATAGCAGTGGTGGTGAAGGCTGGTGGTCGGGATGTGGCGTGTGAAAAAGGTGGCGTGATGGGCGGCAGGGTCCGGGGGGCTGGCCTCGGACGGGAGAGCAGGCGCTGGTCAATCCGGAGAGCGAGCTGAATCAGTCCCTCCAGTCTGGTCGGAATCTCCCGTCCGGCGAGTTCATCTTTTATGCGTGAAGCCAGTCCCTCGTAGTAGGCCGTCCGGAGGGCGGCGTCTCCCCAGGTGGTCTGTACGGCGAGAGTGCGGAAATCCGCTGTGTAGCGACTCACGGACGACCCTCCCTGCCGCAGATGATACAATTTCATGTCGGTCTCCACCTCAGCAGCAGGATGTTCGAATGTGAGCTTTAGTTGACGGGTGAATTCTCCATATGAATAAGCAGTATCTGAATCTGATCGGAGAACCGCCGTGGCCCACTCAGCTGCCTGCCCGGATAGCAACGAGACGAGAAGCGCAACGCGCAGTCGGTCTGTGGAGTATCTGGTGGAATTGAACTCAAACACAAGATCCAATGCGGTTAGAAAAACGCTGCATTTCCCATCTGTGCCATCCCACTTATCCGGTAAAGCTATGAAAACATCAGAAGAGGAGGGGTGCGGCGCTGCAGCCGCTGCGACGGGCGTGGCAACAGCCGACTGAGCAGCCACCCCGCGGAGGGTCGCGTTCTCCTGCCGTAACTCCGCCACCTCGCGGCGCAAGGCCGCGACGTCTTGGAGGTCCCTTTGGAGAGACGCGACTTCACCACAGAGCTTATTGATCAGTTTGGCATGTTGGTCAACCACATCACAGAGGCGAGCAAACTCCGCTGGGTTTACTGCTTTTGGCTCAGTCATTCTGTCACGAGCAACCGAAGGATAAACTGAAAAACCTTAGCAGTTAGCCCGTGTAGCGTGGATGGTAAACCCAAACGCGGAAGCAGCACGAATAGGCAGGATAACCACGCGATTAGTCTAAGAACTCTCTTACACAAAGAGCAAGGATCTACACAAATAAACCCGCGTTCTAGCAACACACACTCAATCAAAGAAGCAACCAGAATCGGTGAGTACTCACAGAATAGTCGGCGTAGCGTCAGCAAAGGCATGGGCGAACTCAATGACTGAGCAATGTGAAGCGCCGTTTTGTCTCCTTTTATGCTTCATGGAAACCCGACCGTACTACTTCCAGGTCCTAGTGCCGGTCGTGTTACGAGTGTGCATGACAATTAGGAAGTTGAATGGTTGGTTTAGTTCTTTTATATGGGCCAAAAAAAAAGCATGTATAAAAATGTCAACCTTAATGCTTCCATCCTCGGTGGGAGGTCTCGACCTACGAGACATCAGGAAATATCAGCTAAGTGCTCACTTACGTTATATCTCTGACTGGGTGCATGGAGGACCCAAAACAGTATGGTTTGATGTGGAAAGTTCACTTAGTAAAATTCCTTTGGTAAATTTGCTTTTTCTTAAAAAGTTTAAATCTGTAAAAGCCGCATGTAGTAACCCCATCACAATAAGTGCTATCAAGGCATGGCAGGTGATCAGGCGTTTGGAGGGTCGACCCAGAATCACCTCAACTTTTACTCCCATTAGTGACAACTATGACTTTCTGCCGGGGGTTATGGATGCAAGATTTCGAGTCTGGGCACATAAAGGTCTTATCACTTTGCATCATATGTTCGAGGGACATACTCTAATGTCTTTTGACCAATTAGTCGTAAAGTACAATATTCCTCGACAGGATTTTTTTCGTTATCTGCAGCTAAGAGATTTTGTGAAAAGAGACACTACTTTGCTTACAAACCAGGACATATCGGCCGTGGAAAGACATCTATTTTCACAAATGAAAAACTCTACAGGTTCTTTCTACAAAATTCTCAAGGAATGTGGTTCTTCAAACACAGACAATTTAAAAAAGAAATGGGAACGGACACTTGATGTACAAATTGCAGATGATGAATGGGAGGAAGCATGGAAGAATGCAGGGACCCTAAGCATATGCAATAAAGTAAAAGCAATGCAACTAAAAATTTTGCACAGAGCTCACATTTCTCCATCACGGAGGCACAAGTTTAAAAATGACTGTTCTCCAATGTGCCCGAAATGTGAAACAGAGGAAGGAGATCTAGTTCACTGTCTCTGGTTTTGTAGGGAGATCTTTTGATTTTTTTATTTTATTTTATTTTTTCAAAATTTTGGAATATGGTGGAGCAAGAACTTGGTGTAATCCTGTCTATTAATATTGGCTGTGATTCAAAACACTTGTTGCTTAGAATATGTGACGATATGGTCTTAGACAAACATAAAAAGACACTTTGCAAGTTTCTAACATTTTGTGCAAGAAAATGTATTCTTCTAAATTGGTTAAGTGATAAAGCCCCTTCTAGAGCATTATGGCACAGGGTTATTCTGGAATATGTCTCAATGGATTTTTTAACCTGTGCTGTTAATAGCAAAAATGCCATATTTCATAGGAGGTGGGGCCCTTTCATGATGCATGTGGGTTTGGATGTATCCTCTATTCTTAGTAGAGGGTTTGTTTAATAGAGTTTTTATAAAGTAAAGCTGGAGAAGGAAAGCTGGGCGATATATTGAAGTACAAATATGTAGAGCAATTTTATTGTGTGTCCTTCATTTAATTTTTACATTTATTTAAGAAAATGGTAAGTGGTGAGCCATAATAATTTTATTTTTATTTATTTTATTTTTATTATTTTTCATTTTTACTTTTTTTTCCTTTCACCTTCTCCCCCCCCCCCTTTTTTTGTTTGTTGTTTGTAATTGTTTGTAAAATGCTTAAAAATCAATAAATACATTATTCAAAAAAAAAAAAGTTTGGTTTTGTTGATGAGATGATACACGAGGTCCTGGTACAGTTCGCGACTCACCCTTCTGCCGAGTTGAGAGGTGAAGTTGTTAAAGATGAGGTGAGGGAAGGCCTCAGACATGGTGCCAAAGGCTGCGTTGTCGTGCCTCATCACTACGTTGTACAAAGTGAAATACGCCGTCGGTCCGAAAGGCAAGTGGGACACAATCAATCCATCTAAACACGCAAATGGCACACGGATGCTCTGTGAACGTGCAAGAGAACGTGATTCAGGAGTTTTTACGGGTTCATGACTCTTTTATACATACCAGGCTGTTCTCTGGTTTCGTGCACTATCACCAGATCAGTCACGTTATTAGCCTTGCATGCATGTACGAGCGTGTCAACCTGATGGTTTCCTCTGTTCATGCGTTGGGCCCCAGGGAATATCATCTTCACTTCCTGTGGTTAACAAACACCAAAGACTTTGGTGTGAGTGTGTGTGTGGTGTGGGGGGGGGGGTTAAGTATAATGTGTGAGTCTGTGAAACGTCAGCACATCAACAAATACAAAAAAAATTCTAATAGTAAGAACCTTGGCAAACATCTTGAGTCTGGAGCTCGGGTCTCTGGACGTCGTCACCATCACTTTTGGGTCTTCCACTCCGGCCCACTTGTACTCATCGTCCACGTGCGAGCTGACACCTAGGAAGAGCGTCCACACACACACACACACACACACACACACACACACACACACACACACACACACACACATATACACACAGGGATTGATTCTATTCATTTAGGATGGCGATGGAAAGAAAATATTTTACTTGCACCTTGTCTCTTAAACATCAACATCAGACTTTTGCCTAGACTGTTGCATCCATTGCAAAGAGAACTAAACAGGGGACTAAACAGTTCTGAAGCCTTAAGAAAACCACTTATCAGTGAAACTAATTGGAAAGAAGGCTTTAGTTTTTCTAGGGAGTAAAGGTCATGTGGTCTGATGAGTCCAGATTTTTCCTATTACAGCATGATGGGTGCATCAGGGTAAGAAGAGATACAGATGAAGCAATGCACCCATCATGCATAGTGCCCACTATACAAGTCTCTGGAGGAAGTTTTATGATCTGGGGTTACTTCTGTTAGTCTAGGATCAGCAATGTTATGAAGTCAGCTGACGACCTGAATGTACTGGTTTTCTTCCCTGATGGCACGGCCATGTTCCAAGGAGTCATCAGGCTCAAATTGTGAAAGAGTGGGTCCGAGAGCATGAGGCATCATTCGTCCGTTGGTTTCAAGGCTCTTCACAGTACTAAAACAGCTCTGTTAATGGTCTTAAATTACATCTATTGTATTACTGATTCTAGTGATTCTGGGTTAGATACAGTAGACCATGACATCCTTCTGTCACGCTTAGAACACTGGGTGGGAATTAGGGGGACAGCTCTAGACTGGTTTAGGTCCTAATCATACTGATAGAACATTTTCGGTTAGTCTTGGAGATCTGAAGTCCTTATCAGCTCCTCTGACATATGGGGTCCCACAGGGTTCTATCCTTGGACTCCTTTTGATCTCTTATATTTGTTGCCACTCAGCTATATCCTGTGAAAACATGGCATCTCCTTTCAGGTTTTGGTATTTGGTCCTGGTGCCAGGGGTAGAGTTCCACCTCTGGATTTAGGAGCTTTGGAGCAGTATGTTAAACCCACAGCGTCAAATTTAGGTGTTATTTTTGACCATGGCCTTAAATTTGATAAACAGATCAGTGCTGTGATTCGGTCCAGTTTCTTTAAATTAAGACAATTGGCAAAACTTAAACCTCTTTTGTCCTTTAGTCTTTTTGAAATAGCCATTCACGCCTTCATCACCACTCTGTATTTTGGGGTTTCTCAAGCAGCATTACATCGGCTACAGATGATCCAAAATTCTGCTGCTCGATTATTAACATCTACTTGTAAAAGAGAACATATCTCTCCAGTTTTGGCTTCTCTTTATTGGCTCCCGGTACAGTACCGAATAAATTAAAAATTCTTTTGGTCACATTTAAATGTTTACATGGCCTTGCCCTGCCCTACCTCTCAGATCTGCTTAAGCTGTATACTCCATCTCGGACTCTCAGATCATCAGATAAACTTTTGCTGACGGTACCCAAGACCAAGTGTAAGCTTAGGGGTGATTGGGCATTCTTTATTTTATTTTTATTATATTACTATGTTATTTTATTATTTGTGTGAAGCACTTTGGGGCATTCTTGTTGTTAAAGTGCTATACAAATAAAGTTGAGTTGAGTTGATTTCCACACATGGAATCGCCACCAGAGAGTCCAGACTTTAAGCCTTTTGAGAATCTTTGGGATGTACTGGAGAAGACTTTACACTGCTGTCCGACTCTTTCTTCATCAATACAAGATCTTTGAGAGAAATTAATGTGACTCATGAATGGAAATAAATGTTGACATTGCATGAGCTTATCGAAATGAATGCTTCAGTGAATGTGTGCCATAATCACACCAAAAGGCAGTGTATATGATTTGTCAGCAGCTCATTAACTAAATATAAGCAGATCATATCATGTACCATACATAATACATATGTCTTTAAGTATCACAATACTTTATATTCACAGGAAAAAGACAGTAAATTCCCTGAACGTAAACTTAAGGTTTTATTTTTATAAAAAATAAGCGTACATATGAAAACCTGACTCACCGTCTAATGCAGGTTTGAGTTTCCGTTTCTTCTCCTCTGTGGAGAGTCTGTCCTCCTGGGCTTTCCTGTTCAGGTACTCCTTCCTGAGCCGAGCCTCTCGCCGTAACTGGAAGAAAACATGAAATACAGGAGCAACATTGCATAAATAACACCATGGCACAAAATTTTATCTTATCAAACAATATCCTACAGAATACATTAATTCATATACTGAAATCGTATGACTTTATGTTTACTTTTATAACTTGCACTGTGCATACAGTAGGGTAGAACAGAACAGAACTGTACACTACAGGATCTAGTGCCCTACATGTAAAAGTGTATTACACTTAGCCACATAAAGTGCATTTTTGCTTCAAGAATAAAGTAAATGGCACCCTTGACTTTCTTTAAGCAGTTGTATTATGACATGAAAGCCACAGTGCCAAATAAAAACACCTGAAAATAATTTCAAAAATAAAACCAGTATAAAGCTAATAAAGGCCAGATATTATACTCCTTTTTAACAAGTCCCACATTTTAGTGACCTCTAAGACCTATGGGGTTAATGTTCCACCTATCATACGACTCTTGCACGCATATGATTGTTTACGGTTCACTTTTACATGAGCTCCGTGTCTATGGCTTTAAATGCAAATGATCTACTGTAACCCATGCTTCATCGCGGAAGCGTATCTGGTGCACCTTTTGTTGATGTGTTTACGGAATAAGTCTCGCTGAATAGGGAAAAGTAAAACAAACAAACAATAAATGAGACTCAAAAGACTAGAATTGCAATTATGGGGCTTCAATCTCTGACATCAGGTGTATGTGTGTGTGTGTATTTTGCTATGCAATTTGTAAATACAGTACAGTATCAATATAGGAAGTAAACACTACTTGCTACATCTCCTCTTTTTTTTTTTAGTCAAACTTTAAAATCAAATCTGTTCTCGGGTGGAGCTGAGCTCGATTTGGAGAAGGGTCTATTCAAATGACATTTCTTCACAAGGACACGTCCCTTTGCTGTAGAGATTTTACCCGGTTGAACACAACACTAGTACAGTTTTAGTAATTTTATCTTTTTTCTAGTTTTCCCAAAATATTACAGACTTTAAAATGAAAATATGTCCAAAACTAATTTTTCTAGGTATACAGTACAATTATACTGATGTTCATAACACTAAGAGATATATAGATACACATACTGTTTAGGTTTCAGGAGCATTTAGATTACTTTTACTATGTAAATTAGCTAAGGAAAAATAGTTTGTGATGAATCGTTAGACATCTATTTTAGTAATATATATTCAGAAATATTTAAAATTACACATCGTACCAACATACCATGGTGGTGGTAGTGTGATGGAGCTTTGGGACCGCAAAGACGACTTGCGCATGAATTCTGTGCTCTACCAGAAAATCCTGAAGGAGAATGTCCAGTCGTCCAGAATGTCCAGCTCAAGCGTACGTGGGTTATGCAGCAGGACAATGGTCCGAAACACACCAACAAGTCCACCTTTAAATGGCTGAAAAACACCTGACTCACCATCTAATGTAGATTTGACTTTATGTTTCTTCCCCTATACGCAACACAGTCTGTTCGTCTGGGCGTGTGCGCGCGCGTGTGTGTGTGTGTGTGTGTGTGTGTGTGTGTGTGTGTGTGTGTATGTGTATGTATATACAGTACCAGTCACTCATGCATTACCAGTCAAAAGTTTGGAAATCTTTTTATTCCATATTTTGTATTTATTTTGTACAGAGGGCAACCAAAACACACAATAATCTCCTTTGAACAGTTGATATTGAGATGTTTCTGCTACTTCTGCTCTGTAAAGCTTCATAACGGCTCTAATCTGAGGTGCTGGTTGTTAATTGGTGATTTCTGAGGCTGAGCTAAGTTTTGGTCTTGTTTTCCTGGGAAGGTCTTCATGAGAGCATGTTTCATCTTGGAGCTTGATGGGTTTTGTAAATGCACTCGACACAATGCTGTTCTTGCAAGAACTGATCCAGAACATGTTTGCCTGGTGATTTTTTTTTTTCAGTTGTTTGTTAGTTGTAGTCATGCTAATTAAAAATTAAAGAAAGAAGGACTTACCTATAAGGTAACATATTTTATAAGTTTTGGGAAGACATATTCATTTATTCATCTCACGGAACTAACAGAAGTGCTTTCATCATGGTGCTTAATGGGTTTTACAAACGCACTTGACACAATACTGTTCTTGTGAGAACTGATCCAGAACAGCCGACCTTCATGTTTGCCTGGTGATTTTTTTTTCTTTTTCAAAATTTACAAACAGTAGTTTGTTAGTTATCCATACGTCCATCCATCCATTAGTTGTATTCATGCTAATTAAAAACCAAAGACATAAAGAAGCACTTCCCTATAAGGTAAATATTTTTGGGAAGACATATTGTTATTCATTTATTAATCTCATTGAACTAACAGAAGAAAAACAGATTGTTGCCATGATGACAAAAGTTATTTAGCAATTAATACATGTATTATTATATTATTATTATTATTATTATTATTATAATTATTATTTTTTTTTTATTTTTTATATAAATGTCATAATGGCAACACAACCATATTTCCAAAACTTTTACAAGGAGGTGTCTTTGTATTTCCTGTCACACAAGCCAATGGAATATAAGAATACTGTACTGTTAGTGAAACCTGGGCTTAAAAAGGCTTTAAAATGAAATGCGTCATTTTCAGCTGTTAAAAAAAATCATATACTTTTCCCTTCTGTTAAAAATGCAATTAAAAGCCTCCCACTGGAATCCAGACCCACTTGTTTTAACTCCACATTTAACACTTTCCTCCTTTTGGCTGTGCGTGTGGCGAGATGGCGCCACTCTACAGCTGGCATATAATAACACCACGGCACAACATCTTTCAGTTTCTATGTCAAACGAAATCCTGCAGAATACATTAACAGTCGGGAAATCATATGACTTTCTGTTCACTTTTATAACTTGCACTCTGCATACAGTAGGGTAGAACAGAACAGAAGGTGTACACTACAGGATCTAGTGCCCCACACGTAAAAGTGCATTTTTGCTTCAGGAATAAAGTAATGGCACCCCTGTGTATTATGACATGAAGGCCACAGTGCTAAAAAGTATAAAACTATTAAAAACCAGATAATATAATCCTTTTTACTAAGTCACATATTTTAGAAACCTCTAAGACCTACGCAGTTAATGTTCCACCTATTATACCATTCTCACACATATACAATTACTTACGGTTCACTGTTATGTGAGCTCTGCGTCTATGGCTTTAAATGCAAATGATCTACCTAAACTCACGCTTCGTTGCGTATGTGGGCTTACTATCTGGTGCACCTGTTGTTGTTGGTGTTGTTGTGTTTACGGAATAAGTCTTGTTGAACAGGGAAAAGAAAATTAAACAAACAATAGAAGAGGCACAAAAGACTATAATTGCAGTCATTGGGCTACAATCTCTGACATCTGATCGAGGATCATACTAGGTCTTTTGGTGTGTGTGTGTGTGTGTGTGTGTGTGTGTGTGTGTGTGTGTGTGTGTGTGTGTGTGTGTATTTTGCAATGCAATTTGTGAATACAGTAGCAATAGAGGTAGTAAACACTACTTGCTACATCCCCTCCCTTTCTTTGGTCACAGAGTCGACTTTACTGAGGAAATCACAATGACGTAAAATCAAATCTGTTCTCGGGTGGAGCTGAGCTCGATTTGGAGGAGGGTTTATTCAAATTACATTTCTGCACAAGGACATGCTCCTATGCTGTAGGGATTTTACCCAGTTGAACTCAACACTAGTACAGGTTTAGTCATTTTAACTTTTTTCTAGTTTTCCCAAAATATTACAGACTAACATGAAAATATGTCCAAAACTAATTTTTCTAGATGTACAAACGTACAGGTTTATAACACTAAGAGATATATACATACACACACTGTTTTGGTTTCAGGAGCATTTAGATTACTTTTACTATGTAAATTACAGTAGCTAAGGAAAAATAGTTTGTGACAAATCGTTAGACATCTAGTTTAGTAATATATATTCAGAAATATTTAAAATTACACATTATCTTGCCAAATACTGTACCCACCTGTAACAACTGAAAAAACTTAACACCATAAACACTTGTGTAACCCACTAAACTTTCTGTAAGGTACTGGGATAGGTTGTTTTATTGTTTTTTATCTCTCATGCAGAGTTAAATGTAAATGGAGTATAACACTTCATACAAGAGGTGCATAATGGGTGCCTGTGTCTTTAAGAATGCCTGTGAATGGCTGTAGCAAGTTTGAGTGCCTCACAGGATAATGTGCTTTTGCCTTACAGGTTAGAGTGGGTAATTCTGATTGGCTTGAATGGGTTAAGACCCGCCCACTGGAAAAAAGGCAGGGGTGTGTGTGGTTAGGAGAGGAGGAGTGCAGTGGAGTGTGGAGAAAAATGAGAGAGATTTCGGTTGATGGAGCTGATTAGTCGATAAATCACTTGATTGATTATTGAAGTACATAAAGTTTGTTTACCCAAGTGGTTAAGTTAAGGCTTGGCTAATTGCTAGTCACAATTAAGTTTGCTGTGCAAGTTTTTTCCGGCATTGCAGTTATATCATCTGCCAGTTTAAAGCACTGATTATCAGACTGTGCTTACATCTACATCTAGGCATTTGGCAGACGCCCTTATCTAGAGCGACTTACATTTTTATCTCATTACATCTGAGCAATTGAGGGTTAAGGGCCTTGCTCAAGGGCCCAACAGTGGCAACTTGGTGGTTGTGAGGTTTGAACCTGGGATCTTTTGAACCGTAGTCCAATGCCTTAACCACTGAGCTACCCTTGCCCCCTTGACCCTATCATAAAAATTAACTTGCACCAGGTCTCTTCCTTTGGAAACCGGCAGGCCCGTGATGAAGTCAACGGCAATGTGTGTCAGCTCGTGGTCCCCTACTCCGTATCGCTGCTGAGTCGCGTCAAATTTCTTGTACAAAAAACTGCAGGGGTGCAGTTTTTGGTCTGGACCTCGCTGGGAGAGAACAGCCCCGGCGCCCACATCCGAAGCGTCCACCTCCACAACGAATGGTTTGTCAGCATCCGGGTGAAGGAGGATGGGAGCAGTGGTGAAGAGGCGACAAAGCTTATGGAAGGCAGAGACGGCAGTTGAGGTGAGGTTGAAGGGGTGAGATGATGGGTGGGTCAAAGCGGTTAGTGGAGCTGCAACGGTACTGTAGTCCCGGATAAAGCAGTGATAGAAATTGGCAAACCCAAGAAATTGCTGGAGTTGGTTAAGAGTCTTGGGTAGGGGCCAATGACTCACAACTTCCAGTTTCTGCGGGTCCATGGCCACACCCTGGGGCGAGATGACAAAACCCAGGAACGTGGTGGAGCGCTCGTGAAAAGCGCACTTCTCCAACTTACAGTACAGCTGGTGGGCGAGCAATCTCTTTAGAAAGGCTCTGACGTGCTGGATATGTTCATTGACGGTTCGGGAGTAGATGAGGATGTCGTCAAGGTAGACGAACACCCAGCGGCCTAACATGTCTCTGAGGACATCATTGATGAATTGCTGAAAAGCGGCAGGTGCATTGCAGAGACCAAAAGGGATGACCGGACTCTAATCAAGTTGTAGGCGCTCCGGAGGTCCAACTTAGTGAAGATGGTGGCACCAGAGAGGGCGTCCAGGGCAGAGTTGGTAAGAGGAAGTGGGTGTCGGTTTTTTATGGTGATGTTATTGAGCCCCTGGTAATCGACACAGGGATGTAGACTACCATCGCGTTTTTTCATGAAGAAGAACCCTGCGGCGGCAGGTGAGGAGGAGGGCCGGATGGTACCATGGCGATGTCTGCTGGAAACATACTCTTCCATCGCCTGCATCTCGGTGTTGGATAGTGAATAGAGGTGGCTGCGGGGTGGCGTGGCGCCTGGCTGAAGATCCATTGCCAGGTTGTATGGGCGATGAGGAGGTAGGTGGGTAGCACGTCTCTTACAGAAGACTTCAGCCAGGTCCTGGTAGTCTAGCAGGCTGTTGTCTGTGTCGACATCGGGGGCCTCGGACTTCCTAGAGCATGTCCCAGCCTCGGCCCGTAGGCAGAGCTCGGTGCAGGTCGGCCCCCACTGTCGAATCCGATTTTGGGTCCATGATATGAGTGGGTCATGATGCAGCAGCCAAGGGTGTCCGAGGATGATGGGTGGTGATGAAATGGTGGTGGTGTAAAACTGAATCTGTTCCTGATGCTGGTTGATGATGAGGGTGATAGGCTGAAAGGAGATGGGGCTGGAGGAAAGGGGCCGACCGTCAACTGATGTAATGGTTACGGGCTGGGATAACGCCTCGATTTTTACCCCCAGTTTTTTGGCGTATGAAAAGTCAATGAAGTTACCTGCTGCCCCGGAGTCGACGAAGGCGGTACTTCCGACCCGTTTGTGGCCAAACTGGAGGTGTACTTTTATCATGAGACGGGAATCGTTAGTCAGGGTGGTGGAGAGGGAGATGGGACCCGGTGAGCTACTCTCATTTCTCACCGGGGCTGCGCGTTTCCCGGCCACAGAGGACAGATGGCTCGATGGTGTGCAGCAGATCCACAATACGCGCAGAGCCCCTCTCTAAAATGGCATTCCCGTTCTGCAGCGGTTAAGGAGGCGCGCCCTAATTGCATGGGTTCCCCGGCTCCTGTGTCAACCATGGCAGGAGGTGGAGTACCGACGGTTCTGGGAGCTGGCTTGGGGCGAGCAAGCAGATGTTGGTCGATCCGGAAGGCGAGATGGATTAAGCTCTCCAAGGTCGCTGGGAGCTCTCGTCCGGCGAGCTCGTCTTTTATACGCGAAGCCAGTCCCTCGTAGTAGGCCGTCCGGAGGGCGGAGTCTCCCCAGTCGGTCTGCACGGCGAGAGTGCGAAACTCTGCGGTGTAGCGGCTCACAGACGACCCTCCCTGCCGTAGATGATATAGCTTAGAGTCGGTCTCCACCTCAGCAGCCGGATGCTCAAAGGTGAGTTTAAGCTGACGGGTGAATTCTGTGTAGGAGTAGGCGACGTCTGAATCTGAACGATGAACCACCGTGGCCCACTCAGCTGCCTGCCCGGATAGCAACGAGACGAGAAGAGCAATGCGCAGTCGTTCTGTGGAGTATCTGGTGGAATTAAACTCAAACACAAGATCCAATGCAGTTAGAAAAACACTGCACTTCCCAGCCGTGCCATCCCATTTGTCCGGTAAAGCTAGAAAAACATCAGAAGGTGTGGAGGGGGTTGGCGGCGCAGCAGCCGCTGCGATGGGCGTGGCAACAGCCGCTGAGTGGCCGCCCCGTGGAGGGTCGCATTCTCCTATCACAGCTCCGCCACCTCTTGGCACAAGACCGCGACGTCTTGGAGCTCCTTGCGGAGAGATGCGACTTCACCGCGGAGCTGATCGATCAGCTTAGCATGCTGGTCAACCACATCGCAGAGGTCAGCAAACTCCGCTGGGTTTACTGCTGATGGCTCAGTCATTCTGTCACGAACTAACCGGAGATGGTTATTATTAGAACTTTCCCGAAGTGAGAGCAGGAGTTTACACAAATAAACCCGCGTTCTAAATACACACACCCAATCGGAAGCGATAACCCAAGAAAGTGAGTACTCACGTTTAGATGAGCGAGGCGTCAGCAATAGCATGGGCAAAACTCAATGACTGAGCAATGTGAAGCGGCATCTTGTTTCCTTTTATGCTTCCTGAAACACGACCGTATTACTTCCGGATCCTAGTGCCTGTCATGTTACGAGTGTGCATGACACCAGGAGAGGCCAGCCGACCAAAATGAACCTTTTTGAAGGTGTGTGTCTCGTTACGTCTGGGATAAAACTAACACAGCATTTCATGTAAAGAACATCATACCATGGTGGTGGTAGTGTGATGGTCTGGAGCTTTGTAGCTTTGGGACCTGGGCGACTTGAATTCTCATGGGCAAGTCACACATGCATTACCAGTCAAAAGTTTGGACAGCTTTTAATTCCATAGTGTTTCCTGATTTTGTATTTCTTTTTACGGAATGCAGCCAAAATACACAATAATCTCCACTGAACAGTTGATACTGAGATGTATCTGCTACTTTTGCTTTGTAAATCTTTCATTACGTCTCTAATCTGAGGTAATGTTTGTCAGTCAATTTCTGAGGCTGGTAACTCTAAATGAACTTCTCCTCTCATGTAGTTACTCTTTCTTTCTAGTGGAGATATGGAGCACTAGACCCTTTAACTATATGTATAATTTGGTGTTCCAGGTGTTCTAATAAGCATTAATTACATGGTTATTAAACCACTTTGTCATCTTAAACACTCTGTCTACTTAATAATTTCTTATAAGTCATGCCGAATTGCCTCTGAACTGTCTGTTTCATTTATATCTAAAGCGACGTACAAAGCTAACTAGCTTCAAACACAATGCTGAATCCAACATTCCTCTGTAACCCGTAATAACTAATCAATCAATTAACACACCACAACTTGGTGTGTAAAACAAAGTATTATTCTCCCTATATAGCGCACTAGCTTTCCATTTAATGCTATTTCGGATGTAAACCTGGAACCCAGAAGTTAACGGAGTTGATATTCTAAAGTGGAATGAGTGTTAATATAAAGCAAATCTCAAAACAATACTCAGCAACAATAGATTGTGGCATTTAAACAATGCTCAAGTGGTACTAAAGGGCCCAAAGTGTGCCTTTTGTAATAGCATGTACCTGTACTTTTATTAGTTTGTTAGAAGATTCCTATAGAATCTGTACAATTTCCTTTTATATAAGTTAACATTATAAACATACAGTAGCTGTATAGTGAGATCAAATTGAATCTTTTCCTCATATCATGATGATGAAACAGGTTTTTAGGAACTATGCCGTGTCAATAATCACAGATCATAGCATTTTAAAATTCATGAACTCCACCATCTGAATGTCACAGCAGAAATCGGTATTCAAACCTATGTTTTATTGTTAACACACTAAAAAAATTTAAATCACAAATGTACTTAAAATGCACCAAAAGCTGTTTTATAAATGTTTTATAAGATGCTGAAACTCGGGAGATTCAGTAAAATTACAGTATAATATACTAATATATATATATATATATATATATATATATAAGCTTTTATTCAATTTCAATTAGTTCCATATGATATCTCAGGAAAAACACTGTGTCCTAATTTACCATATAGATATTATACTATAATTTTACTAAAGCTTGTGTAACACGGCCACACATGCGACAGGCGGTTGCTAGGCAACCCCGCAGCACTAACAATCAAGGGAGACGAGCTACACCTGGCCGGTAGGTTATTTAAGCTCCCAGAAACCAGCGCACGTTGTGCGAACATTAGATAGCACCAGGTACAAGAGCGTGGCTCTGATATAGGGAGTGAAAAGAGAAAAGTGAGAAGGGAAAGTGAAAAGAGAAAAAGACAAAAGTGAGAAGGGAAAGTGAAAAGAGAAAAAGACAAAAGTGAAAAGGGAAAGTGAAAAGAGAAAAAGACAAAAGTGAAAAGGGAAAGTGAAAAGAGAAAAAGACAAAAGTGAAAAGGGAAAGTGAAAAGAGAAAAGTGAGAAGGGAAAGTGAAAAGAGAAAAAGACAAAAGTGAAAAGGGAAAGTGAAAAGAGAAAAGTGTGAAGGGAAAGTGAAAAGAGAAAAAAGACAAAAGTGGAAAGGGAGAGTGAAAAGAGAAAAGTGGAAAAGACACAGTGAAAAGAGAAAAGTGAAAAGGGGAAGCGATAAAGAGAAAAGAGAAAAAGGGAAGGAGATAAAAATAATAATAACAACAAACAAATACCGGTTCATTGTGAAGAAGCACGGTGACACGCGCCGCCATAAGCGCGCCCTCCTTCCTCTCATAACGCTGTGTGGTGTTCACGCGAGCCGATTATTCCTGCTGAAATACACAATCCACGGCCCATACCCCTCCAAGTCCTGCGTTGGGACTCCCATACATAACATAATTAAATACCGAGGGCTGCCATATTGAAGCACCCCCTCATAACAGAATGTTCGCACCAGAGAAGAATCCCGCGGATTTGGAGCGGGTGTGCGAGATAGTAACCGGTCAGGCGGGAATGATCGGTAAACATGAACATGCTCTGAACGAATTATGTTCAGAGATAAAGGGAATTTCGCAGCGCTTAGACAAAATCCATGAGCGCCTCGAGACACAGGGCACTTCCGGATCGCCGGTGAACCCGGAGGCACTTCCGGGTTCAGCTCGTGCGGCCGTCACTGTAGCACAAGCACCCCCCCTGGTGGCCGAGACGAGATTACCTACTCCCCAACCTTATGCTGGGGAATCTGATAAATGCAATGCCTTCCTACTCCAGTGCTCTTTAATATTTGAAATGCAACCATCCCAATTTCCCACTGAGAGAGCCAAGGTTGCATATATGATATCATTATTAACGGGAAGGGCATTGGAGTGGGCCACCGCAGTATGGCAAAACCTCCTAGCAGCACACACTACAGCCCATGAATTTATACAGGCCCTCAAGGCCACCTTCCACCATCCACATCTGACTAGTGGTGTAGTCTCGCCCCTCCTCCGCATTCGGCAGGGAGGACGGTCGGTGGCAGATTATACCATCGAATTCCGGACACTAGCTGCTAGTTCAGGCTGGAATGCGGGAGCACAAAGGGACGCATACGTTCAAGGCCTTTCAGAGAAGCTCAAAGATGAGCTGGCAGTGCGCGAACCACCTGAAGATTTAGAATCCCTGTACAGTATGGCCATACGAATAGATAACCGCCTCCGTGAGCGCAGGGCGGAACGCGCAGGGAGTTATCGAGTAGAGCCGACCTGTCTCCAGCGAGAGCTAGAACGGGAGGTAGATCAGGGTGAGCCCATGCAGCTAGGGGCAGCAGAGATCTCAGGGGTTCCCCAATTTCGGTCGGGATGCTTTCGTTGTGGCCGGCCCGGTCACCACCAGGGGCGCTGTCCGCTGAATAAGCCAAAAGGGGGGGGTCACTCTCGGGAGGGGGGCCGACAGTGACCCAAAGGCCAGACCCTCAGCGTTCAGGGCTTTTCCTCCCCATTGACATCACTTGGGAGGAGGCCGCCACTACCCATCTAAAAGCATTTGTTGACTCGGGAGCAGCAGGGAATCTCATAGACGTAGAGCTGGTGCGGAGACTGGCTTTGCCATTTCACCACTCTCTGCTCCCATTTCGGTGGCGGCCCTGGACGGTCAGTTATTTGAATCCGGTCCAATCATACATGAGACTGACCCTCTAATATTGCGTATTGGACAACATGCAGAGCGAATTTCCTTCCTCATTACCCGAGTGCCTGAGCTCCAGGTGGTACTGGGGTTTCCTTGGTTACAGGAACACAACCCCCGTATTGATTGGTTAACCTGCTCTGTCTCGGTTTGGGGAACCCGTTGCGCACAGAGCTGCTTAAAAGGGATCAGAACCCTAGACACGCAGCCACCCCATCAGGTCGACCTCTCGGCAGTTCCCAAAGATTACTGGGACCTGGCGGAAGTATTTTCCAAGTCAGGGGCCCAAAAGCCTCCCCCCCATCGACCTTTTGACTGCGCAATCAACCTGCTTCCGGGTTCGAATCCACCAAGGGGAAAACTCTACTCCCTGTCCCCTCCCGAGCAATTAGCCATGGAGGAGTACATCCAGGAAGCATTGTCCCTTGGATTCATTCGACCGTCTACGTCTCCGCAGGGGCCGGGTTCTTCTTCGTAAAAAAGAAGGATGGGGGCCTCCGCCCCTGCATAGATTATCGGGGGGTGAACGCGATGACACTGAAAGACCGCTATCCCCTTCCTCTGATGAATTCCGCCTTTGAATGCCTGCAAAAGGTGAAATTGTTCACAAAGCTAGATTTACGCAGTGCTTACAATTTGATCCGCATCAGGGCAGGGGACGAGTGAAAGACCGCGTTTATTACACCGTCGGGGCACTACGAATACAAGGTGATGCCCTTCGGCCTGACTAATGCGCCAGCCGTCTTTCAGAGGTTCATTAATGAGGTGCTCCGGGAGACACTTAACCTCTACGCCTTTGTCTACTTGGACGACATTTTAATTTTTAGTGCCTCCATGCCAGAGCACGTCACCCACGTGCGCCGGGTGCTGCAACTTCTCCAGCAGAACCATCTATACGTTAAGCTGGAGAAGTCACAGTTCCACACAACCTCCACTTCCTTCTTGGGTTTCGTGGTATCCCAGGGTCGTCTCCAAATGGATCCGGCCAAAATAAAGGCTGTGGCTAGTTGGCCCCGTCCCACATCGCTTCGGGCAGTTCAACGCTTCCTGGGGTTCGCCAATTTCTTTCGGCGGTTCATCCGCAATTTTAGCACCTTGGCGGCTCCACTTAGCGCCCTCACAAAGAGGAACCCAGGGCGATTTAAATGGACAGAGGAGGCACAAACAGCTTTCCAGGCTATAAAAATAAAACTCACCACAGCTCCAGTCTTGCGGATGCCAGATCCGGAGACCCAGTTTGTAGTGGAGGTAGACGCATCCGATGTGGGGGTGGGCGCGGTTCTCTCCCAACGTTCCAGGGAGGACCAGAAACTACATCCCTGCGCCTACTTCTCACACCGCCTGACCCCGGCAGAGAGAAATTATGGCATTGGAGATCGGGAGCTCCTTGCCATAAAGCTGGCTCTAGAAGAGTGGAGACACTGGCTGGAGGGGGCCAAAGAGCAAATATTGATTTGGACCGACCACAAGAACTTAGAATATATTCGGTCGGCCAAACGCTTAAACCCCCGACAAGCCAGATGGTCCCTCTTCTTCTCCCGGTTTGATTATGTGCTCTCCTTCCGTCCGGGCTCAAAGAACCTCAAGCCGGACGCCCTCTCGCGTCAATGGGACCCCCCGTTAGAGGAGCCCAAAACGGAGAGCATTATCCCAGCGCCCCGCATCCTTGCCCCCGTGCGCTGGGCCATCGAACATCAAATCAGGCAAGCACAGCGACAGGAGACCGATCCGGGAGAACCAGGACCCTCCGGGAGGAGGACCCTCCGGGAAGTTATATGTTCCTGCCGGTCTCCGCTCCCAAGCTCTCACATGGGGCCACTCGTCCCCGTTCACGGCACACCCAGGCGCCACTAGAACCCTCGAGTTTCTTCGTCGGCGTTTGTGGTGGCCCGGCATGGAGAGAGATGTTCGGGCTTATGTGGCGGCCTGTCTGACCTGCGCGCAGAATAAGGAACCACGTACACGGCCCGCCGGACAGCTGCACCCATTACCCATACCGTCACGCCCATGGTCCCATCTTTCCTTGGACTTTGTCACGGGCCTGCCCTCATCCAAGGGGAACACGGTTATCTTGGTAGTGGTAGATCGGTTCTCTAAAGCCTGCAAGTGTATTCCCTTGCCAAAACTTCCGTCAGCCAAAGAGACAGCGCAGTTAGTCCTCCAACAGGTGGCCCGAGTGCATGGCCTCCCAACCGACCTGGTCTCTGACCGGGGCCCGCAGTTTGCTAGCCGGTTTTGGGGAGCGTTCTGTAAACTCATTGGAGCCACGGCCAGCTTGACATCGGGCTTTCACCCTGAGTCGAATGGGCAAACAGAGAGGATGAACCAAGACTTAGACGCACCCTCAGGTGCATAACCTCTTCCAACCTGTCATCATGGTCTGACCACTTAATGTGGGTCGAGTATGCCCACAACACCCTGTGGCACTCCTCCCTGGGCATGTCACCCTTTGAGTGCCAATTCGGATATTCCCCCCCTATATTCCCAGAGGAGGAACCTGAGGTAGGGGTCCCCGCTGCACAAAGTTTGGTACAGCGGTGCCGTCGGACCTGGAGGAGGGCCCGAGCTGCTCTACAAGTCGCCAGGCGCAGGGCGACCCTCACGGCGAATCGGAAGCGACGGGTAGAACCCTCCTTCCGTACAGGACAACGAGTCTGGTTGTCCACCAGGGACCTCCCACTAAAGCTCGAATCACGAAAGCTGGCCCCCGATACATCGGGCCGTTTAAAATCATGAGGAGGATTAATCCAGTGGCGTACCGCTTGGCTCTCCCCCGGTCAATGAGGATCAATCCTACATTTCATGTGTCACGACTGAAACCAGTGCTCTGCAGCACCTTAGCTCCCAGACCTACACCACCCCCACCACCACCCCGTATCATTGATGGGTCCCCAGCATTCACAGTTCGACGTATCCTGGACGCAAGGCGAGTCCAGGGCGCCATACAATATCTAGTGGACTGGGAGGGGTATGGCCCAGAGGAGCGCTCTTGGGTGCCAGCCCGGCACATACTAGACCCCGAGCTTGTTAGGGAATTCCGGGCTAGCCATGGGGCTGGCACAGGAACGCCAGGGGTCGTTCCTAGAAGGGGGGGTACTGTAACACGGCCACACATGCGACAGGCGGTTGCTAGGCAACCCCGCAGCACTAACAATCAAGGGGGACGAGCTACACCTGGCCGGTAGGTTATTTAAGCTCCCAGAAACCAGCGCACGCTGTGCGAACATTAGATAGCACCAGGTACAAGAGCGTGGCTCTAGTATAGGGAGTGAAAAGAGAAAAGTGAGAAGGGAAAGTGAAAAGAGAAAAAGACAAAAGTGAGAAGGGAAAGTGAAAAGAGAAAAAGACAAAAGTGAAAAGGGAAAGTGAAAAGAGAAAAAGACAAAAGTGAAAAGGGAAAGTGAAAAGAGAAAAAGACAAAAGTGAAAAGGGAAAGTGAAAAGAGAAAAAGACAAAATTGAAAAGGGAAAGTGAAAAGAGAAAAGTGTGAAGGGAAAGTGAAAAGAGAAAAAAGACAAAAGTGGAAAGGGAGAGTGAAAAGAGAAAAGTGGAAAAGACACAGTGAAAAGAGAAAAGTGAAAAGGGGAAGCAATAAAGAGAAAAGAGAAAAAGGGAAGGAGATAAAAATAATAATAACAACAAACAAATACCGGTTCATTGTGAAGAAGCACGGTGACACGCGCCGCCATAAGCGCGCCCTCCTTCCTCTCATAACGCTGTGTGGTGTTCACGCGAGCCGGTTATTCCTGCTGAAATACACAATCCACGGCCCATACCCCTCCAAGTCCTGC